>UESW01004198.1:757279-1074553 GCA_900491605.1 Calamus simplicifolius
ATATAAGGAAGGGAATGCGCGGTAAGTGGGATCCGAACTCTGGTTTTTCTGAGCTTTCTTCCTCCCAGCAAAAACCCTAACCGCCTCAGCTCCTCTTCGCTGGAGCGGTTCTTTGTCTGAACCCAAGCCACTAACTTGATCGTCGGAGGGTCCCCACCGGAGCTTCCGGTCCCCGGGGACTTTTCTTGCAGGATTTTCAGGAGCGAGACGTCTGTTTTCCCGACGTTCGTGGAAGGTGACTTGGCGTCATCACAAAGCATATTCCAAATTATAGAGGAAAGGTCATTTTGATTTGACTGATGGATTTTTTAAATGGTGCCTTTTATTCAACAAAACTATAACAGCACAAGGCAAGACAGGGATTGGTTATGAAATCAATTATAGAATACACGGCAACCATAATTTTTATTTTCAATATGTTTCCTGAAAAGAGGATGTCATTCTTCCTGTAGGAGGAGAAAACATATGAAAGGAGAATGACAGCAGCTGAAGGGCAGCATGAAAATATCAACGAGGACTGCCAAATCCAACAACTCCTGGAGTAAGAATCTGAAGAATTTCACCTGCATCCACCTCGATAGTGTTCTTACCTCCGAGATACACTTTTCGCTTGTCTTTCCTCATCAGATAGTTTGCCCCATCTTTTCCTCCCTGCAATCCTCTCGGGGCATACGCTCGCCTCTCTGAGAGAATGCTCACTATAACAGGCCGTCGAAACTCTATTTCCCTGACAAGGCCATCACTCCCTTATGAACCATCACCCCCACTGTTTTCTCGAATAGCAAACCTGTGCAAAAGAACCAGATACCGCTGCTCAAAAATCTCAGGATCAGTCATCCTAGTATTAGTCATGTGACACTGAATTCCACTCGTTCCATCCCAGCTTGGTCCCGCTCCACTGCCACCCGCAATAGTTTCATAGTAACCAAAAGTGTCATCACCAAAGGTCAGGTTATTCATGCATCCCTGAGAGCAAGCGCACGCCTGGAATGCAGTTAGGATGACATCGGTTACCCTTTGGGATGTGAGCACATTACCACCCACCACAGCAGCCTCATCACTTGGAGAAAGGAAAGAACCCTCAGGAATATGGATTTTCACAGGCGTCAGGCACCCTTGATTCAGCGGGATATCAACATCCACCAGACAGCGGAGGCGGTAGATCACCGCCGCAGCAGTTACTGCTTCAGGGCTATTCCAATTACCATAAACTTCTGGGCTTGTCCCTTCAAAGTCAAAAGTAGCTTCGCCCTTCTTGGCATCAATGCTGAGCTTAAGGTGGATAACAGAGCCATCATCCATATAGTCTTCTTCCTCGATAACAGCAGACCCTTTTTCCTGTTCAACTCTACCAGCAACCATTTTGAGCATTTCCCTCACGGCTTCTTCAGCATTTTTCTGGACAAATGGATCATGTAAGATTGAACAGTATTCAGACCATACTGATCGATGAGTTCTTTGATAAGCGTGATTCCCCTCTGGTTTGCTGCCACTTGGGCTCGAAGATCAGACAAATTATCCTGAAGCCTACGGGTCCCTGGGATTTTACTGCATGAATGTTCATCCCAACCAGGTGTCTGAAGAAGATGTATGATACCATCTTCTTGAAAGACACCTCTTTCAACAAGCTTGAATGCTTTAATGGCCACCCCTTCCTCCCATATAGCTTTTGAGAAGGGTGGCATGCTTCCCGGAGTTATCCCACCAATTTCTGCATGATGCCCTCTGCTTGCCACAAAAAATATCAGCTTGCCATTATCAAAGACCGGAGTAATCACAGTAATATCAGGCAGATGGCTTCCTCCTGCACGAGGATGATTAGTTACCAAAACATCTCCTTCATGAAGGTTCTCACCCCAGTATTTGAGTTGCCAACACACCGTGCTCGACATGGCCCCAAGATGCACAGGAACATGAGGAGCATTTGCCACAAGTCCCCCATCTGGGCCAAACAAGGCACAAGAAAAATCCAGCCTCTCCTTTATGTTTGTTGAAATAGAAGTTCTTTGAAGGGTCCGACCCATCTGTTCCGCAATGCCCATAAACCGATGGTTGAATATAGAAAGCTGCACCACATCCGCAATCCTGTCTGCAATCTCTATGGTACTGGGGGCTGAGCTGACCTCAATCTTTATATTACCATACTTGGTAATGATGGCTCTACAGTCAGGTTCGACAATCACTGTACTGTTCCCGTTCATGATGATTGCAGGGCCTTGCAGAACGTGGCCATAACCCAGCTTCTCAAGCTTGAATAATGGTGTGTCTTGCCACCCATTACCAAAGTATATTTTATAAGAACCTTCTGCTACAGGATTTGCCAAAGCTGGTTCAAGCTCTTGAGGCTTCAAGATGTTAGTGACTCCGATGCCTCGAACCCTCACATCACAGATTAGGATTTTCCTGTTTTGCAGTTTGAATCCATACTCCTGCTGGAACAGCCTTACAAACTCAGCAGCATAGTCATTCCCATCTTCTTCCTTTGGTTGTTTAGCCATGATGGCTGTATCTGTTCCCTCATACCTCAAGTTTAAATATGACTCTGTCTTGATGCTTTCATCCCTAAAACCCTGTTCTCTCAGCTTTTGTCTTACTAGTTTTAACAGAGCAGCCTCTCTTCGAGATGCCTCAAGCGCAGAATCAGGACCATAAATAGAAGAATATGGCTCCTGTGCCTCTTCGACAACATCAGCCAAGCCCATTCCATAAGCACTCAATATCCCGCAAAACCGATGGATAAGGACTTCAGACATGCCTAGTGACCTGGCGATAGAACATGCATGTTGGGGACCTGCACCCCCAAAGCAAGCAAGTGCATGATTTCTTGTTTCATGCCCCTTCATTTCTGTTAGCTGACGTATGGGCCGACACATTGTTTCATTTGCCACATTCACAAATCCAAGGGCAATCTCCTCTACTGTCATGACCTTTGCTGAAGGGTCCTGGCTTTTCCTGTAAGAATTTATCTCAACAGATAGCTTCTCAAATGCTTTTCTTGTGGCTTCAATGTCCAAAGGCTGATCTTCATTGGGGCCAAAGATAGATGGGAAGTGATCAGGAATAACAGTCCCTAATATCAAATTAGCATCTGTAACAGCTAATTCCCCACCTTTCCTGTAACAAACTGGACCAGGATGTGCCCCAACTGATTCAGGTCCTACCCGGAAGGATCCAAATTGAAATTTCAGCTTGGAACCACCACCAGCAGCAACAGTGTTTATGTCAAGCTGAGGTGCTTGTATGATAGCTCCAGCAATCTGGGTCTCAAGAACTTGCTCATAACTTCCATCATAGCGGCTTACATCGGTGGATGTGCCACCCATATCGAACCCAATCAGGGGCTTAGATGTTTCCAGCCCAAAGAGGGTTTGCGAGTAGCCAACAACACCTCCTGCAGGACCCGAAAGGACTGCTTTGTGCCCAGAAAATCTTTGCTCTGGTGCAAGTCCTCCATCTGACTGCATAAACAATACATTCACCTTCTCAGCGCCCCCTTCAAATCTTGACATGAAGCCTGATAGGTACTCCTTAATGACTGGAGTCAGGTAGGCATCAACGCTAGCTGTCAGGCCTCGGGGCACAGCACGAACCATGGGAGTCAAAGCTGATGACAGAGAGACATGCCTGAAACCCATGCTTGAAGCTAACTGCTTGACCAAGATTTCATGATGAGGGTAAGTGTATGAATGCAACAGCACAACAGCCAAACAGCTTATCCCTTTATCGAGGAGACCTTTCAGTGAAGGTTTTAGTGCTTCTACATCCAGAGGCTTTGCCACCCTAACAAGTTCACCAGATATTCCTTGTACCAAAGAAGAAGAAGAGTCCTTCTCTTTATCCAGCACAAGTTCAATTCTCTCATCAACCTCTATTACTTCCTCGTAGAGGTTCGAGGGCTTCGAGACTGTGAGGTCGAAGATGTTTGGCCGAGCTTGGTTTCCAATCTGAAGCAAGTCTCTGAAGCCCCTAGTCACACAAAGAGCAATCCTCTCACCTCTCCGCTCCAGAAGAGCATTTGTAGCAACTGTGGTGCCCATCCGAATCCACTCAATTTTGTCTGTCGGAATCTTGGAAGACCGTGGGATTTTCTGACCAGCATACTCTTCTAGGATTCTTCGAATCCCTTCAATGGGAGCATCATCATAATTGGATGGATCCACTGATAAAAGCTTCATCACAGAGCAGTCTGACTGGCCTGGGACTTCTGCATAGATGTCTGTGAATGTCCCTCCCCTATCAATGCAAAACCTAAATTTCTCTTCCTTGATGCTCCCCATTTCTTTGTTCTGCTTCCTTAGAAACTAAGGATCACGCTGCCACACATATCCCAAAATTAAATTTCTCTGCCAATTCTCAGAAATTCTCTATCTTTATGTTTGTGCCAATTCAACAACTCTCAAACAAGGAATCTGTACACGGGAGACATCAGTAAATTGAATTCTGTTTGTAGCATACAATTCTGGCTACAAGGAATCCAAACAAGGAGGAAAAAAACAAAAACCCAATGGCCTAGACACAATAAAAAGGATTGGTGACCAGAGATGAAAAGAAAACCGTGCCCTAGATACTCGGGACCTTGTCACGTTGTGAAGAAAGTCCACAGCTTCTTCCCTATGGACGCATTATGTTTCTCAGCATCTTCATCATAATCTACAATAACTCCATCTTCCCCACTCAGCCCGCTCAACTCCACCATGATGTCACCATCACTGTCCACGTTAGCATATGTTTCCTCCGTTTCAAACTGTCAAAAAGACAACTAATAACTCAGGTCAATTGGCATATTAAGAAAAAAACAAGCGAGAAGATACAAAGCATTCCTAACAATGCAAAAGTGGTCAGCATGCCAATGCAATACAAAAGTGACAGCAAGAAGAAAAGTAAAAAACTTTACCTGGACAAGCTTTTGAGACATCTCACAAACTTCCATGATTTCTTCCACTATAGATTTCTCTCCAGGAGTCTGAGTTCAGGAGCTGAGATTTGATGCCTCTTTCGACGCCCACCAAGTGAAATACTATCCTCTGCATCCAGCTCCCCAGTTGACGTGTCAGATGTGAAAATGAGCCGTCTCTTCCGTCTCGAACTTGTTGCCACCACATCAGCATGAACAGAATTCCTTGGCTTTCCTCTTGGATGTTTAGAGAATCATTTGTCACACCCACCACATCCTGATCTCTTTCAAGAATTTGTTCCTCTTTACAGTCAATTTCAATTTTCTTCTTGTCCACAGCATCAAGTTTGCCCTTCATCTCATCATCAAAGCACTTTCTCCTCTGCTCCAATTCCAATTCAAACTCCTGTTTCTTGGAATTTAAAGCCTCATTATGATCATCAAGAAGCTTTTGCATCTCCACCTTCAATAGGACAAATGATAACATCAGGTTATCAAGTCTAATAAAGAGGAACATCATAATTACATAGAAAATGGCAGAGTTAAGAGAAAAAACTTAAGGCTTAAGATCAAACAAATCCAAATGAATGAAAATCCTCAAAACGCATGACAAAGAAAAGTCTGCAATTCAAAGAAAATAGTAGCCAGGAGATCTAGACTAGACCAAATCTCTCCCTTTTTTACCTTTTATCTTCCCTACTCTGCATTTCAAGATTTAAAGTCCACTAAAAAATTAAAAAGGTTTGATGGATATTGCACTAAATATAATAAGGTTAGTAAAACCCTACAGCCAAAATTTTTACCTAATGTACTAAAACTTATTCTGAACCATCTGATTTCAGATTCATACAAAACATGTCAATAATTCCCGCTTGCTTTATTGTTTTGTTCTATGTTTTCTCATATACCTATTCACTGACCTCTTTCTTAAGCCATAATAATCAAAGATGCATATCCCAATATTCGATATGATGAAAACTAAGATACAGAACCCAACATCTGTCAGGTCATCAAAAAGTTCAATTATTAAGAGTTCTAGACCTTTAAAGATAAACACTTACTCTTTCATTAGCATTCAGCTTTTCTTCTATTGCAAGCAACTCTTTTTCCTTCTTCTCTAGATTCTCAATCTTAATAGTTGCTTCCTGAAATCAAAAATGTAAAAAAAATAACAAAAAGAAGCAAATGAAAAAACATAGCCAGTTTAAAGAAGTCAACCTTCTCTTTAGAAGCTAAAGCTTTTTGTCTATTACTAATGTCATCTTCTTTCTCTTTTATCGAATCCCTAGCAACCTCAATCATTTTTGTGCTTCTTCAAGCTCTTCTTCTTTCTTTTTAAGAACTCTATCAGTTTCATTTGCCCTTTCCTCTCTATCGTTGATGGAACGCTGCCCCTCAAGAAGCCTCTTTTGACTTTCTTGCAGATTCTTTTCCCACTCTTTCAAATATTCTCTTTGCTCATCAAGATCCTTCTTATAAGTTTTTTGCCTGAATATCATAAAATGTAATTAAAATCACAATCAAAAAATGAAGTGATCAAAAAGTATAGCAACTGCAACACTATATATATATATATAGAAAAATCAAGAACGGAACATGCAAATGAGAGAGAGAGATAGAGGAGGGAGGGGCATACTCGGCATTTAAAGACAGATAGTCTTTGTGAAGTTTATGTTCACGAGCCTCTACATCAACTAATTTTCTATCTATCTCTGAACTCTTTCGACTTGCCTCAGCAAGCTTGGCATCTGCAGAATGCAGCTTTCCTTCAATCTCAAAATATTTTTCTTCAAGACTGGCCTCCAGAGCATGAGCTTCAGCCAACTTCTTATCTGATGTATACTTAACTTCCGCAATTTCACCACGCATCTCACGCAAAGCTTTCTCAAGCTGCATATATCTCATCATTTAGATAAAATGAATAAAAAAATCATGGAAGAAATAAATATGATGACAGAAATAACAGAAGATGATACATTCAAACAGAAGATAAAAAGATGGAAATCAATAATAACAGAAAAAATCTAGCATCAAAATTTATACTACTAAATGCTCCTCAAAAGATGTAAATAGTTTCTGCACACTTATGCACATGTATGTTTGTATGTTTGTACAATAATCACCACCACAAAGTCTTAAACTCAAACTAGTTGGATCGGTTATATAAATCCTTGCTCTCCGTTCTGCTCAGTTTAGAGTCAAATTTCTAAAGACGCAAAGATATTAAATTTTTTTTATTTTCATTCTATATAATTTTAGTTTATCTCTAACTTTTTTTTTCTTTTACATATATCAAATCACTCATTCATTCAAGTGCATTACTACATCAACATTGCAAATATCCAAATTCCAAACTATTAACTCTTGCTTTTCTTAATTTGTCCTCAATTGATGCTACCTTCATCTTTTTACGAATAACTTTATTTCTTATTCTATTTTTTTCTTGCATTATCATGCATTCATCTCAACATTCTCGTTTCAGCCATATTCATCTTGTGTAATGTAACTTTCTAACCGCCCAACATTATGTACGATAAAGCATAACCGATCTTACGACCATCTTATGAAATTTTTTCTTCAACTTAACAAGTATTATACAATCTCATAATATTTCAATTGTACTTCTATTTTATCCATCTTATTTTAATCCTATAGAAAGCATCATCCTCAATCTCTCCATCCTTATTAATATTGATTTTAAATATTAAAAAAATTACTTTTAAGAACCCCATAATCCTTAATTTTTACTCTACCTTCATCTTTATTTCTTATAGTACTAAAATTACATT
Organism: Calamus simplicifolius; assembly: GCA_900491605.1. Classification (NCBI taxonomy): domain Eukaryota; kingdom Viridiplantae; phylum Streptophyta; class Magnoliopsida; order Arecales; family Arecaceae; genus Calamus; species Calamus simplicifolius. The sequence continues at coordinate 764,963 of UESW01004198.1, forward strand.
TCATGTATTCTATCTTTGTCTTATTTAACCAAAAACCTTTATTTTCTAATGTACTTCTTGATTAACTTCAACCTTATTTTCATCTACTACTATTATCTCATCTATAAATAACATGCATTATGAAATATCATCCTAAATATGCCTAATAAGCTTATGACTAACGTAAAAAGGTAAAGACTAAGAGCAGATACTTAATATAAACCTATACCAATTAAAAACTCATTAGTATTGTCTGATAAACTTACACTAGCAACAGCTCTATTGTACGCATTCTTTATTGCGTTATATCTAATGGGTGTTCATTTCTTTTGTAACACCCATCATAAAACTTTTCTAAGGACTTTATTATATACCTTCTCTATATTAATAAAAATTATATGAAGATATTGTCTCTTTTCGCTATACTTCTTCATTGACCTCCTAGAAAGAAGAATGGTTTACACAATCAACCTTCATGCCAAAAAACCAAATCGACTCTAAAATTTTTGTATTACATCTTAACTTATAATCAATTATTCTCACTTAAAGTTTGAAAATATGAATCGTACATTTAATACCATAATAGTTAGAACAATTTTGAATATCATATTTATTCTTGTAAATTGGTACTATAGTGCTCACGCACATGCACATATTTGTATGTGTATGTAAATGTGTGTGCACACATAATTATATGATACATACATATACATACATGTAAGGTTCACAATCTCGATATCAGATCCCAATCCGATACCAATTTGGTATCGTATTAATACGTCTAGTATAAGATTGGTTCAACATATCGAGACTTGGTACACCCCCTATATAGGCTCTCATATAGTATGTCTAATACAAGGCAGTACATACAAATACGACATACCATGCATACAAGTGAATGTATATATGCATACATGAATGCATCAACTTAATAAACTTTAGAAAGCACCCTACACAATACAACGTTAAATTCAAACCAAAACAAGATGAGGGAACACATAATAACTAAGTAGAGGCTCCACTCTGACTTTCACTTCTTTCTAATCATGCCTTGAAGAACTTCAAGCCACAAAGAAGATTTATGGATCAAGAATCTTCTTAACTCATCATAATCCTCTCTTCAATATATGTAGAAAGAAAAAAGGGACAATGATAGACCAAAAAATTATATAGGAGAAAGTAATAAAGAAAGACTTGCTATCTTTACATCTGACAAAAAGTATGGCTCTAAACTAAGCAGAATGAAAAAAAAAAGATTGTTATAGCCTACGCCAACCAGTTTGAGATTAAGACTTTGTCATTGTCATCATTGTTGTTATTGCTATAATCTTCTCTTCATCAACACCTAAAGTAAAATCTCCTAGAAGATCGAGTCCACAAGTAAATGCAAGAATGCAAATAAGCTCTAAAATCTTCTACTGATCCATGTTTCAATGCAGATATTTTTAATTGTAAACATGTCGACGCACTTGAAAGTCAAATATTTAAGCATCACGAGTAGAAAATAGGAAAAGGAAGATGGAATGAAAAGGAGCAAAGGCTTAACAAAAGCATTCAGTATTTCATCCTCAATCTCTCTAGGACAGCCACACCATGAAATATGCCAGCCATATTTGTACAATCCTTGAATACATTTGACCTAAACAATCAATAACTAAACCGACCCTGATCATTAAGCAAAATTTACAACAAAAGAAATATGAAAAATGAGATTGCAAATTTAATGTCATAAGCACCCCTCGAAGCCAACATAACTGGATCTAAATCAATTCATTGGATGCACTTAATGCATTCAATTGGTATGTCAATGAAGGCACTAAAAACCATATATAATTAGCTGAACTCCCAACATACAGGTTTTGGCACAAAAAGTTGCAGCTATTATGAAATTCAAAACTGTAAAAAGTATAAAATCAAATTTTAAAATAAAGACTCATGTAGCCTAAACCAGCAGATAGCTTTGGGCACATCAAGGTCCCTCCAAGCATTCATCTTCACAAGGTGATTGTGGTGGTAGTGGTGGCTATAGTAGTCATCGTAGTAATAATAATAACAATAATAATAATAATAACTACAATGGCAATAATAAGCCCCTTGGGTTTGATCCTTTTCATGATTACTTGTTCGGGTCTTTCAGGTTATACACAGTCTCCAATCATACAACTCTTACATCATTATTTGTCCTTGACTAAAAATTACATCAAGCATTTCAAAATATCAAGAATTCCATATATGAGCTAGTTTAATTTAGAGGAAGACTCAAAATATTACATCAAGCATTTCAAGACAAAAATTCTGTATGGAGATTTTGAACCCATAATTTGTTGAATTTTTTCCTAAACCACATTAAAAAATTTAATAATTCCATGCAGGACTAGTCTTAATTCTCAATGGAGACTTACTTACCAAAATAACTTTTTAACAAGCAACTTCAGATTAGTCACAAGCATTCGTTTATTTTCAGAAGTTTCTATGTTTGATACATAATGAATAAACATTATCAGTGGACATATCCAGAAGAGGCACTTCTTTCACTATTTTTATTTGTTCCTATAACCCTTTTCTCATGGTAGTCCCCTAAAACTTAAACAGTTAAAAATTTCTACCAACAAGACTGGTTTGAACAATCGATATACAGAGAAGTGAGGACATTCAAAAGTTAATAATAAAAAATTCTAAATAAAAAAATAATAATAATAAATTAGTAAAAATAATAATAATAACAATAACTACTGCTAACGTACATCTGCAACACATTGCTTCTCAACCCCCAAGGCCTTCTGCAAGTTTTCCTTTTGCTTTTCATATTCTGATATAGCTATCATGTGCGCAGCCTGTTCCCGCTTTAGAATCTCCTCTGCTTCTGCAAATCCTTGTCTGATTTCTTCATATTTAGAAGTCCGTTCCTTTTTCTCAATTAGCAAAAGTCCCATATTATATTGGTATTCATGAAGCTGTTAATAAAAAAATAGAGTTAACAAAATTGTTTTCACCAAACAGAAACAAAATGGAGGGAATCAAAATCAAGTATAAATGCTAATGAAAATTATAGTCCAACTACAGATCATAAGAACAAAGTCATATTATATTGGTATTCATTCTCTCTCACACACACATATCTGGATGCACCAGTAATACTCCATAAATTTCAAGTGTTCATATCATAGCATTCATGAAGTTATAATGTCAATTGCATTGCTTCCTACATTGAAGACAAGTTTTCGTTTGTTATGCCTTCATTTACAACAACCAAAACATCTTCATCAATCATCACACGAGGTGTTTTTATTTTAAGTGATTAGATGTAGCAAACTAACAATAATTCAGGTTCGAAGTGAGCAATGCACAGAAAATGTCACCATATTCTTATTAAATAAAAATATTATAAATAATCATTAATTGTTATTATAACTATTTTTCTATGAAGCAGGCCATAACCCATGGGAAAGAAGTGCACGTAAAAGGAATATATAACACATGATTGTAGCAATAACAAGGAACCTTTCTATGGCTAATAAATTCTCTATTTTGAAATATTTATAATTTTCAACATAGCAACACAGTAGTCATCATCAAAATATAAAAGTGATTACATTGAAAATTATCTTCATTGATCTAAATCAACAAGAAAGGCATTCGTGGCACCACTAACCTTCTTCTCAAGCTCCAATATCCTCTGAACAAGAGCATCCTTTTCCTTTCTTTGTAGCACGGACTCGTCTAGCAACCCCGCCTCCTGAACCTCCGCCACGCCTCCACGTCTCCAGCAACCCCCGCCCCATCATTGCCATTTTCTCTTAGAAAACCCGCGGTGGCGGAAGCACCTCCGCCACCAAACTCTTCCCTTTCTCCTTCGCAAGAGATGCCGCACCAGCATTCTGGCATTCACCGGTGCCGAAGCGCCATCCGGCCCATCCCGACCCTCGGCCAGATAGACCAGCGGGTCCATCTTTTCTTCTGCGGCCTGAACATTGTACGAGCAGCAAATTCTCCCTTCCTTCGCCCAGCGAGTCTAGAATAGGACACAAGATTAGATTCGTGGGTGGGGAGAGCGAAGGGAGGGAGAGAAAGAGAAAGACCGGCAACTATGACTTCCTTCGCCCAGGGAGCCTAGAACAGGACACCAGAGAAGGAGCCGTGACGACAGCGAGGCAAGGGGAACCCTAGATTAAATTCGTGGGGTGGGGAGAGCGAAGGGAGGAGAGAGAGAAGCACCGGATCGAAGCCGATGGATCTAGCAGCGAAGCGTGACCGTGGATCGGTGAGGGACTCCTCCGTGGATCCAGTAGCGAAGCCACGTATCCGACGGTGTCCGTGGATCTAGCACCGGATTGAAGCCGACGGATCTAGCAGCGAAGCGCGACCGTGGACTCCTCCGTGGATCCAGCAGCGAAGCCACGTATCCGACGGTGTCCGATCCAGCAGCGAGACCGAACGATGCAATCAACTTGGACGACAAGAGAGGAAACAGAGCGAAGGGAGGGAGGATTAATGCGGGAAGATCGGATTCTTATTTTGATGAGTAGAACTCTGTTTCCGTTTCCTTGTCTTCAATCCGACCGCACGGCCCAAAACTTATAATATAACATTTATATTGATATTAAATTTAATACAAATATAATATTAAACTTTTTAAATACTATCATATATTTGTATAGTAATTAAATATTAAATTATTAATATTTATGATTTTTTATATTAAATTATTATGTAATGTATTTTTAGTATAAATATATGTTATATAATGAGATAATATTGTATATTAAATATTTATCATATTTAGATATAAAATATTTCTAAAACCAATTTAGAAAGAATCTCGATTTTTTATATAACAATAAAAAGAAGAAATCTATTTAAAAGGTAAATATAATTATAACAAGATTGAAATAAAATTTAAAAATATGATCAATTGATTAACCTATTTTGTTATCATGAATTCAACATTTTAATCTTTCATTTTTAAGAATTTGATTATCAAATGTAACATTAATAGGGATATAAATTTTTTAAAAATATTATATTATCCTCAATTAAACATTATCAAAAAAAAAATAGAAGACCAACATCAAACGCAAAAGTTGGTTGGTTCTGCATGGACTTGGCCATGCTAACGACCATCTCACACACAATTACAGCAAGATCACAGCATTTGATGGTAAATAACTTATAGATTTAATTGAATAACAATCAAATTTGTATAAAATTTATTCTGGATTACTTAGAAACAAGACACTGACATATTTTTTGCCCGACTTTTGGTTGGAATTAGCCAAATTGCCATGTTCTAATATTTGAACCGAAAGTCATGAATGTGAAAGCCAATTCAAAAGGAATCATATTTGAATTGGACCAATCTTTTAAGCTTTCCAATCGTGCCTCACACCTCTCATGTATGTTATAAAGCTTTCCAATCATATTTGATTTGTTCGGTCGAGTAGTTTTATTTAGAAATCGGGTGGCCCGATCGGCCACCGGTTGTGGTGACAGTTGAGTTGGGGCAGGTCTATCGGGTTGACCCGCATCCCCTACTAGAATCTTGTTTTGTTTTAATACCGAGCCTGAATTAGAATTGGTTAGTCATGAATATGGTCTTCTTCAGGCATGGACGTCTCCTTCCGGCTTCCAAATGAAAGCATAATGTTTGGCCCAGATGGCAACCCAAGAGGGGGGGGTGAATTGGGTTCTTAAAAAATTTAAGACTTTTAAATTTAAATTGAGATGTGCAAGTGAGAGGATAACTAATAAGCAAAGCACAAACACAAGTATATGAGAGATAGAGAAGAGACAATTAGGCACGGCAAACACAAGATAATTTTATAGTGGTTCGGTGCAATCAACACTACGTCCACTCCCAAGACTCACTTGGGTCCACACTATAATCTCTCTAGATTACAGCCGAGTTGTTTTCCAAGTTCACAACTCAAACTTGTTGTTTTTCCGGGATCACAACGAACCCAGCCGATTTTACACGGGCTCACCGGCACCAAACCCAAACACAAGCTAAACCTAGCTTGTACCGAGGTTTAACAACCTCCTCTAGTTTAATCCCTCAGATTAAACTAGATACAAACAAATAAAATGAGTTTAATTACAAGCAGCTCCTTTTTGAGCAGATATAAAAATTGAGTTTAGAAAAGCCTGAATATATAAAGCTTGAGAGCTGGCTTGGCTTCTTTGGATTCCTTCCTTCAACTCCTCTTGAATGTTGAATCAGGCCTCAGCACCGATTCTTGACAGATTTGAGCTTTGGAGTTGGGTTGAAGCTTTTTCCTTTTCTTTGAATGTGGAAGATCTTTGATTTGCTCTTGAAAGTGTTGGGATCTCTCTTGAATCTTTTGTAGAAGGTAGCTCTGGAGTGCACGAATCTCACTCTTGGATTTCACTCCTTTTGAATCTTTCTTCTTAAATCAAACGATTTTTCTAATAACACTCTGTTTTTCCCTCTTTTGAATTTCTTACTGAATGATTCTCAATATATATCTTCTCTCTTTTTTTTTTTTGAATGGCTCCTCTATTTATAGATTCTGCAAAAATATAGCCGTTAGAAACAAAGAAAAATAGCCGTTATTCAAAAATATATCCGTTGGAGCTGATGTGTCAACTCAAAAAATTTCCGCCCAGAATTCGGGGAGTCGGCTCGGGACTGTGCGAGTCGGCTCGAGCAATCGAATCCAGAACGCATCAAAAAATGAGTTTTCAGGGGTCGACTCGTGAAAATCTGGGAGTCGACTCTTGACTTTCAGGAGTCGACTCGCGAAAAGCTGGGAGTCGACTCGAGAAGCACTCAAAAATGAGTCTTTCTGCCGTCTGAGTCGAGTCGGCTCGCTCAGTCACGAGTCGGCTCGAGAAAGTTTAGGAGTCGACTCGGAAACTCTCGAGTCGGCTCGGGACTGATACAAAAATCAGAAAACATTCTGATTTGCTTTGAAAATCATCCCAACCAACTTTGAAATATAAATTTGACTTAGATAATGTTGTTTTAACAGTAAAGCTCAATTTCAAAGCATTCTCATTAAGTCATTGATCTTTAAAGATTGTATATAAAATCATTTTTGAATTCATAAGTATAGCTCACTGAAACATATATTCAATTGATTCAGAAACTCATTATAATTTTAATAGTTCATAGTTTCCAATTTGAAATTGAATATTTCATTGATTAACTTAACATTTTCATAGCCTTTTAGAAAGTAAAGCAATGTCTTTTGGAAATCATCAAAATCAATAAGTTGGGGCAATTATGTTTCAATAATTTCTCAACAATCTCCCCCTTTTTGATGATGACAAAAATATTGAGTTTGTTCATGATTGATTAGTGAATTAATTTTGTTTTCATAGTTAAGTTTAGGCTCCCCCTTAATGAGGTAGCTCCCCCTATGAAACTTAATTAATTAACCCATTGTTTATCACAATCATAGACAATCATAAAACTATAAAATTCTCCCCCTTTTTTGTTATCAACAAAAAGATAGATAAACATTCATTCAAATTTCATTGACATAAGGAAATAGAGAATTCATTTCATTCAAAAGTCTAGTACATCAAATTACATCAAAATGTAATACAAGCTTATGGAATCAAATTTAAACTAACTTAGATTCATCAAAGTTCAAAAACATTCATATTAGAGCAAAATTTCCTAGGTACAATCTAGGAAGGAAATTTAGAGATATAACTAAGATAAGTATTAAGTTCATTTGACACGCTTGAATATCAAACTTTTTAAGTGTCCAATCATCTCCATGATATCATCCTTTTGAGATTTGCTAAAATCATTCATGGTTACTTGAATTTGATCAACTGCTGCATCAATGTCTCTTCGTAACTGATTGGTTCTATCAAGATATACATTGGATCCATCGGCTATCCCTTGAAGTCTTTCAAAGATATTCTTAAGCTCGGCATTGAGAGAATCCACATGAGTACCAATAGAGAATGAAAATAAGTCAAGCCTTGAAATGATGTTTTCCTTTAATTCTTTAAAGTCTTCTCTTAATTGACCAATCTCTTCTTTTCTTTGATCATCAAACTCAGCAAACATAGATCTAAGTTGACATACTGCTCATCTGAAAATCTCACAGAAGTAGATGAAGCTTGAGGTGGAGGAGAATAATGCATGCTAGGTCCAGCCTCAGATGGTCCAGCAACAGAAGGTCCAGCCTCGACCTCAGCTCCAATGTCCTCAACTCTGTCCTCAGCAGCTCTAATATCATCTTGACCTTTTCTTATCCAATTACCATTAACTTTCTTGAAGCCCATCGGTGAATAGTGGCCAGTGAATAGTAGTCTGTATGTCTCAAATTTTTCTTGGGCTCACTATCACTAAATTCAATTCCTTGGCTTCTGAATAACTGAGTTAAGATCATGCCATAGGGAAGACAAGATTTCCTCTTACTTCCACAATCAGCCATGTACCATAAAATCATGATGGGTAAGTTGATGGGCCTGCCTGAAACTACAGCATCCATGACAAATATATCCCTCTCAGATACATAGTCAAACCGGCCTGTCTTAGGGAATAGAATTCTGCTGCAGATGTTGTGTAGCAATCTTAAGTCCAATGGCAGCTGACTGGCAAAACTTCTTCAAATCCCTCAAAGTTTCTATTCAATAATCTGGTGAGGGCAGGAGATCTATCCTCTGGTTCAAAGGTGGAGGGTCCTGATAGGGGTAAGTCCAATAGCTTAGAAAGAATGACGGCAGAGACATTCAAACAAACTCCTCTGACAGTACTGACCAATCCATTATCTCCTCTAGATAAATTTCTATAAAACTCTTTCACCAGTGCAGGGTATGTAGGACAGTCTAGGGAGCATATTTTCTCAAATCCCATTTCTCTCAACTGTGAACCTACAAGTAATCCTTCTCTCTCAAACAAATCGAAATCAAACTTCCTTCCAGTGGTAATGACTCTACTTGCAAAAGGTCTACCTGAGGAGTAGAGGCAGTAGGAGCAGGTGCATCATCCGAAGAAGAAGCAGTCGAAGACTCCGGAGTCGGCTCGCGGACGGGTCGACGCACGGTTCTTTTCCTCTTCATCCCGGCGCGGCTACTGCTCGCTCCACGGGTTTTGGGGGCCATTGATTCAAGGTGGAATGATTGTTCAAGGTTTTTGGAAGATTTTGGAAAGTTTGAAAGGTTTTGGAGGGTTTTGAGAAAGATTTGGAAAATTTAGAATCGAACGATGGGTCGGCTCGTGCCCTAAATAAGCGATTTGGGACCACGTCGAGTCGACTCGCGCATTTCCTCGAGTCGGCTCGCCTAAATCACAGAGAAAAATCTCGAACTCGAGTCGACTCGCTCATACCAGGAGTCGGCTCCCAAGTTTCAGAAAAACTCGAGTCGACTCCGGTACACATCGAGTCGGCTCGGAGACCATTTCAGAACAAAAAAATTGAAAATTTTCTGAATGTTTGAAATGATTCCGGATTTGATTTTGTGTATGATTCATAATCATTGAGTCTTGATAAATCATTTTGATATGAATTCTAGACACTATTTCCTTAAGATTTTGAGGAATTGAAGAATTCTAGATGCATTTCCTTAAGTATTTCAAAATTTATTCAAAAGGATTACAAATTCCTAATTCTCCTCTAAGATATTCAAATCTTTCTTCACTTAGGGGTTTTGTTAAGATGTCAGCTAATTGTTCTTCAGTGTTTACATAATCTAAACAAATTTCATCATTAGCTACATGTTCCCTTATAAAATGATATCTAATTTCTATGTGTTTTGTTCTTGAGTGTTGAATTGGATTTTTTGTTAAATTGATTGCACTAGTATTATCACATTTTATGGGTGTCTTATCAAGTTTGATACCATAGTCTTCAAGTTGTCGCTTAATCCATAGGATTTGCGCACAGCAACTTCCAGCTGCTACATATTCAGCTTCAGTAGTTGATAATGCAACTGAATTTTGCTTTTTGCTAAACCATGTGATTAAGTTACTGCCTAAGAAATGGCATGCACCACTTGTGCTTTTTCTATCAATTTTACATCCGGCATAATCAGAATCTGAATATGCAATTAGGTTTAATGTGGAGTCTCTAGAATACCATAAACCTACATTTTTGTTCCATTTAGATATCTTAATATTCTTTAACAGCTATTAAATGTGATTCTTTAGGTTCAGCTTGAAATCTAGCACACAAACATACTGCAAACATTATATCAGGTCTACTTGCTGTTAAATAGAGAAGGGATCCGATAATACCTCGATAATACTTTTGATCAACCTTCTTACCTTCTTCATCTTTGTCTAGCTTGCATGAAGGACTCATTGGTGTTCCAAGGGGTTTCATTGTTTCCATACCAAACTTTTTGAGTAGTTCTCTTGTGTACTTGGTTTGGTTGATAAAAATTCCCTCCTTGCATTGTTTGATCTGGAGTCCAAGGAAGAAGTTGAGTTCTCCCATCATGCTCATCTCGAATTCTCCCTGCATTAACTTTGCAAATTCTTGACAGAGAGATTCGTTAGTAGCACCAAAAATAATGTCATCTACGTATATTTGTACTACTAGTAAATCTTTACTTTTTCTTTTTAAAAACAAGGTTTTATCAACATTTCCTCTTGTAAAATCATTTTCTATTAGAAATTTACTTAACCTATCATACCAAGCTCTAGGTGCTTGTTTCAAACCATATAAAGCTTTGTGCAATTTAAAAACGTGATTTGAAAATTCATGATCTTCAAAACCTGGTGGTTGTTCTACATAGACTTCTTCATTAATAAGTCCATTTAAAAATGCGCTTTTTACATCCATTTGAAATAGGTTAAATTCATATGACATGCAAATGCAAGTAAAAGTCTAATGGCTTCTAGTCTAGCTACAGGTGCAAAGGTTTCATCAAAATCAATACCTTCTTCTTGACTATATCCTTTAGCAACCAATCTAGCTTTGTTTCTAATTACTATGCCATTTTCATCTAATTTATTTCTAAAAACCCATTTAGTTCCTATGATTGAATGGTTTTTAGGTCTTTCCACTAAAGTCCAAACATTATTTCTAGTGAATTGATTAAGTTCTTCTTGCATAGCTAACATCCAATTATTATCTTTTTCAGCTTCTTCTATAGTTTTAGGTTCTATTTGTGATACAAATGCAAGATGATTACTAATATTTCTCATGTATGATCTAGTCCTTATTCCTTGAGATGGATCACCTATAATCAATTCCTTAGGATGACTATAAGCATATCTCCAATCTCTTGGAAGATCTACATCATTATGATCATTATTAACATCATCATCCTTATGTGAATCATTATCTTTAGCCTGTTGTTCATGATCAGAAGATACTTCAATATTAAGTTTTTCAAGATCTTTTTCAATTATGTTTGTATCTTCCTCATCATTAATCTTTTCAGATCCAGTTGCTAAAGACTCATCAAAAACTACATGAATGGATTCTTCAACTACTAAGGTTTTCTTGTTAAAGATTCTATATGCCTTACTAGTTGTTGAATAACCTAGAAAAATTCCTTCATCTGATTTAGCATCAAATTTTCCTAAGTTGTTTTTACCATTATTATGAATGAACATTTACATCCAAATGCATGAAAGTATTTTATATTAGGTTTTCTTTCATTCCATAATTCATAAGGTGTTTTCTTTAATATTGGTCTTATTAAAGCTCTATTTAATATGTAACATGCTGTGTTAATTGCTTCCGCCCAAAAATATTTTGGTAAGTTGCTTTCACATAGCATGGTACGGGCCATGTCTTCTAAAGTTCTGTTTTTCTTTCAACTACACCGTTTTGTTGTGGAGTCCTAGGGGCTGAAAAATTATGATTAATTCCATTTTCAGTGCAGAAATTTTCAAATAAGTGATTTTCAAATTCTGTTCCATGATCACTTCTTAGAGATACTATAGTAGTGTTTTTCTCATTTGTGACTTTCTTGAAGAATTTCAGGAACATCGAGAAAGTCTCATCTTTGTGAGCTAAAAACATTACCCAAGTATATCTAGAATAATCATCTACAATCACTAGACCATATTTCTTTCCTCCTAGACTTGTGGTTCTAGTTGGTCCAAAAGGTCCATGTGAAGTAGCTCTAGTCCCCTAGAAGTTGAAACAAAGTTTTTAGATTTAAATGAACTTCTTGTTTGTTTTCCAAATTGACATGCATCACAGATTTTATTATTTTCAAAATCCAATTTAGGTAAACCTTTGACTAAATCCATCTTAATTAGTTTTGAAATAAGGTGTGTGCTTGCATGACCTAATCTACGATGCCACAACCAACTAATATCATTAATGTTAGCATTATCAGTAATTAGGCAATGACTATTCTTAGACGTTTTGTGTGTCAACTAAGTATATATTGCCAAATCTATAACCAGTAAAAACAATGCTATCATCAATAGAATTAGTTACAGTGCATAAAGAAGATTTAAAAGAAACATTAAAGTTTTTATCACATAATTGACTTATGCTAATTAGATTATGCTTCAAACCATTAACATAAAGTACATTATCAATTACTATAGATGGAGTTATGCGAACTTTACCAAGGCCCAAAATTTGACCTTTACCGTTATCGCCAAATGTCACAACTCCACCAACATTTTCTTCTAGGGTGATGAATTCCTCTTTGTCACCCGTCATATGTCTTGAGCAGCCGCTATCAAGATACCACTTCTTGTTTGATCTTTTGGCCACAAGACATTCCTGCAATATCATCAAACTTTATGTTTAGGTACCCAAGCTTTCTTGGGTCCTTCATGGTTAGTAGACACAAAAATTGTTCCTTTCGGAACCCATATTTCTTAGCTTTAATATTTAACTTGTTGTTGTTTAATGTTTTGCATTCAAAGGATTTGTGACCTTTTTCATTACATTTAAAACAAGTTATATTACCTTGGTTGGCTTTTACAAAAATATTCTTTAGTGATTTCTGTTTTCTTAGTGTGTTATATCCTAGCCCAGCTTTGTCAAAAACAGCCTTTTGACTATCTAGAATCATGTTTAATTTAGTTGAGCTTAAAGTAAATTTCTCAACAATGTCCTTATATTTTTTAACATCCTTTCTAAGAGAGTCAATTTCTTTAGCTTGCTGTTCTTTATCTAAAGCTAAAGTTCCTACTTGATCTTTTAAATCTTTAGTTGAGTTTTTAGCTTCAGATTTTAGTAAATCTCTTTCTTGATTCAGATTATCTCTTTCTTTCCTAAGTTCTTCATTTTCATTAGTTAAGTTTTTAATTTCTAAAGCTAGTTCATTTTTACTTTTAGCTAAACTAACATTATCATTTTTCACAGATTTAAATTTCTTTTTCAACAATTTAAAATCTATCATTAGTTCATTAAAAGCTTCAAACATTTCATCAAATGTAAATTCATTGTCGGAGGTTTCGGAACTTACCTCATCATTGTCGTCGTCGTTGGCCATGAGCAAACATTGGCAACTTCCTTTTGCTCTTCTTCTTCCGATGAAGAAGACTCATCAGACCATGTTGCCATGTATGCTTTCTTCTTTTTCTTGAAGGTCTTTTTCAATTGTGGACAATCATATCGATAATGCCCCGGTTTCTTACACTCATAACAGATCAAGGGGTCTTTCTCTTTGTCCTTGTCCTTTTCTTTCTTTTCCTTTTCCTTTTCTCCTTCCATTTTATTTCCAAATTTTCGTTTTTGGAAGGGTTTCTTTTTCCTCAAAAATCTTCTGAACTTCTTGGCCAAGAGAGCAGTCTCATCATTATCTTCATCACTATCATCACTGCTGCTCTCTTCTACATCTTTTGCAGCCTTTAGAGCAATGGTTTTCTTCTTTTAGTTTCCTCCTCAATATGCTGCCTCATTGTCAATTCGTGGGTCATGAGAGATCCTAGAAGCTCCTCCAAGGGTAGTGCATTGAGGTCTTTGGCTTCTTGGATTGCTGTGACTTTTGCTTCCCACGATCTTGGCAATGACCTGAGTATTTTGCGAACAAGATCAGCATTAGTATAAACTTTTCCTAAACTTTTCAAACCATTCACAATATCGGTGAATCTAGTGAACATGCATGTGATGGTTTCAGTTTGTTCCATAGTGAACAATTCATATTTATGAACTAAATATTTATCTTTGATTCTTTTACTTGGTTTGTTCCTTCATGTGTAACTTCCAACCTATCCCATATTTCTTTAGCGGAATTACAAGTAGAGATGCGGTTGAATTCATTTGAGTCTAAGGAACAATATAAGATATTAATGGCTTTGGCATTAAGTTGAGCCATTCTCCTATCATTATCATTCCAATCCCTTTCGGGCTTTGGAACAATAGTGCCATCTATAAGGTGTGTGGGTGTACTAGGTCCATTTAATATAACACCCCAAAGCTCATAATCAGAAGCTTGAATGAATATCCTCATTCTAGCTTTCCAATAAGAATAGTTTGAGCCATTAAAAAGTGGAGGTCTATTCGTAGAATGACCTTCAGCAAAACTAGAACCACTTTGTGTTGCCATAATGACCTTTAGCTCTTGATCGTGAGATCAAACTCTAAATGAGCACTTGCTCTGATACCAATTGTTGGCCCAGATGGCAACCCAAGAGGGGGGGGTGAATTGGGTTCTTAAAAATTTAAGACTTTTAGGCAATTTAAAATGAGATGTGCAAGTGAAGGATTAGCTAATAAGCAAAGCACAAACACAAGTATATGAGAGATAGAGAAGAGACAATTAGCACGGCAAACACAAGATATTTTATAGTGGTTCGGTGCAATCAACACTACGTCCACTCCCAAGACTCACTTGGGTCCACACTATAATCTCTCTAGATTACAGCCGAGTTGTTTTCCAAGTTCACAACTCAAACTTGTTGTTTTTCCGGGATCACAACGAACCCAGCCGATTTTACACGGGCTCACCGGCACCAAACCCAAACACAAGCTAAACCTAGCTTGTACCGAGGTTTAACAACCTCCTCTAGTTTAATCCCTCAGATTAAACTAGATACAAACAAATAAAATGAGTTTAATTACAAGCAGCTCCTTTTTGAGCAGATATAAAAATTGAGTTTAGAAAAGCCTGAATATATAAAGCTTGAGAGCTGGCTTGGCTTCTTTGGATTCCTTCCTTCAACTCCTCTTGATGTTGAATCAGGCCTCGGCACCGATTCTCCACAGATTTGAGCTTTGGAGTTGGGTTGAAGCTTTTTCTCCTTTTCTTTGAATGTGGAAGATCTTTGATTTGCTCTTGAAAGTGTTGGGATCTCCTCTTGAATCTTTTGTAGAAGGTAGCTCTGGAGTGCACGAATCTCACTCTTGGATTTCACTCCTTTTGAATCTTTCTTCTTAAATCAAACGATTTTTCTAATAACACTCTGTTTTTCCCTCTTTTGAATTTCTTACTGAATGATTCTCATATATATCTTCTCTCTTTTTTTCTTTGTTGAATGGCTCCTCTATTTATAGATTCTGAAACAATATAGCCGTTAGAAACAAAGAAAAATAGCCGTTATTCAAAAATATATCCGTTGGAGCTGATGTGTCAACTCAAAAAATTTCCGCCCAGAATTCGGGGAGTCGGCTCGGGACTGTGCGAGTCGGCTCGAGCAATCGAATCCAGAACGCATCAAAAAATGAGTTTTCAGGGGTCGACTCGTGAAAATCTGGGAGTCGACTCTTGACTTTCAGGAGTCGACTCGCGAAAAGCTGGGAGTCGACTCGAGAAGCACTCAAAAATGAGTCTTTCTGCCGTCTGAGTCGAGTCGGCTCGCTCAGTCACGAGTCGGCTCGAGAAAGTTTAGGAGTCGACTCGGAAACTCTCGAGTCGGCTCGGGACTGATACAAAAATCAGAAAACATTCTGATTTGCTTTGAAAATCATCCCAACCAACTTTGAAATATAAATTTGACTTAGATAATGTTGTTTTAACAGTAAAGCTCAATTTCAAAGCATTCTCATTAAGTCATTGATCTTTAAAGATTGATATATAAAATCATTTTTGAATTCATAAGTATAGCTCACTGAAACATATATTCAATTGATTCAGAAACTCATTATAATTTTAATAGTTCATAGTTTCCAATTTGAAATTGAATATTTCATTGGTTAACATAACATGTTCATAGCCTTTTAGAAAGTAAAGCAATGTCTTTTGGAAATCATCAAAATTAATAAGTTGGAGCAATTATGTTTCAATAATTTCTCAACACATAATAAAGGCTTGTCGTCGCAACAGGTCCCGTATTTAATGGACCCTATTAAATATGGATTTAACGAGCTTTCATATATTTCTTAATGTCGAAAAGGATACTCTTGCTTTCATATATGATGTGATGGCAATATTTTCTTAGATTGACTTGAGATAATTTTGTATTGAAAAATGCTAATTTGGCTATAATAATCTTAGAATAAAGATTGTAAGGGAATTAGATAGATAGATATATAGGTCATGAGGTGGACATGGAAGGAAAATTATGAAAAAAATATTGAGGGATATTTGGCTTTTTGATAGTATTTTTTTCGATGAAAGAAAGAAAAGAATGAAAAAATAAAATATGTGTGAACTTTACACATAATTTTCTCTCTCTTTTTAATCAAATGGGAAAAAGGAAGATGAAAAAAATTTCTAACTTTAATTCTTCCCACTAATGACCCCTTCGATGATTTTCTTTTATATTTTTAAGTACTTATTTTATCAATGAGAAAATCATCTATAAGGCATTATAAATTTCTTAAAAATTATTAATCTTCAAATCCGGCTTGATCAACTCGATTATTTTGCTAATGTAATGGAACTCCTCCTATTATAATGGATGATCGTTCATATTTAACCCATCAAAAGTTTCTGTTAATATTTTTTTTTTGATATTTAGGCATTAGACTATTATCTAGTCACCTTAATATATTCTATTTTTTTATTTATTTATTTGACAATTCATAAACTCTGCTTGACTTGCAACAATGAGGTGGTAGTTTGGTTAGGCACTTCATGGACTTGAAACAAGGAGTCCACGGCTTCCCAAGATAAACTTGTTAATAAACTTTATCCTCCTCATTATCCTTTCATCTCCATCATTGGTTGATAATAGAATAAATGGAATTGTCTTGAAGGAAGCTTGACGGTAAACAGTGACCAATATTCCCCACCATGGTCAAGCCATCAAGGTTGGATTATCTGCTTGCATAATATATGCTAGCAATCTATAGAAAGGACACCACCGTTTTATCTCCCAAACACTACTATTTATGCTTTAGATTGAGATCGGCTGACTCATCTTAAAATAGTAAGTTGGTTATCAGGTCTATCACAGATTCAATGAATTAAAACTCAATTTTTTTAACATTCCATCTAATAAAGGTAAGATTTGTTATTATTAATTGTTGATAGATTTTAATAGATTTTGCACATGATAAATGCAGTAAAAATAAAAAAGCAAAAAAAATTATGAGTTGATAGATTTTAATATAAAAAATAGTAATTTTAAAATATATCATCCATGATATATTAAAATATTAAAAATAATAACATTTTAAATAAAATATATTATTTTATTTAATAAAATATATTGAAAATAATAATATATTAGCTTGCATTATATTAAATATATTGAAAATAATATATTAGCCCATGATTTTAAATAAAATAATAATAATAATATATGAAAGTAAAATAATAATAATAAATTATTTTATTAAATAATAATAATTAGCCCCTGATTTAAATAAAATATATTGAAAATAATAATAATAATATATATATTTAATATAAAATAATATATAATAATAATAAATATTTTAATATTAAATATATTGAAAATAATAATAATATATTAGCTCATGATTTTAAATAAATATATTAAAAATAATAATATTTTAAAGTAATTTTTTTTCTAAATTAAAAGAAATCATCATGTGATGAAACAACGAGTCCTGTCCATGATATATTAGCTTGCATAGGAATGTGCATGCATTACTCAACTGCTCATATATTAGATGCACCATTAGTTTGAGAAAAAAAGATATAAATAGAAAAAATTAGAATTAATTAGATTTTAGTTGGAAGTCTTTACTTTTGATTTTAGTTATTAGAAGAAAATTAAAGAAAAATAATACATGTATTAACTCCCTATTCATTAATCCAATAAAAAATCTAATTAGCTATCATTCTATCCACTTTCACTATCCTACCTCCCATATTTATGGTCACTATGGCCTTTCTTTTAAAATCCTTATCTATCATCAAATCTCATGCCATCTTATCAATCTTAACCTCTTGTTGTGGCCCTCTCACTCTTATCTTTTGTCATGACTAGACATTAAACTAGTCTAAATTTTAAAAATGTATCATCTTAGAATTTTATGAATTCCTTCATAGGTTGTTCGGATGAAAATTCCTTATGGTTGTAGATATGTTATAAACTCTTGCTAAATTTGTTGATACATAAGTTTGGAAGAGCATGCTTGGATTGGAATATTTATCTTGACTAGCATGACATACCTTTTTATCAACTTTATTTATGGAACATTAAAATAAAGCTAAGATTCATTGCCTTCTAATATCATGAGTTCCTTCAAAAATCCCATGTTAACTTCTTTATAGTAGTGGATATCTTGTAAACTATTGTTGGAATTGTTAGTATGGAGGTTGAAAAGAATGGGCCTGTATTGAATTATTCACCTTGTCAACACTAAAAAGGATGCATTAGCCATTTCAAGTTACATAGTTAAAGATAAGAGACAACAACATTGAGAAATTCTCTTTAATGAAAAACATAGCAGTTGTATGGAAAAGATTTTATAGTATAAGAAAAGAGAGCGATTCTCTTTACATTAATAGTATCTTTTGTTCCTCGCACTTGATAATTTTTCTTTCTTTTCCACTTTTATTAATTCATAGAAACCCTATTTCATTTTTTTTAAAAAAATTTACAAAACATGGAGGTGGTTCTTCTACACTCTTGAAGGAGTACTTGGGAAGCATACAAGGCCAAGATTGATATCATAACTTTCACAAGAGAGTGAGCATGAATTTGTGATCATAAAGGATCTTCATAGAAGGTTGATAATAGTGATTGCAACATTTTTTTTTAAAGAAACATTCGCTCTATTTAAAGTTTTAGATAATTATGAAGAGAGGTATATGTTCTTGATCTATAGAATATCCTAACCTCTATAAAGAAGGAAAATAAAAGAATTCAAGAATGAGACAAGAAATAGAATTGAGGGCTTTAAGATTATTGGGGTATGTGAGACCGTTTTTTTTGGATGACATACTTTAGACTAAGATCGAATTTGATTGGATTTAGTTTAAAATTTTATAAAAAATTAGTGTTTGATTTTAGCATCTTATCTAGTTTTTAGTTATTTTATTAATATTAATTTTGAATTTGACCAGGTTGGTTTAATAGATAAATAATTTGTTATTACTAATTAAATGTCTTAACTATACAAAAAGATGTTTTGGTTTATTTCTGCATGTATGCTATGAATTGATATATCCTAGATTCATCTTCAAGTCTGGGGCATGACACTTATGACAATATTAGAGTTTAGGTTTGATACTTAAAAGACTTAAACAAATTGATAGTGATATGAGTAGAAACTAAGTTGAATCGGAGTATATAAAATCTTTTTTATTGTAAAGGTTTATATAAGAGTTCCACAATAGAAGCGTACTAGATCTAATATCATAATTTTAGCATTGTAATAAGCAGGATATAAATAGAAGTACTTTTATTTTTTTTCTAAATATATGAATTGAGAAAAGTATTTAAAATTTAAAAATAAAATTTGAAAATATGAGACTAGCCTTTTTGAGTTAGCTCCATTTATATTAAGATCGAATTGACTAGATTGAGTTAAAGGTGCCAAATTCTACTGATTTGAATTGAATGGAGTCACTTTATAACTTTTAGCTACCTTAAATAGCTTTTGATCTTGCCAATTGTTACCAATAGCCACTTAAAAGTACTCAGCAACTAATTCAAATAGGGCCATATTTTTATTGCTAATATATTTGAATTGTTTTGATACTAGTAAGTTCTTAGTTCACATCAAAAGACATTCCCTTGAAGCATTGATTTATGTTTTCTCATTTATAAGTTTACTTTAGACAAGTCATCAATATTACTATATTCATTTCTTTGCCTTTTAATTTAATTTATAATAATTTTTTTCATGACAATTGTATAGCAAATATATTTAAAGAAACACTCTGCATATATTTTTGTAATATCATTATTGAAAATGTTGATATATTATAATTCAAGTTAATTAATGTAAATTTTTTTATATGTATGTTGTTGCATGCTCCATTTATTTTACAGAGATATTATTTAAAAGTTAATATTAAAAAAATAATTTTCATATTATCATTGTAATAATATTTTGATATTTCTATCTACATAATTATGTGAGTTTTTTTACTATATACATACTTACATACACACACACACACACATATATATATATAAAGGTGAACTTACCTATATTCAAATGTATCTAGGTTCAAGATTTAGTCATCTTTTCTATCCTTATATCCATACCAATTTCGGAATCGCTACATATTTTTTATATTTTTTTCTTTGGCATTCATGAACTGTATCGATTCAAGGGATTGGATCTTTGTTACATTCAAATATAGCCAAATCTACCATATATGTATATATATGTGTGTGTGTGTGTGTGTGTGTATGTGTGTGTGTGTGTATAACTAGGACCTTTGATTGCTATTATGTGCTGTGGAATGCTCAATACATCCTATTCATAACCATGTAAGCATAGAAAATATAAAAAATTTTAAGAAAGATAATTGCCAAGAAATAAAAGTTTTAGAAAGGGAGACTGTGGTGTATTGAGAAAAAATATGTAAAAAAGGATTGCAAGAGAAAAAGAGAGAGAAGCCGGTTATTCTCTCTATAAACTCTCCATCCTCAATATATTTTCTCTTTTTAATTTATTATAGCGAAGATTGATCTATCAAATAGATACTTCATGGTTAAGATGGAAATAAATTTTTTAATGTATTCTTAAAATATAAGTGAATAAAATAAATTTAGATTTTAATAAAATTAGTTATATCAAATATTTATTTTATTTATTATAGTATGTAAATAGTTTTTATTTAATTTTTATTTATAATGAGGTAACAGTACAATAATGAGTAAAAGGAGTTAGGACTGACCAACACTACATATTAATTTTTACCAACTCTAATGCATTCCCCACATTTGAAAACTTGAACTTTAGAATCCTAGCAGTAAAACAAACTTCGGGTTGCATAAACGTTTTTTTCTTTTTACAAGTACTTCATTTGAAATTAATTCTATGCTAGAATTTAATTGAATTCTATTAATAGAATAGAATTAAAATAATTTTGTAATATGTAATAGAATTCATGCAATTGGAATAAATCTTAAAACATTAGAATTCAAATGAATTCTATTATTTGAATAGATCAAAATGAATTGAATAATTTCAATATTACCTCATTAAATAGTTTTCTTTATAACTCTTATGAATTGTTGATGCTTCATTATCATTAAAAGAAAATATTGGTATGGTATCTTCTGCAACTAAGTTGATCTCATTAAGAGTCAATAATTGATAAATATTATTCATATTTGTTTTATTAATTATTTGATATTTTATTATAATATGGAATGAGAAAGAGGAAGTTGGATGAGAAGAGAAAGCGTTTTCCAAGCATGGATTTATAAGCATTTTCCCTTTCTCACTCCTCACCCAGCCATGGACTATACTGATGCTAGGCCCCGCGTATACCGATGGATGCTCGGCAGTCCGCCCCGTACTACGATGGACCATTTGGTGATTCTACGAGAGTCATTGGACGTATTTGAAGGGAGAAACAATCTCCGAGGCATGCATGTTTTAAAAAATTGATAACAATTATCAATGTGGAAATTTAAAGATTACATACTAATCTATCTAACATGCATCAAGATCATATCTTTGCCTTGTATATAGGATCGATTGATCCAAATATGCATATAAATAAAACTATCAAGATCATGTCTTGATTTTTAAGGCAAGAAGTCATACTTCTTATCTTGAAGCATGCCTAAATTTTGTAATATGTAATAGAATTCATGCGATTGGAATAAATCTTAAGACGTTAGAATTCAAATGAATTCTATTATTTGAATAGATCAAAATGAATTGAATAATTTCAATATTACCTCATTAAATAGTTTTCTTTTATAACTCTTATGAATTGTTGATACTTCATTATCATTAATAGAAAATATTGGTATGGTATCTTCTGCAACTAAGTTCATCTTATTAAGAGTCAATAATTGATAAATATTATTCATATTTGTTTTATTAATTATTTGATGTTTTATTATAACATGGAATGAGAAAGAGGAAGTTGGATATATATATTAAAAGCATCGGGAAATCGCTTTGAGATGAAGGAATTCAACTGAAATTCCAAACGAGTTGGAGGTCTACTCGGGCTTCCATGAGAATTCCAAAGGCTTGCGCCAAGATCAGTGATGGGTTCATCACGATGGACTTAGCGATAGATTTCACGGCACCGCACTGAGCGCCATCGAGAAGGTAGTCCCCTATCGGTTCCCAAGTTTCATCTCGCGAGTTCTTGTGATTTAAATTTCCATAGTTTTGTTTGTTTGGAGTTCGAATTATTGCATCAATGTTCTTTTTAAATGATTTCATTGGACTTGGCGGTCTTATATTATTCGGTGATAGGATTTCTTCTCGTTTACCGTCCAGATGAAAAAGTGAGCAACTTTTTCTTATCAGAATTTTTTTTTCTCCTTCCTTCTTCATATGCCATAAAAAGCAATAACTGTTTCTTTTTTCGTTGTTTTATGTTATTTTGTTCTCTTGAGCCTTGCTTGTTCTAGTTTTCACAATGGGATCTGAAAATACTAAGCTTGCTGGCTTTTATTGCCATGATTGTGTAGTTTAGCTTGGTTAGATCTTGAGTTGGGCTTGCTATTTCTGCTCTTGATGATGTTAATGGATTTGGATGTGTTATTTTGTCCTGTGATGGAATATATGTTATGGCTGTTTTGTGAGTGAAAGCAAGCACTTCATTTCCTCCCTCCCCTTTTTTTAGATGTCAAAAGAGTACTTGGGTGGTGCTACTTTAAGTACTTTTTTTTTCTTTATTTTGTTCCTTTATGTTTTATTTGTTATATCTTAGAAGATAAGATGGCATGTGGCATTTTCATTATGAATTTACTTCAGATGGTGTCTTTTGCCAATGATAGTGATGATAAATTTGTAAGTGCTGTCGATTTGCTATGAAAGTTTATGTTTGATGAGGGATAAAATTATCATTGCATCAATGCTCGTGCGTACTATCAAAAGGATCAAGACCAATCTCGACATCCCGTCAGCCATCTGTCACATCTGGAAAATAGCAAAGCCAAATCATCTTCGGCAGAATCAAGTCACCTTGGCGAACCGAGCTATTTTCATGCCTCGGTACACCGAGCTATTCTCATACCTAGGTAAACCGAGTTGTTCTCATGCCTTGGTAAACCAAGCTATTCTCATTCCTCGACAAACCGAGCTATTCTCATGCCTAGGTAAACCGAGCTGTTCTCATTACTCGGTAAACTGAGCTATTCTCATGCCTCGGTAAATCGAGCTATTCTCATGCCTCGGCAAACCGAGCTATTCTTACGCCTCGGCAAACCGAGTTACTTCTATGCCTCAGCCAGACCAAGGCATTTAAGTGCCTCTGCGGAATCAAACGTGGAGAGTTCAAATTTATGATAGTTGAATAAGATTTCGAACGAAAAATTATGCAAACAATACCGAAAGTGGCCTAAGGCCTATAGAAGTAACCTAGGGCCTACATAATCGCTAAATCTCAAAGCATCAACCAACTCTCCTAGCCGTGATCCTCTAACTAACTAGATATTGATCCCACCGGCCCTATAACAAACTTGATTCGAATTGATTCGAATTTGAATGATTTTTAGACCCCTATGACGTGCCCAAGGAATCAGGTGATCGCCTATAAATACTCTAGTCCTGAAGTCTCTTAGGTACGCTTTCACTGATACTCTAATTAAAAACTCCATTGAAGCTTGAGCGGAGCTCTGAGTTTTCGAGAGGCCATTGATCTTGAGGAACTCTTCTGCGGAAGCCTTCTCCTCACATCTGCTTGCTGTAAATTTTACTGATATGGGCGTCGGAGGGTCTTCCGCAGAGGGCCACCCCAGACACTCTTTGCGCGAGGACTATCTTGTAGATTCCATCCGGGTGAGATATCGGCATCTAGATCCGAAGTTGGGCTGCACCTGAGTTGGAGAATGGATTTCCGTGGCAACAGATTGGCGCTAGAGGAAGGGCCTCAAGTCCTGTAAACTTGTAATCCAAAAGACAAGGTTCAAAATCAGGAGAAGAATCCTCTAATGGCCAATTGCAAGAGAGCCACATCTGATGCTCAAGATCAGGCCACCTCTCAAAGATCTGATCCAATCAGCAGTGTAGCACCTCCGCTACCACTGCCGCTGAGACCCCTTCACCACCAGCAACAGCAGTGATGCTGGACCAGTTTGCTACCTTGGTTAAGCAAGTCCAGGCGCTGACCCAGTGGTCCAGGGACTCCAAGGAGTTTTCCGTCCAGCTGCCCCTATTTCTTAGCTTCATGAGAAGGTAGCCGCTCCCATCATGCTAGCAATTTCTTCCTTCAATCTGCCAGAGGCTGCGGATTATCTTCATCGACCCGCGAAGGCCAAGCCAATGCTATAGTGGGCTGGAGAGAAGAGCCCGCTCAAATCTCGATGAGCTTGTTCTCTTTCTCCGGTGTCTTCTCAAGATTTGACACCGCTGCCATCCTCCCATCGTCCAATCCCTCCTACCACTCTGGATGAAGGGATTAGTGTTGACCCATTATTGATTTTGATGATTAATAAATGACATGAGTATATCCATTATGTTTTAACAAGGGTTTCAGACATTAAAAATATTTGATCAATCAAAATGTATAAAGAACCTTGTTTTCAATCAAATGCTAGAAGTATTTTTCAAAATTCAGAGCATGGAGTCAACACCTAGTTGGTCTGGAGCCGACCCCATGGCGGATCAGATGTTTTCCTGATTTTTGGCACGGTCTGAGTCGACACCCAGAGTTTTGGAGCCGACTCCAACTGAGACATCGAAAAGAGTATTCTGTTTCAGTTTCCGAAGTCGACACCAAGTTTGGGAGCCGACACTTACAGTCTCTGGAGCCGACTCTAACCTGAGTACAGAAAATGTATTTTCTTGAGCATTTCTGGAGCCAACACTTTATGGAGTCCGGAGTCGACACCCGAAAGTGGCGAGTCGACACTCAACTTTTTCGGAGCCAACTCCTCAATAAACTTTTACTTTCTATTTTTGGATACTCGACTTGGAGCCGACACTAAAAAGTTGGAGCCAACTCCAACCTATCAGGAAGATTTTCAAAATGTCAGAACGGCCTCCAACGGTAACATTTTCTTACCTAATCTCTAACGGCTACTTTTCTTGTGTGTAGGAGGAATCCAAGGATAGAAATAATGGCTAGTTTTTCACCTAATCATGGATTAAGGAGAATCTATAAAAAGGGAGACCGTCCGTTTAAAAAAAGAAGAGATGAAAAAATAGAGAGAAAATATTGAAAAATCCGAGAAGTCTTGAGCAAGAAATCAAAGAGAAAGAGTCAAAGTTCAAATCCATTAACTCCAGAAGCTCAAAGAGAAATCCAAAGCATTCAAGCTCAAAATCAGAGTATTTCTTAAGTGAAGAAAAAGAGAGCAAAAGCCCTGATTTTCCCAACTTCTCATCTGCAATCCTTGTGAAGAATCTGAGCTGAGGCCTGATTCACCCTTCAAGAGAGAAGAGGAAAAGGAGAAAAGAAGAAAAGCTCACATCAAATTGCTTCAAATAGGCTTTTCTAATCTTTGTTTACTTATATTGCTTATTTCTCGTTTAAGGAGCTTTGCATTGTTGTAAACTTTAAATCAATTTGGTGTTTGCTAATTCAATCAGGGGGATTGAATTAGTTGAGGTAGTTTACCTCGGAACAAGCTAAATTAGCTTGGGTTTGGGTTTTGTGCTGGTGAGCCCAAAAAACCGGCTGGGTTCGTTGTGACCCTGTGTAAAAACAAGTTGGAGTTATGAGCTTGTAAAACAACTCAACTGTAATCAGTGGATTATAGTGTGGACCCAAGGTTGCTTCGGAGTGGACGTAGGTGTTGGATACACCGAACCACTATAAATATCTTATGTTTATCGTGCTCTTGTCTCTCTCTCTCTTACTATGCTTTAAATTATTGCTTCATTCTCTAGCATACTTAATCTTTGTGAAATTTGGTTTTAAGTTTTAAAGTGTTAAATTTTTAAAAGAACCCAATTCACCCCCCTCTTGGGTTGCCATCTGGGCCAACAATTGGTATCAGAGCTAGTGCTCATTGTTTATTTGATCACACGATCAAGAGCTAAAGATCCAAATGGCAGCTCAAGCTGGATCTTCATTTGCTAAAGGTCGTTCTACTAATTAACCTCCTTTGTTTAATGGTTCCAACTATTCATATTGGAAAGCAAGAATGAGGATATTCATTCAAGCTTCAGATTATGAATTATGGAGTATGATAATTAATGGATCTAGCACACTCACATACATGATTGATGGTTCTATTGTTCCTAAGCCCGAAAGGGATTGGAATGATGATGATAGGAAAATGGCTCAGCTCAATGCTAAGGCCATGAATGTTTTATATTGTTCCTTAGATGCAAACGAATTTAATCGTATCTCTACATGTAATTCCGCAAAAGAAATATGGGATAGATTAGAGGTTACCCATGAGGGTAAATCAAGTTAAAGAATCTAAGATTAATATTCTTGTTCATAAGTATGAATTGTTTAGCATGGAACAAACTGAAACTATAGCATGCATGTATACTAGATTCATCGATATTGTAAATGGTCTAAAAAGTCTTGGCAAGACCTACACTAACTCTGAATTGGTTCGTAAAATTCTTAGGTCACTTTCAAGGACATGGGAAGCAAAGGTGACAGCAATCCAAGAAGCCAAGGACCTCAACACTTTACCTTTGGAGGAGCTACTTGGATCACTAATGACCCATGAGTTAACCATGAAGAACACATAGAGGAAGAAGTTAAAAAGAAGAAGACTATAGCTTAAGGCTGCAGAAATTGAGGAAAGCAGTAGTGAGAATGAAGATGATGATGAGACAGCTCTTCTTGCTAGAAAGTTCAAGAAATTCATGAGAAGAAAGAAACCCTTTCATAAAAGGAAATCGGGAATTAAGATGGAAGGCGAAAAAAAAAAGAAAAGGACAAGGACAAAGACAAAGAGAAAGACCCCCTAATTTGCTATGAGTGTAAGAAACCATGGCACTTTAGATATGATTGTCCTCAACTAAAAAAGACCTATAAGAAGAAGAAAAAGGCATACATTGCAACATGGAGTGACAGCGATGAATCCTCTTCCGAGGAGGAACAAAAGAAGTTGCAAACATCTGTCTTGTGGCAACAGAGATGATGAGGTAAGTACTGAAGCTAATGACTTTACTTTTGAAGAATTGTTTGAAGCATTCAATGAACTAGTTGATGATTTTAAAGCTTTGAAAAAGAAAAAAATCATTGAAAAACGATAATCTAAATCTTGTCAAAGAAAAAGATAATCTTACTCATAAGTTAAAAAATTGAAATCAGAAAATGAAGTCTTGATTGAAGAAAAAGGATCAATTTCCAATGAAAAATAGATTAAAGAAGGAAGTTGATAATATAAAAATATAGTTGATAAATTTACATATAGTTCTAAAAATTTAATTTATTATTGAGTAATCAAAGAGCTATATTTGATAAGGCTGGATTAGGTTATAGGCCTAATATAAAACAAAAGTATGTCAAAAACTTCTTTAGAAAAGAACAAGATAAAAATGAAGTTTTATGTCATTGTTGTAACAAAAAGGGACACAAAGCCTTTGAATGTAATTTTAAGAAAATTAACAAGAATTTAAGTAGTAAAGGAAGGAAAATATGGTTCCAAAAGGAACAATCTTTATTGCTACTAACCATGAAGGACCCAAGAAAGCTTGGGTACCTAAACAGAAAGTTTGATCACTTTGCAGGAGTGTCTTGCGGCCAAAAGATTAAAACGAAAATGGTATCTTAATAGCGGCTGCTCAAGACATGACGGGTGACAAGGATCAATTCATCACCCTTGAAGATAAAAGAGAGGAGTTGTCACTTTTGGAGATAATGGTAAAGGCCAGATTATGGGATTTGGCAAAATTCAGATAACTCTCTCTACTTTCATTGAGATATTCTGTATGTAGATGGTTTAAAGCATAACTTAATCAGTATTAGCCAATTGTATGATAAAGGTTTCAAAGTTTCATTTGAAGCTTCTATCTGCACTGTTTCTAATCCCATTGATAATAGCATTATATTTGTTGGTAATAGAAATGGCAATGTATACTTAATTGATTTAAACAATTTGTCTACTAGTAATCATTGCTTAGTAGCTAATAATGCTAATGTAAATGAGATTGGATGGTTATGGCATCGTAGATTAGGTCATGCAAGCACACACCTAATTTCAAAATTAATCAGAATGGACTTAGTTAAAGGACTTCCGAAGTTAGATTTTGAAAACAACAGAATTTGTGATGCATGTCAATTTGGAAAACAAACTAGAAACTCTTTCAAATCTAAAAATGTTGTTTCCACTTCTAGGCCATTAGAACTACTTCACATGGACCTTTTTGGACCTACTAGAACAATAAGTCTAGGAGGAAAGAAATATGGCCTTGTGATAGTAGATGATTATTCTAGATTCACTTGGGTACTATTTTTGACTCTCAAGGATGAGACTTTCTCAATATTTCTGAAATTCTTCAAAAAAGTTACTAATGAGAAAAACAACACCATAGTGTCTCTTAGAAGTGATCATGTACAGAATTTGAAAATCACTTGTTTGAAAATTTCTGCACTGAAATGGCATTCATCATAATTTTTCAGCACCTAGAACCACAACAAAATGGAGTTGTAGAAAGAAAAAATAGGACTTTAGAAGACATGGCCCATACCATGCTATGTGAAAGCCAACTCCCAAAGTACTTCTGGGCGGAAGCTATAAACACGGCATGTTACATCCTTAATAGAGCCCTAATTAGGCCAATACTTAAAAGACACCTTATGAATTATGGCATGATAGAAAACCAAAAAAGGTTATTTTCATGTATTTGGTTGTAAATTTTTATTCATAATAATGGAAAAGATAATCTTGGAAAATTTGATGCAAAATCTGATGAAGGCTTATTCTTAGGATATTCAACAACCAGCAAAGCTTATAGAGTATTTAACAAGAAAACCTTAATTGTAGAAGAATCTATTCATGTAGTCTTTGATGAATCTTTAGCATCAAGTTCAGAAAAGATTGATGATGAGGAAGATACAAACATATTAGAAAGAGACATTGAAAAATTAAATATAGATGCATCTTCAGATTATGAACAAGAAGCTAAAGATGATGATTCTTCTAGGGTTGATGTTATTGATACTAATCATAATGAGGTAGATCTTCTAGAGATTGGAGATATGCCTATGGTCATCCAAAGGAATTGATTATAGGTGATCCATCTCAAGGTGTAAGAACTAGATCATCTATGAGAAATATCAATAATCATCTTGCATTTGTATCTCAAATTGAACCTAAAACCATTGAAGAAGCTGAAAAAGATAGTAATTGGATGCTAGCTATGCAAGAAGAATTAAATCAATTTACTAGAATAATGTATGGTCCTCAGTTGATAGACCTAAAGATCATTCAGTCATAGGATCTAAATGGTATTTAGAAATAAATTGGATGAAAATGGCATAGTAATTAGAAATAAAGCTAGATTAGTTGCAAAAGGATATAATCAAGAAGAAGGAATTGATTTTGATGAAACTTTTGCACCTGTAGCTAGATTAGAAGCAATTAGATTACTACTTGCATTTGCATGTCATATGAACATAAATTTATTTCAAATGGATGTTAAAAGTGCATTTTTAAATGGTTTTATAAATGAGAAGTTTTTGTGGAACAACCACTGGTTTTGAAGATCATGAATTTCCAAATCATGTTTTTAAATTGCACAAAGCACTATATGGTTTAAAACAAGCACCTAGAGCTTGGTATGATAGGTTAAGCAAATTTCTGATTGAAAATGATTTCACTAGAGGAAATGTAGAAAACCTTATTTTTGAAAAGAAAAGACAAAGATTTATTAGTAGTACAAATATATGTAGATGATATTGTATTCGGTGCTACTAACAATTTCTTGTGTCAAGAGTTTGCTAAGTTAATGCAGGGTGAATTTGAAATGAGCATGATGGGAGAACTCAACTTCTTCCTAGGACTTCAAATCAAGCAAAGCAAAGAAGGGATTTTCATTAACCAAACAAAGTATACAAAGGAAATTCTCAAGAAGTTTGGAATGGAATCAATCAAACCCCTTGGAACACCTATGAGTCCTTCATGCAAATTAGACAAAGATGAAGACGGTAAGAAAGTAGATCAAAAATACTATAGAGGTATGATCGGATCTCTACTCTACTTAACTGCAAGTAGACCTGATATCATGTTTGCTGTTTGTCTATGTGCTAGATTTCAATTAGAACCTAAAGAATCTCACTTAATTGCTGTGAAAAGAATCTTAAGATATCTAAGTGGAACTAAAAATGTAGGATTATGGTATTCTAGAGACTCAACACTGAACTTAATTGCATATTCTGACTCTGACTATGCTGGATGTAAACTAGATAGAAAAAGTACTAGTGGTGCATGTCAATTCTTAGGAAGTAACTTAATCTCTTGGTTTAGCAAAAAGCAAAATTCGGTTGCATTATCTACTGCTGAAGCAGAATATGTTGCAGCTGCTGTGCTCAAATCCTTTGGATTAAGCGACAACTTAAGATTATGGCATAACACTTGATAAAACTCCTATTAGATGTGATAATACAAGTGCGATCAATTTAACTAAGAATCCAATCAACATTCAAGAACTAAACACATTGAAATTAGATATCACTTCATTAGAGAACATGTAGCTAATGGTGAAATTTGTCTTGACTATGTTAGTACTGAAGAACAATTAGCTGACATATTTACAAAACCGTTGAGTGAAGAGAGATTTGTTATCTTAGAGGTGAATTAGAATTTGTGATCCTTTGGAATGATTTTAAAACTCTTAAGGAGATTTATCTATTTCCATCAATTTCTTGAGATTTCTCTCATGATTTCAAGGACAATTTATTAAGACATTTGAGTAATTTGATTTCACATTCCAAATATTTTATCAAAATTTATTGAGTTTATTTTGATAAGTTTCGGATGTCTGAAACTCTGTTATTTTTCTCTGAAACTGTCTGTGGAGTCGACACCTCAAATTTGTGGAGTCGACACCTTGTCTGTGTCGCTCTCTGTCTGGGACCTTAGAGCCGACACCGATTAAGCGGAGCCGACTCCAGTTCGAGCGCTAACCGTTAGCGACTTGGAGTCGACACCCGACTTTGCGGGAGTCGACACCTGGTAGCCCCAAATTGACTTTATTAGGGCAGAGTCGATACCTTCTAATTTCCATTCGTTTCAAAACTCTATCCAAAACCTCTCCAAACCTCCCAAAGCCTAAAATCCCTCAAATCAACCTTTCCCTAAGATTTCTATGGCAGGATCAGTCCTTGGTGCTCCCGTAACCACCCGGAAGCGTACGGCTCGGCGTCCTATTCGTGAGCCATCTCCAAGCAATGATTCCTCTTCAACCCATTCGGATAACCCTAGCCACTCCTCTCCTCAGGTAGATACTCTTGCGGGGCTGTGATTACCATGGGAAGGAAAGTGGATTTTGATTTCTTTGAGACGAGGGCTTTTCTATTGGAAGACAGATTAAAGAGCTCGGCTGGGACAAGGTATGTTCTTTGGATGTTCCCACTTATCCAGCCCTAGTTAAGGAATTCTATTTTAATTTATCAAGGGGAGATGGTGGGATAATCAGTTTTGTAAGAGGGAAGAGAGTTCATCTTACATTTCAAAGTTTAGGAAATCTTTTGAGCATCCCTGTCACTGGGCTTGTAGCTGATATTCATAGTAAGAGATCTGATGCCTTGTCAAGGATGTTAGGAAGAGAAGTTACTGAATTTGAAGAAGTAAGGGCTAATCAGTTGCCCTTGGAGCTTAGATTATTATACAACATCTGTAGTAGGATCTTATTCCCAAGACTGGCCGTTTTGAGTATGTCTCAGAAGAGACATTGTGGTTATGGACAGTGTCTTGACGGTCAGCCTATTAATCTTGCTGGGATGATGATTTGGTATATGGCTGAGGCCGGGGGCAAAAGGAGATCTTCTTGCCTTATGGGATGATTTTAACTATGGTTTTCAGAAGTCAAGGCATTGTGATTTCTGACATTGAGCCATCAAAGAACCTCAGACACACAGATTATTATAGCTTGGCTATTGTGCACAGGATGGGGTTCGTTAAAGTGAATGGTCAATGGAGAGAAAAGGCCATCTGATGAGAGAGCCGCTGAGATTAGGACTTCTGCACCATCTGAGGTTGGTCCATCAGTGAGGCTTCCTTCACCAGAGCCTAGCAGATCTTCATCTCCTCCAGCTGCTGCTCAGTTCCTGTACCGCCACCTATGTCATCTAGTGGATTTTCAGATATTCAGTTAGAGCAACTCAAAAGTTTATTTGCTGCTCACAAAGAAGAAATGAAAACTGAGATTGATAACAGTTTGATGAACTTAAGAGAATTGTATTACTCCTTGGATGATAGAATTGGTAAGATTGAATCCACCCTTGGAGCCTCCGCAGAATCTTTAAGGAATGATCTCAAGAATATTTTTGAAGAACTTAAAGATATTGGTGGAGATTCAGAGACTTACTCCAAATGCAATGCTGAGCTTCAGGACAAGATTATGACTGCATGTGCATTTGTTGATAGAAGACTAAAAGAATTTGTTAGAACTCAGAGTGAAGGGATGGAAAAAATTATAGAAGAATTGCAAAGACTTTTTAGAACTCATTTTTGATTATGTTGTAATGAAGTTCTTTTGATGTTATTAAAAGATGATGTTTAGTTTAATATGTTTTGATATTTTGATGATGTAATGAAGTTTAATGAAGTTAGATATAATGAAGTTCTTTTTGAAATGTAATGTTTACTTTTTATTAAATGTAATGTTGTGAATGAACTACTTGAATTTTTGCAATTTGATTATTCTTTTGAAAAGATTAATTTGAACTTGAATCTTTTCTAAAACCTTTTTGTTGATTACAAAAAAGGGGAAAGAAGATTGTATGCAAGCTTAAGTAATGGGTATCAAGCAAGCTTAAGGAATTGGTATCAAATAATTTCGATAAAATAAGTTTAATTGGCATCAAGCATCAAATGTAATTTGATATGATCATATAAGTTTAATAGTAAAGAAGAATAGATATTAATTTGAGTATCATAGGGGAGCTACCTCATTTAGGGGGAGCTTATCTATAAGGGATAAATATTTAGAAATTTGATTTGAAAACCTATTATTTAAATCATGCACATACTTAATGTTTTTATAATCATCAAAAAGGGGGAGATTGTTGACCCAATTATTGATTTTGATGATTAATAAATGACATGAGTATATCCATTATGTTTTAACAAGGGTTTCAGGCATTAAAAATATTTGATCAATCAAAATGTATAAAGAACCTTGTTTTCAATCAAATGCCAGAAGTATTTTTCAAAATTCAGAGCATGGAGTCGACACCTAGTTGGTCTGGAGCCGACCCCATGGCGGATCAGATGTTTTCCTGATTTTTGGCACGGTCTGGAGTCGACACCCAGAGTTTCGGAGCCGACTCCAACCTGAGACACCGAAAAGAGTATTCTGTTTCAGTTTTCGGAGTCGACACCAAGTTTTCGGGAGCCGACACCTAGATTTTGGGAGCCGACACTTATAGTCTCTGGAGCCGACTCTAACATGAGTATAGAGAGTGTGTTTTCTTGAGCATTTCTGGAGCCGACACCTTATGGAGTCCGGAGTCGACACCCAAAAGCGGCGAGTCGACACTCAACTTTTTCAGAGCCGACTCCTCAACGAACTTTTACTTTCTATTTTTGGATACTCGACTTAGAGTCGACACCTGAAAAGTTGGAGCCGACTCCAACCTGTCAGGAACGGATTTTCAAAATGTCAAAACGGCCTCCAATGGTAACATTTTTTCACCTAATCTCTAATGGCTACTTTTCTTGTGTGCAGGAGGAATCCAAGGACAGAAATAACAGCTAGTTTTTCACCTAATCATGATTAAGGAGAATCTATAAAAAAGGAGACCGTCCGTTTACAAAAAGAAGAGATGAAAAAATAGAGAGAAAATATATTGAAAAATCCGAGAAGTCTTGAGCAAGAAATCAAAGAGGAAAGAGTCAAAGTTCAAATCCATCAACTCCAGAAAGCTCAAAGAGAAATCCAAAGCATTCAAGCTCAAAATCGGAGTATTTTTCAAGTGAAGAAAAAGAGAGCAAAAGCCCTGATTTTTTCAACTTCTCATATGCAATCATTGTGAAGAATCTGAGCTGAGGCCTGATTCAACCCTTCAAGAGAGAAGAGGAAAAGGAGAAAAGAAGAAAAGCTCACATCAAATTCACTTCAAACAGGCTTTTCTAATCTTTGTTTACTTATATTACTTATTTGCTCGTTTAAAGAGCTTTGCATTGTTGTAAACTTTAAATCAATTTGGTGTTTGCTAATTCAATCAGGGGGATTGAATTAGTTAAGGTAGTTTACCTCGGAACAAGCTAGATTAGCTTGGGTTTGGGTTTTGTGCTGGTAAGCCGAAAAAACCGGCTGGGTTCATTGTGACCCCGTGTAAAACAACAAGTTGGAGTTGTGAGCTTGTAAAACAACTCAACTGTAATAAGTGGATTATAGTGTGGACCCAAGGGTTGCTTAGGAGTGGACGTAGGTGTTGGATACACCAAACCACTATAAATATCTTGTGTTTGTCGTGCTCTTGTCTCTATCTCTCTCTTACTATGCTTTAAATTATTGCTTCATTCTCTAGCATACTTAATCTTTGTGAAATTTGGTTTTAAGTTTTAAAGTGTTAAATTTTTTAAAAGAACCCAATTCACCCCCCCTCTTGGGTTGCCATCTGGGCCAACAATTAGGAAGCAGATGTAGGAGATGCGTCGGGAGTGGCATCGGAAGCTGGACGCCGCTAAGTAGGCCCCTCCGTCCCAGCCAAGGGCAGAGCAGGGCATTCCTTTCTCCGAGGGTAATATGCGGGAAGTGATCTCTCCCCATGTAAAGCTCCCCACCATCGAGCCGTATCATGGATATGCCAATCCCAATGACCATCTAAGTAGTTTTAGATCCATCATGATGTTCGACGGAGCATCGAATGCGATCCTCTGCCGAGCCTTCCCTTTTGCTCTCAGGGGATCGGCGTCCCTTCGACCTTGGACCCGGCATTCCCTCGGCCTCGGCCTCGGACCTCGCGTCCCCTCGGCCTTGGGCCATAGCCCCCTAGCCTCGGACCTCATGTCCCACCACCTTGCATCATCTGACACACCCACGTGGCCCACTAACCGCCTATGGTGGCCACGTGGCATACTACTTGTCTGCAACAACACGTGGCCACAACCCATAACAGCGCACGCCTGACACGACTGGGCTCATCTACCATCGGTGGTGTTGCACCTAGTAGGCGGCTGACGGAGCAAGACACCTCTGATATGCTCAGTGTCGGTTGCGACCTATCACTGTTAGCCCAGCCACCTGTCCGCTATTGGACAGCGGCACCTCAAAATTAACCACCTTCTGGAAGCGGAAAAAGAGACCCTCGAACAGGTATAAAAGCCCACACTCACGACGATGAGGGGATCTGAACTTAAGCTCTCGCTCTTTTTCTGATAGTTCTTTTCTTAGCTATTCCCAAGTTACTTACTTGAGCATCGGAGGGTCCCCACCGGTGCACCCAGTCTCTGAGGACTTTCTTGCAGGAGCTCTTCGAGGAGAGGAACCTCCGTTCCTCGACATTGGAGAAAGGCGACTTGGCGTTAACAGATTGGCGCGCCAGGTAGGGGGGTGAGAGAGAGAAATCTTCGAATCGGTCAGCTGCAGATTCTTCTCCCCTGAGTACTCAAGAAGATGGTGATGATGCAGGCGTAAGAGGTTTCCATCAGCTACGCTGGGGGGCGTCACCCGGGGACTGACCTATTGGAGGCCGGTCCCCTCGCTCCCCAGGCCAGCATTCCCGCATCGCCATCGCCACCACCGCAACAGTACCAAGATGATTGGATTGCTGCCCTCACCGTGCATGTTCAGTCACAGGTAGCGGCAGTTCAGGTCCTGCAACAGCAATCGATCGCCGCGCAACGGCAGCCAGAGCCACCCTCATTGGTCCCGGGGGTGGTTCAACCCAGCCAGCACTCCTTTCGAGGGAGGTCTCCCGTCCGGAGGTTCGTCACCGCTGCGCTTCGCCCAGGCATCATCGCCAGGAAGCCTCTAAGAGGTCTCGGTCTCCTTCTCGCCATTCTAGTGCTTTCCCCAAATGGCAGCATGGGAGGGAGGCGGAGCAAGCATGCATGCAAGCAAGCAAGCATTTCAATTCATTCATAAATTAATAACTTCTTAGGAGAAAAAAAAGGATTCATGTATAGTCTACTCCAACTAATTTAAGATTAAGAATTTATTGTTATTGTTATTGAACATAATCTACAGTAACTTAAACTATGGCAATCCATATCTTCATACAAAAAAATAGTCAAAATATATTATCTAGGCTCCTTAATTCTATATAAATATCCAAGTTCTTCTCGATCGGTACAAAAGTAATGTAAGACTAAATATGTGCTCTCTGATACTTCCTCTCCCTTTTTAAGTCCTAACATCCAAATCTAATCATAAATTGCAGAGAGTTCATTTGCACTAATCTCATCTAAAAAAACTACTCCGAAGGTACGTACGTACTATTTGGATCCTTTGATTTTATATATTAGTGTCCAAAATCTTTTCGATACTCAGCAAGCTATATCATATATATGAATGCTCGAGGAGGACCGAAAACAAATTAAAGAAAGTCATCACCTTAAAGATCTCTAAGCCTGTGTGGGCATCAACGGCGCTGAAGAGACATCATCAAGGAGGTAGATATCACAATCCTGATAGACAGTGTAGTACCCGATACCCAGTTCATGTGAACCAGGTTCAGGACTTGATCCTATGTTGTCCGATGCTTCGCTCTCAGCGAAGCGCTTCGTTTTCCCGAACCCCTTAAACTGAAGCGTTACTCAGGGGATATATATGTGATGGAGGGAGACTCCCTCCATCATCCTGGCTTTCGTTTCCTTCAGGTAATTCCCTAGTCTCTAGAGAGAGAGAGAGAGTGAGAGACAGAGAGAGCGTGAGAGGCAGAGAGAGAGAAGAGAAAGAGAGCGGGAGAGTGTGGCCGACCGAACCTTGGTTCAGGCCCGGTGGCGTGCTCGCCGCATCGCCGGGCCTGAGCTTCGGCCGGCGACCCCGCTGGCACCGGGGGAGGTGTCCGGCGGGGTGGTGGTGGAGAGAGAAGAGAGAGAGGGCCAATCGGCCCCTCTCTTGGTTCGGGCCCGGCGGCGTGCTCGCCGCCTCACCGGGCCTGAGCTCCGGCCTGTCGCCTCCACCGGCGCCGGGCGTACGTCCGGTGAAGGTCCGGCCGGCCAAGGTGGCCGGCCGTGCCGCCGGCACAGTGACGTGCCGCGCGGATGTGAGAGAGAAAAAGAGAGAAATTGAGAGAGAGGAGGGGATGGGTGGCCGGCCGCAGCGGCGGCCGGCTCTGGCCCGGCCACCGGTGGCTGGGCCGCCCTCAATTTGGCCGGTGGCGGCCCTGGCCGCCGGCGAGATACCCGTCCCCTATTCGATGAAACAGGAGATCGGGATGGCTTTGGCTGAATCGGGCCGGCTGGGCCGATTGGTTCAGGGCCTATTGGGCCGTGTAGCGAGCAAATTTGGGACTAATTTTTGGGCCCCGTAACGGGCCGGGATTAGCAAAATAATTATATGGCTAGAATCTGGGTGAATTCTAGTTTCTTGGGATATTTTTACTTTCCCAATTGGGTATGTATAGTGGGAGATACTCGAGCCCAAAGTTGGGCCCGTGAACTAGTCTGGGTAGAATTCTAAGGGTCATTTTAATATTCTTATTCTAATAAATTAATTGTGTAAAATGATCCTGTAGGTGCTCAGACATCTGACTAGCTGATATATACCTATTGAATTGCGTACTGAGGTAAGTAAGCCAGTTATCAGTATTTAATAAATTATTTTATTCATTATATGAATATTTAAATTGTGAATTATATTGTGGCATAAGAATTGTTATGGATATTGTCTAAATTGTAAATAGATGAATGTTATGATATATTGTTGTTTATGTGTTATGATTGAGAATGATTTCATATGTGGATGTTATGCATGAGAGATGCAGTTATTATGACATTGACGTGATATATTACATGCAATTATTAAGTAAGTATAATCCACTGTTTGTGCAATATAAAGATGTTATTGATATGTTAGTGCATGATGTGAGGTGCTGCTATGTGTCGCCGCGGTTCTCCTTTATCATGTCATACCACACACACATCTAGAGGATGTGTTCTGATGATTTATGCCACATACACGTCTAGAGGATGTGTTCTGTTTATTTATGCCATTCACATGTCTAGAGGATGTGTTCTGCTTGGTCCGAGATGGCATCACGCATCTAGAGGATATGTTCTGAGTTACTATGAGGTGGCATCACACATATAGAGTATGTGTTCTGGTGGATTATGATATGGCGTGACCCTGGTATCCGGACCCTTTCAGTAGGGGGATGCTTGTTGGTGCACTATTGGGATATTGCAGGGCCGTGGGTCACATTTGCAGCTACCATTGAGGGTATAAACAGTGGGTTTACTTACATTGCATGTTTGAGTATTTGTGGAATGTTTAAGCATGCAAATCATTTATGTGCTTATAGATTATTATGCTATGAATTAACTGTATAACGTGGCTTACTTATTGAGTGTAAGCTCATAAAAATCTTACAATGTTTTTGTCAGAGCCACGAGATTGAAGATGGATTGTTGGGGTGATGGAGCTTCTATTAAATAAAACAAGACCCATTATTTTGTTGTAACCCCAGTATTACTTATGTGTAGGGCTTGATGCCCAAACTTTATTATTGTGGTGTGTAAGGGTTTGTAACCCAAAACTTTTAGTATGCAGTGATGAATTTGACTTGGTTATATACATAATAGTGTTATGTATTAAAAATTTTGTGACGCCTTGCGTGCCCGGCACGCGGCGGGTTGTCACCCTAGCCCGATATTTGGGTCTGGGGCATGACAGCTTTAGTGGTATCAGAGCTCGGTTATGACCCTAGGGACACAGACATATTGACATGATAACACGTAGAGAATATATGACCCTAGGGATACGGACATATTGACATGATAACACGTAGAAATATATTTTGATGACATTATACTTAGAGAAACCTGATACTTTAGCTTATGATGATATTAACCACAACTAATTTAACAGGAATGATTAGAATAGGCAATGATTATGCTCAGACTCTAATCGATCCGGGTGCCATGCATTCGTTTATATCTGACACCTACCTTGGCAAGAATGCATCATTGATACCTAAACCTCTAGAGCATGAATTACACATTGCCTTTCCAAATGGTGATACTATGAAAGTTGATACTGTATGCAAATCCTGCTTGATTATCATTGAGGATAGGAAGCTGAATGCCAATCTTATTATCCTTCCACTGAAATTCTTTGATGTTATCCTTGGCATGGATTGGTTAGCTTCCTATCATGTTTCTGTAGACTATTTTAGGAAGATCGTCAACTTCAAAATTCCTTGTCAGCCCGAATTTAGTTTTATTGGTGGCCAGAAACTTCTAGCCTCAGTGTTTATTTCGGCACTACAGGCTGAAAAGTATCTGAGGAGTGGTGGCCAAGGATTTCTTACTGTTATTAATGATCTTCAAAAGAAAGAGGCCAAGTTGGAGGATATTCCTATAGCTAGAGAATTCCCTGATGTTTTTTCGGATGAATTATCGGAGTTGCCCCCTGACCGGGAGGTTGAGTTCTCCATTGATTTGATTCCTGAAACTGGACCTATATCCAAGGCCCCTTATCGTATGGCCCCGACTGAGCTAAATGAGTTGAAGGATCAATTGCAGAAACTCCTAGATCGGGGATTTATCAGGCCTAGTGCTTCTCCTTGGGGTGCTCCAGCTCTATTTGTTAAGAAGAAGGATGACAGTCTTCGGCTATGCATTGATTACCGGGAAATCAACAAGGTGACAGTGCGAAATAAGTACCCTCTGTTGAGGATTGATGACTTGTTTGACCAACTTCAAGGAGCCCGAGTATTCTCTAAGATTGATCTCAGGTTAGGTTATCATCAGCTTAAAGTCAAAGATGGGGATGTGCCTAAGACAGCTTTCAGATCTAGATATGGTCATTATGAGTTTTTGGTGATGCCGTTTGGTTTGACTAATGCCCCGGCAGCGTTCATGGATTTGATGAACCGAATATTTAGGCCATACTTGGATCAGTTTGTGATTGTATTTATTGATGATATTTTGATCTATTCTAAGAGTCTTAGGGAGCATGAGGATCACTTGAGGATTGTGTTTCAGACTCTTCGGGAGAAGAAGCTTTATGCCAAGCTGCAGAAGTGTGAGTTTTGGTTGGACCAAGTAGCTTTCTTGGGTCACGTAATTTCTGTGGATGGCATTTCTATGGACCCAAGAAGATTAAAGCTATTATTAGCTGGAGCCGACCTTCCAATGTGGCTGAAGTCAGAAGCTTCTCGGGGCTAGCCGGGTATTATCAGAAATTTATGGAAGACTTCTCTCCCATCGCTCTACCCCTAACTCGTTTAACCCAGAAACGAGTGAAGTTTGACTGGTCAGAGGAGTGTGAGGAAAGTTTTCAGGAGTTAAAGCAGCGTTTGGTGTCAGCTCCCATCCTTGTTCTTCCGACAGGATCTGAGGGTTTTACACTTTATACTGATGCCTCTCGGAAAGGATTGGGATGTGTCCTAATGTAGAATGGAAAGGTGATAGCCTATGCTTCCAGACAGCTGAAGCCTTATGAGCAGAACTATCCTACTCATGATCTGGAATTAGCTGCGGTGGTTTTTGCTTTGAAGATTTGGCGGCATTATCTCTATGGGGTGTCATGAGATGTGTATACAGACCATAAGAGTCTAAAATATATCTTCACACAAAAGGAGCTCAATTTGAGGCAGAGGAGGTGGTTGGAACTTCTGAAGGACTATGATCTGAATCTACATTATCATCCAGGGAAGGCTAATGTTGTGGCTGATGCTTTGAGTAGAAAGACCTCTTCTGAGTTAGCTGCCATACTTACCTCCCAGCCTCACATTCTGAAGGACCTCGAGAGGTGGGAGATTGGACTAAGAGTACAGCAGTCTGATGGACTTGTTGCTGCACTTATTCTTCAGCCGACTCTTGTTGACAGAATTAAGTCCT
Source organism: Calamus simplicifolius (assembly GCA_900491605.1). Lineage (NCBI taxonomy): Eukaryota > Viridiplantae > Streptophyta > Magnoliopsida > Arecales > Arecaceae > Calamus > Calamus simplicifolius. The sequence goes on from UESW01004198.1 coordinate 806,442, forward strand.
CCCAGATGGAAGATCCAAATCTTCAAAGAATTAAAGTTGCTGTTCAGTCAGGAGATCAGAGTAGATTTTATGTAATGGATGATGAATCCCTGAGATCTGAAGGCAAACTTTGTGTACCTAGCAATGAGGAGTTGAAAGTCGAGATTTTAAGGGAGGCTCACTACTCTCCCTATACTGTACATCCTGGTGGTACTAAAATGTATAGAGACTTAAAGGAGAATTTTTGGTGGAAAGGGATGAAGAGAGATATTGCTCAGTTTGTGGCCAAGTGCTTAGTATGTCAGCGGGTGAAGGCCAAGCATCAAAAACCTGCGGGACCTCTTCAATCTTTGATGATTCCTCAGTGGAAATGGGAAAATATTACTATGAATTTTGTGACTGGTCTGCCCAAAACTCCCAGGAGTAATGATGCAGTTTGGGTTATTGTGGACAGACTGATAAAATCAGCCACTTTCTACCTTTCAGAGTTGGAGTCTCGAGTGATAGATTGGCTAGCATGTATATTGAGCAGATCGTGAGACTTCATGGTGTTCCTGTCTCTATTGTATCTGACCGGGATACCAGATTTGTATCACAGTTTTGGAAGAGCCTTCATAAGGCCTTGGGAACCAAATTAAACTTTAGCATAGCTTATCATCCCCAGTCTGATGGACAGTCAGAGAGGACCATACAGATTCTAGAAGATATGTTGCGCGCCTGTGTAATGGACTTGGGTGGGGCTTGGGATAACCACTTATCTTTGGTGGAGTTTGCTTATAACAATAGTTATCAAGCCAGTATCCAGATGGCCCCATTTGAGGCTTTGTACGGTAGGAGGTGCAGATCTCCTTTATGTTGGGATGACATAGGGGAAAGGAAATTGCTAGGCCCTGAGCTGATCCAGTAGATAGTAGACAAGATGCATTTGATCAGGGAGCGTCTTCGTACAGCTCAGAGTAGGCAAAAAGTTATGCTGACGTCAGAAGGAGAGAGTTAGAATTTCAGGTTGGGGATCATGTTTTCTTAAGGGTATCACCAACCAAGGATGTGATGAGATTCGGGGTTAGAGGAAAGCTTAGTCCACGCTATATTGGACCTTTTGAGATCTTGATCAGAGTTGGGGAGGTTGCATACAGCTTAGCACTGCCTCCAATTTTATCTGGTGTTCACAATGTATTCCATGTATCTATTTTGAGGAAGTATGTTTCAGACCCCAGTCATGTTATAGCTGATGAGCCTATTCAGTTGAGGAAGGATTTATCATATGAGGAACATCCTGTGCGTATCGTGGACCGCAAGGATCAGATTCTGAGGCGGCGTACCATCCCTTATGTCAAAGTTCAGTGGAATAATCACTCTGAGAGGGAGGCTACTTGGGAGCTGGAGGAGGAAATTAAAACGAAGTATCCATAATTATTTGAAGGTAATTTATCTATCTAAGATTGTTGACCTTTGATTAATTTGATTGATCCGTAGTTATGAGGTCATGTATCAATTTCGAGGCCGAAATTTTTATAAGGAGGGGAGGATGAAGTACCCGGTACCCGGTTCATGTGAACCAGGTTTAGGACTTGGTCCTGTGCTGTCCGACGCTTCGCTCTCAGCGAAGCGCTTCGTTTTCCCAGACCCCTTAAACTGAAGCGTTACGCAGGGGATTATATATGTGATGGAGGGAGACTCCCTCCATCATCCTGACTTCCGTTTCCTTCAGGTAATTCCCTGGCCTCTAGAGAGAGAGAGAGAGAGAGAGAGAGCGTGAGAGACAGAGAGAGCGTGAGAGGCAGAGAGAGAGAAGAGAAAGAGAGCGGGAGAGTGTGGCCGGCCGAACCTTGGTTCAGGCCCGGCGGCATGCTCGCCGCATCGCCGGGCCTGAGCTTCGGCCGGCGACCCCGACGGCACCGGGGGAGGTGTCCGGCGGGGTGGTGGTGGAGAGAGAGAAGAGAGAGAGGGCCAATCGGCCCCTCTCTCGCGCGGTGGCGGAAGCCGGACCCGCTGGTTGGTTCGGGCCCGGCGGCGTGCTCGCCACCTCGCCGGGCCTGAGCTCCGGCCTGTCGCCTCCACCGGTGCCAGGCGTACGTCCGGTGGAGGTCCGGCCGGCCAAGGTGGTCGGCCGTGCCGCCGGCACAGTGATGTGCCACGCGGATGTGAGAGAGAAAAAGACAGAAATTGAGAGAGAGAGGAGGGGATGGTTGGCCGGCCGCGGCGGCGGCCGGCTCTGGCCCGGCCACCGGCGGCCGGGCCGCCCTCAATTTGGCCGGCGGCGGCCCTGGCCGCCGGCGAGATACCCGTCCCCTGTTCAGTGAAACAGGGGATCGGGATGGCTTTGGCTGAATCGGGCCGGCTGGGCCGGTCGGTTCAGGGCCTATTGGGGCGTGCAGCGAGCAGATTTGGGACTGGTTTTTGGGCCCCGTAACGGGTCGGGATTAGCAAAATAATTATATGGCTAGAATCTGGGTGAATTCTAGTTTTTTGGGGTATTTTTAATTCCCCAATTGGGTGTGTATAGTGGGAGATACTCGAGCCCAAAGTTGAGCCCATGAACTAGTCTGGGTAGAATTCTAAGGGTCATTTTAATATTCTTATTCTAATAAATTAATTGTGTAAAATGATCCTGCAGGTCCTCAGACATCTGACTAGCTAATATATACCTATTGGATTGCGTACTGAGGTAAGTAAGCCAGTTATCCGTATTTAATAAATTATTTTATTTATTATATGAATATTTAAATTATGAATTATATTGTGACATTAAGAATTGTTATGGATATTGTCTAAATTGTAAATAGATGAATGTTATGAATATATGTTGTTTATGTGTTATGATTGAGAATGATTTCATATGTGGATGTTATGCATGAGAGATGCAGTTATTATGACATTGACGTGATATATTACATGCAATTGTTAAGTAAGTATAATCCACTGTTTGTGCAATATAAAGATGTTATTGATATGTTAGTGCATAATGTGAGGTGCTGCTATGTGTCGCCGCGGTTCTCCTTTATCATGTCATACCACACACATCTAGAGGATGTGTTCTGATGATTTATGCCACATACACGTCTAGAGGATGTGTTCTATTTATTTATGCCATTCACACGTCTAGAGGATATGTTCTGCTTGGTCCGAGATGGCATCACGCATCTAGAGGATGTGTTCTGAGTTACTATGAAGTGGCATCACACATATAGAGTATGTGTTCTGGTGGATTATGATATGGCGTGACCCTGGTATATGGACCCTTTCAGTAGGGGATGCTTGTTGGTACACTATTGGGATATTGCAGGGCCGTGGGTCACATTTGCAGCTACCATTGAGGGTATAAACAATGGGTTTACTTACATTGCATGTTTGAGTATTTATGGAATGTTTAAGCATGCAAATCATTTATGTGCTTATAGATTGTTATGCTATGAATTGACTGTATAACGTGGCTTACTTATTGAGTGTAAGCTTATAAAAATCTTACAATATTTTTGTCAGAGCCACGAGATTGAAGATGGATTGTTGGGGTGATGGAGCTTCTATTAAATAAAACAAGACCCATTATTTTGTTGTAACCCCAGTATTACTTATGTGTAGGGCTTGATGCTTAAACTTTATTATTGTGATGTGTAAGGGTTTGTAACCCAAAACTTTTAGTATCCAGTGATGAATTTGACTTGGTTATATACATAATAGTGTTATGTGTTAAAAATTTTGTGATGCCTTGCGTGTCCGGTATGCGGTGGATTGTCATTCTAGCTCGATATTTGAGTCTGGAGCGTAATAAACAGCCCTAATGAGCTGTATACGTTGCTTTTGTCCACCGCTGAGATTGATTCATCTCTCTCCAATCTCAGTCTGATCCCCAAATTCCATCATCTCCAGGTCCATCGTCAAGCAACAAACCCGGATGGCTTCCTTGTATTTCTCCCGATCCATTGGCTGTCCAAACAAGATGTTCTCTTGAATGGTTGCATTCTGGATCCATGCCGTCTGCGATACGTAAGCTGTGCTTCCGGAAACCTTGACCTGCCACCAAAAATATAATGTGAATGAGAGAATAAGGCTGAAGGTACGTACTGAGACAGGGTCTCTTAACTACATTATGATACAATACTAGTAGTCAGTCGTACGTGGTCTCAACGACGATGACAATTAAATTGTTTAAATATTAAAAATAAAAAAGTTAAGGTCAGTTTGAATATGATTATTGATCGACCAACGGTTATTTCAAACAGCTAATGCTATTGGCTAACAATTAATTAGAGGAAAAGTCTTTGTGCACCGTCTTCTATGCAACAAGTCCTACGTAGGCTGCACCGTCTCTCCTTATTGATCCACGTAGATCCTATATGGACTGATGATGCGAAACGGTTCACGTTCTAATCGTGACGTCCATTAAAAGCGCTTTGTCTTTATTTTAAAATTAGTATATAGACGAAAATGCCCTTTCCCTCCAGCATACTTCTATCGTCATTTTTTCTTGGATTACATCTATGCAAGAAAAACTCTTTCTTCCCCCTCGCTCTGGCTTTCGGATGCAAGGAATCAGTCCAAGGTTTGAGCAAGATCCTGAGCCCTCGCTCTGAGAGTCTAGTGTCAGGTTTTCCTTCTGTTTTGATTTTCGGTCAAAAGAAAATATTTCAGTTTCGAGGCTTGAATACGTAGCTATTTCAGCTTCGAGGTTGAAAAACATAGCTACTGAAGACTTCTTCATAATCTTCTGAAGAAAAAGTCATCTGTAACAGAAAGTAAAAAGTCCTTATTCCCATTTCTTTGTAAAGCTCTTTTATTACACCAATTATTTTTTATCGTTAGAAAAAGTTAATGTATAAAGAAACCGTTTAATGCGCGGATAACTTCCTTAGACCAAAACAGTTATGACATTTTGGTCATAACTGTTTAGCGTTTAGTGTTTAGCGTTTAGTGTTTTTGTGCACGAATGCCAACACCTCGAGTTTAGTGTTTTGTAGCACGAATGTCATACTCTTTTAACTAGGATGTTATACCTTATGAACTGGGGTATCGTCAGAGTGTTTCGGCCTATATTCCCCATTATTTCCTGTCCGTATAGCTTTAGTGTCGTCATTTGATAACTCGGGTGTCCTACGATTTTCTAAATTCAGTTTCAACTAGGGTGTCCTAATATGAGAGCTGGTGACGGTTGGGGCGTGGCTTAATGGTTACATTCGGGTGTCGTTATATAAGAACTAGGGTGTCGAAGGTTTGTAGCTACAGTGACGTAATGTTTTTCTTGGGTGTCGCAAGGCTGTGGTGTCGTCGGATTATTTCAGAGGTGTCGTAAGTTCTATAGCTAACATTTGGAGCAAGGGTCTCGTCATCTGACAGCTTGGGTATCGTAGGTTGTTTTCTGGGGTGTCGTCACGTTTATAGCTATGAGAACTGGGGTGTCGTAATAGTCTTTCTGGGGTATCGTAAGTTGTTTTAAAGGGTATCGTAGGTTGTTTTCTCGAGTGTCGTATCGTAGTTTTAATCAGGAGTGTTGTTTGTTTCTTTCGGGGGTCGTATCGTAGTTTTAATCCTTCGAGACACCGCAGTTCAAACATCACGATATCCTAGCGACAATGCTATGACACCAATGCTTATAATGGACACTGGAGAGAAGGCTCGCGACACCCCAAGAGGAATTCACCCGAAAATCATTCGCGATGCCCTAGTTGAAATGTTACGACACTCTAGCGACAACGCTACGACACCCATGCTTACAACGGACGCTGGAGGAAAGCCTCGCGACACCCCAAGAGGAATCTGCCCAAAATTCTTCGTGACACCCTAGTTGAAACTGAACGACACCCTAGCGACAATGCTACGACACCCATGCTTATAACCTTCGCGATTGAAAAGGCCTGCAATGTCGTAATGTTTCCTTGGGTGTCACAAGGCTGGGGTGTTGTCGGATTATTTCAGAGGTGTCGTAAGTTCTATAGCTAACATTTGGAGCTAGTGTCGTCATTTGATAGCTCGGGTGTCGTAGGTTATTTTCTGGGGTGTCGTTAGTTCCTGCCTAAACAGTTTCAGCTAGGGTGTCATAATATATGAACCTTGGTGTCGTTAGGCCCTGCCTGAATAGTTTCAGCTAAGACACCCGTGCTTATAACGGACACTGGAGAGAAGGCTCGCAATACCCCAAGAGGAGTTCGCCCGAAAATCTTCGCAACACCCTACTTGAAACATTACGATACCCTAGCGACAATGCTACGACACCCATGCTTATAACCTTCACAATCGAAAAGGCCTGCAGTGTCGTAATGTTTCCTTGGGTGTCGTAAGGCTGGGGTGTCATAAGTTCTAAAGCTAACATTTGGAGCTAGGGTGTCATCATTTGACAGCTTGGGTGTCGTAGGTTATTTTCTGGGGTGTCGTCACGTCTACAGTTATCTTGGGTGTCACAGGTTGTTTTTTGGGGTATCGTTATTACCTGCCTGAACAGTTTCAGCTAGGGTGTCGTAATATGTGAACCTTGGTGTCGTTAGGCCTTGCCTGAATAGTTTCAGCTAAGACACCCATGCTTATAACCAACGCTGGAGAGAAGGCCCGCAACACCTCAAGAGGAATTCGCCCGAAAATCTTCGCGATACCCTACTTGAAACCTTATGACACCCTAGCGATAACGCTACGACACCCGTGCTTATAACCTTCGCGATAGAAAAGACCTGCAATGTCGTAATGTTTCCTTGGGTGTCGCAAGGCTAGGGTGTTGTCGGATTATTTCAGAGGTGTCGTAAGTTCTATAGCTAACATTTGGAGCTTGGGTGTCGTCATTTGACAGCTCGGGTGTCGTAGGTTATTTTCTGGAGTGTCGTTAGTTCCTGCCTGAACAGTTTTAGCTAGGGTGTCATAATATGTGAACCTTGGTGTCGTTAGGCCCTGCCTGAACAGTTTCAGCTAAGACACCCGTGCTTATAACGGACGCTGGAGAGAAGGCCCGCGATACCCCAAGAGGAGTTCGCCCGAAAATCTTCGCAACACCCTAGTTGAAACATTACGATACCCTAGCGACAACGCTACGACACCTATGCTTATAACCTTCGCGATCGAAAAGGCCTGCAGTGTCGTAATGTTTCCTTGGGTGTCGTAAGGCTGGGGTGTCGTAAGTTCTAAAGCAATATTTGGAGCTAGGGTGTCGTCATTTGACAGCTCGGGTGTCGTAGGTTATTTTCTGGGGTGTCGTCACATCTACAGCTATCCGAGGTGTCGCAGGTTATTTTCTGGGTGTCGTTAGTTTCTGCCTAAATAGTTTTAGCTAGGGTGTCGTAATATGTGAATCTTGGTGTCGTTAGGCCCTGCCTGAACAGTTTCAGCTAAGACATCCATGATTATAACGGACACTGGAGAGAAGGCCCGTGATATCCCAAGAGAAATTCGCCCGAAAATCTTCACGATACCCTAGTTGAAACCTTACGACACCCTAGTTGAAACCTTCACCCATTGCTCCAAATGTAGGGGATGATACTGTAGTTCCTCAAACTGGAATGAAATTCAATTAAGCAGATGATGTATATACTTTCTATAATTGATATACAAAAAGAGTTGGTTTTGAAATCACAACAGTGTGTAGCAGGGCCAACAACAAAAAACAACTTTGCTTCAAGCACCTAGCGTGTTGGAGGTAAGGAAAATCTAGAAAATCAGAGAAGAGTATGAATAATAGGGATACTAGGAAAGTTGATTGTAGTTTTTTTTTATATGGGGTGTCGTAGGTTATTTTCTAGGGTGTCGTTAGTTCCTGCCTGAACAGTTTCAGCTATAGTGTCATAATATGTGAACCCGTGCTGATAACCGACGCGGGAGAGAGGGCTCGCGACACCCCAGGAGGAATTTGCACGATAATCATTCGCGACACCCTAGTTGAAGCGTTATGACACCCTATCGACAAAGCTATGACACCCATGTTTATGACGGACTTTGGAGAGAAGGCCCGCGAAGGCTAGGGTGTCATCAGATTATTTCTGGGGTGTCGTAAGTTGTTTCATGGGGTGTCATTTGCGACACCCCAGTTGAAACGTTACGACACCCTTGGTATAAACTTATGACACCACTATGATATACTTGAATTAGGCAAAAATTTTGGCGTCACCCTAGTTGTAATTTGATGACACCCTAGTAACTCAGCTATGCCATCTTTTCGAGAAAAGTTGCATGACGTGGCCGTTTGCTACGGGTTTGCGTATCAGTGATATGATCGTGGCGCTCCTGATGTCCTTTCATATTTCTCTGAGGTCGGCATAAAAAAATTTCTGAATCCTAGAGGTCCTTCGTTTGTTGCTCGAGAAGCCACTGGTGTCCTAAATTTCTTCTACAATTCTTTCTTCCATCTACTTCATTCATGGAGATGAGTGCTTTCATTTGTGGACGACGATTGCGAACAAAGAAGAACCGGAAGGAGAAAATGGCGGAACAAAGCAAAGACATCATTCTTTATTCGAATAAGGATGCGACTCCTTCAGGTATGTTTATCCCTTTGTTAAGATATTATGCCATCCTCTCTTAAAATGTCATGACACCCTAGTTCATACATAATGGCAGCCAGCTGACAAGTATGTTTTATCCCCTATTTCAGATGACATGAAAATTATTCAATCAGGCCAGCGAAGGCTTCCCAGTTGTTTAAGAATAGTTGCAGGCTGGCCATATACGTTTAGAAAGTTTGGAAGATGGGGTTTACGACACAGCATACAAAACTTATACGACGGACCCCATTTGGTGCCTTCGTCGATATGTAGATGTTCACAGTCGATGAGTGACTTCTAGCAGACATCATAAGAAGTCATAATGGAGGCGACGAGTTCATTTTATGTGGGAAGCCAATTTTATTTAGTGCCGATGAAGTCACACTTATTCTGGGTCTTTCAGCTCATAGGACGAAGATCGACACATCCAGCTAGTTGTTCAATGGAAGGTTGTTCAAATGATTTGGCTAGGGTTTAAATCTTCATCAAAAAGGATTGGAGAAGTTAATATTTCGACTTCGATCATCCAAGACATAGGAGGATGTCGAGAGCTGGAGTGTCATCGATTTAAAGCTATGGTGCCCTTACGTGAGAGCAGGGGTGTCGTAAGATTTGGCCTTTCGGGTGTCGTCGTGCTAAAGCTAGGGTATTGCTATGCGAGAGCTGGGGTGTCGTTGATTGAAAGCTATGGTGTCCTTACGTGAGAGCAGGGGTGTTGTAGGATTTGGCCTTTCGGATGTCATCGCGCTAAAGCTAGGGTGTCGTTACGCGAGAGATGGGGTATCATCGATTGAAAGCTATGGTGTCCTTATGTGAGAAAAGGGGTGTCGTAGGATTTGGCCTTTCGGGTGTCGTCGCGCTAAAGTTAGGGTGTCGTTACATGAGAGCTGGGGTGTCGTAGTATGCTAAATCGCGGAAGTTGTCCCTCCCCGCCTTAACGGTCCCCGCACATGTGTCGTCGCTTTAAAGCTAGGGTATCGTTAGACGAGAGCTGGGATATCGTAGTATCCTAAATCTAGGATGTCGTCGCTCCCCGCCTTTTAACAGTCCCCGCACGGGTGTCATCGCGCTAAAGTTAGGGTGTTGTTACATGAGAGCTGGGGTGTCATCGATTTAAAGCTATGGTGTCCTTATGTAAGAGCAGAGGTGTCGTAGGATTTGACCTTTCGGGTGTCGTCGTGCTAAAGCTAGGGTGTCGTTACGCGAGAGCTGGGGTGTCATCGATTGAAAGCTATGGTGTCCTTACGTGAGAAAAGGGATGTCGTAGGATTTGGCCTTTCGGGTATCATCGTACTAAAGCTAGGGTGTCATTACACGAGAGCTGGGGTGTCGTAGTATGCTAAATCGCGGATGTCATCCCTCTCCCGCCTTAACAGTCCCCGCACGGGTGTCGTCGCTTTAAAGCTAGGGTGTGTTAGGCGAGAGCTGGGGTGTCGTAGTATGCTAAATCGTGGATATCATTCCACCCCCGCCTTAACGGTCCCCGCATGGGTGTCATCGCTTTAAAGCTAGGGTATCGTTAGGCTAGGGTGTCGTCGCTTTAAGGCTAGGGTGTTGTTAGGCGAGAGCTAGGATGTCGTAGTATCCTAAATCTGAGATGTTGTTGCTCCCAGCCTTATAACAGTCTCCGCATGGGTGTCATCGCTTTAAAGCTAGGGTGTCGTTAGGCGAGAGCTGGGGTGTCGTAGTATGCTAAATCATGAATGTCATCCCTCCCCCGCCTTAACGGTCCCCGCACGGGTGTCATCGCTTTAAAGCTAGGGTATCGTTAGGCGAGAGCTGGGATGTCATAGTATCCTAAATCTGGGATGTCGTTGCTCCCAGCATTTTAACAGTCTCCGCATGGGTGTCGTTGCTTTAAAGCTAGGGTGTCGTTACGCGAGAGCTGGGGTGTCATCGATTTAAAGCTATGGTGTCCTTACATGAGAAAAGACAGCCTAGTTACAAAGCAACGACATCAGCGCTTAAAAGAATCTCTGTCGATGAGACTAAGACACCCTAGTTACAAAGCACTTCATTTGCAACGAAGACACCCTAGTTACAAAGTTACGACACCCATGTTTTATATATGCTCCTATGTTAGTTGACTCAATACATAAGCATCAAACTCGTCCATCAAAGTTTCAAAAGGTGGTACAATTCTTTCCATGTCCTCTCTGATGTTAATTGACTGCATACAAGTCTGTCTATTGCTTGAAGCAGCTCTTATTTCATTTTGCATTGGTGGAGCGTCAACGGTTTCCTTGACCAGATTTTTCCTTGATCTTTTTGACTTCTTCTCGACTCCACTCTTTAATCTGTTCTCTCTTGGGTGACCTTTTGTCTTAATTTGCTCAGGATCTTGAATTACAAGCTCTGTACTTGGCTTAGCTGCGTAGTTAGCATCCATGACAATTTTGAATATAGGTTTTAGACCATCCATCACTAAATTAAATGCATCTTCAGATGACTCAGCAAACTATATCTACAATCAATAACATAATGTTATCGAAAACATATCAGCAAACTATATCTACAATCAATAACATAATGTTATAGAAAATATATATATTAAAACATTTCAAATAAAAAATTATCACTGCGTACCGTGATTTTCGTGTGCTTTTATCACAACCTTCAGTATTGTAGTTAAATCGTCGAATTGGTATTTCATGTCCTTGCACCATCTCTTCAAGAAGTATTTATCTGGTAAAGAAATATGTTGCTTTGATAAAGAACCAACAAGGCATGCCTACATAGGTAACCCTTGAACTGAAAGGATCGAAACTGGCATTGGACATCATCAATATTTCTATCGTATGATACAATATAATTTTTGATCATCTCCTTGCCGATTCCATCAACTTCAATCCTTTCATATGACTTTACAAAATATACACAATAGTTATCAGCTTCCTTGATCAATTTAGTATTTGATGCAGCCATTTCAAGGATCTCATTCCGAAATTTTTTGAAAATGCGCCTTGTATACCTTCCTGCAGCTTGTCTCTCAAAAGGTGATGATGTCTTTAGGAAAGCAATCATTTTAATGTCCTATTATCTTTCTCATTTTTCACCTCATACCTTTACTTCAAGGCATCTTCATACTTACCTATAAACTCCTTTAGTGTAGTCTTCGAATTTATAAACCCATCGAAGAAGTGATTGATGCCCTCGCTCCTTTGTGAAGATGACACCCCTGTATATAATTTTGTCAAAAAAAGAAGCGCGAACATTAACCAAAGACAATGACATACAAACCTGCGAAGAATGTATCTTTTAGGTAAACTGGGACCCATTTATCCCGATATTCGTAAAGGATATTGAACCAATATATAGCCTTGTATTCTTTATATTTCTTCATAACATGTGCCCACCTTTCCTCGAATGACTGTATGGTCAATGAATCATATATCGCCTCATCGAAATCAACCATAAATTTGGGATTTGCTGTGCAGATGTGGCCAATCTTTTCAGGTATCTTCTTCAATATATGCCAAAGACAAAATCGATGTCGTGTGTTAGGAAAAACTTTCCTAACAGCAGCCTCGATTGCCTTATCTTGGTCAGTTATTATAGCAATAGGTGCTTGACCACCATTTGCATCCAACCATGACTGAAAAATCCATTTATATGTCTCAGTACTCTCATCAGACAATAATGCACACCCAAGCAAGGTGGACTGTCCATGATGGTTGACCCCGATGAATGGACAAAAAGGCATTTGATATCTATTTGTCAAGTAGGTTGAGTCAAAGCTTAGAACATCACCGAAGTATGTGCATGCCAATCTTGACCTTGGATGAATCCAGAAAACAAACCTGAGATGACCATTATCATTGAGGTCTAAGGTATAGAAGAAATTGGGATTTCTGAGTTGCATTTCGGTGAAATGGATTACCATCGACTGAGCATCTCCTTCTTTCAGCTTAGACTGACGTTCGCGACACATGAAATTACAAGCATCCTTCTCGGTGAAATCCAATTGTCTTCTGCCCCCTTTTTCTCCTTGCTATGGCAGAGTATATTTGAGTTGTCGGAACATTCACGGCATGTAAATTGCTGATCTCTGCCTTCTCTGGTGTGCTGATCCTCCTATGCGACCGTAGATAAGCAGTTGATGTTATGAACTTCCCATGGTTATGTTCTAGAGAAACCTCAACCAATATCCACTTACCACTTGTAGCATTCAGTCTTGCTTTTATGGATGCCATACAATCAACTTTCCCAGTATCCATATGATTCATACTCTTCTCTGTTTTTCTAGATTTTCCTTGCCTCCAACACGCCAGGTGCTTGAAGCAAAGTTTTTTGTTGTTGTTAGCCCTGCTACACACTGTTGTGATTCCAAAACCAACTCTTTTTGCATATCCATTGTAGAAAGTATATACATCATCTGCTGAATTGAATTCCATTCCAGTTTGAGAAACTACAGTATCATCCCCTGTATTTTGAGCGATGGTGAAGGTGCACGGCCGGGAGTGTGCTCAATTTCTTTTCGATCTATAATTTCAGCATCGTCTGTGAAAATATAGGCACACAGTCATGAACAATGATATCAATAGATTTGCTGTCAATATATCCTGACAAAGTATTAGGACACCAAGGTTAAAAAAATACAACACCTCAGTTGAAGAAATACGATAACACAATTATGATCGAACCTTAGATACTAAGAATACATGCCATCTATGATTTGAATAATGGCTCCTTGTTCGTCTTCCTAGTTAAAAACTACGACACCCATTAACATTTAAAGACATGAACTTACAACAGTCGAATTCAGAAGTCACGACATCCGAGTTTACAAAAAACGATACCGAAGCTGTAAAATGATGACACCATTCATAACACATTGAGGCAGGGCCTAACGACACCAAGGTTCGCATATTATGACACCTAGCTAAAACTATTTAGGCAGGAACTAACGATACCCCATGAAATAACTTACGACACCCCATATAAAAAATAACGACACCCCCTTTAGCAGTTAAAGACACCCCATAAAATAACCTACAACACCCTAAAAAGCAACAAACGAAGATCGCGAAGGTTATAATCACGGGTGTCATAGCGTTGTCGCTAGGGTGTCGTAACATTTCAACTTAGGTGTCGTGAAGATTTTTGGGTGAATTCTTCTTGGGGTATCGCGGGCCTTCTCTCTAGCGTTAGTTATAAGCATGACACACCCTTTAGCAGTTAAAGACACCCCAGAGAACAAACTACGACACCCCGGAAAGCAACAAACGAAGATCGCGAAGGTTATAAGCATGGGTGTCGTAGCGTTGCCGCTAGGGTGTCGTAACGTTTCAACTGCGGTGTTACGAATGATTTTTGGCCAAATTCTCCTTGGGTATCGTAAGGTTATAAGCACTGGTATTGTAGCGTTGTCGCTAGAGTGTTGTGATGTTTGAACTGCGGTGTCGCGAAGGATTTTCGGCCTAGCATAACTGGGGTGTCGTATTTGTTTAACAGAGGTGTCTTATTTCTTTAACTTGGGTGTCACAATACTCCCAACTTTTTTTTTGGGGTGTCATCACTGATTTTCGGCCGATTTTCTCCTGATGTCGTGAGGCTTTTCTCCAGCATTCATTTGGAGCACGGGTGTCGTAGGCTTGTAACTACGGTATCTTAATAGTAAATCTGGGGTGTCATAGCTTTTATGACGATTGAAACGCTACGACACCCCCGAATAGCAACAAACGGACACTCCTAATTAAAACAACCTATGACACCCGAGAAAATAACCTACGACACCCTAGAAAACATCTTACGACACCCGGAAAGATTGTTACGATACCCCAGAAATAATTTGTCGATACCCCAGAAAACAACCTACGACACCCGAGCTGTCAAATGATGACACCCTAGCTCCAAATGTTAGCTATAGAGAACTTACGACACCTAGAAATAATCCGACGACAACCCAGACTTACGACACCCAAGGAAAACATTATGACACTGCAGGCCTTTTCAATCGCGAAGGTTATAAGCACAGGTGTCGTAGCGTTGTCGCTAGGGTGTCGTAACGTTTCAACTAGGGTGTCACAAAGATTTTCGGGTGAATTCCTCTTGGGGTGTCGCGGGGCTTTTCTCCAGCGTCCATTGTAAGCATGGGTGTTGTAGGGTTGTCGCTTGGGTATCATAACGTTTTAGCTGCGGTGTCGCGAAGATTTTTGAGCAAATTCCTCTAGGGGTGTGGGCCTTTTTTCCAGCGTCGTTATAAGTACTGGTATCGTAGCATTGTTGCTAGGGTATCGTGATGTTTGAACTGCGGTGTCGCGAATGATTAAAACTACGATACGACCCCCGGATAGCAACAAACGACACTCCTGATTACAACAACCTACGATACCCAAAAAACCTACGACACCTTAGGCAGCAACTTAGGACACCCCAGAAAGACTGTTACAACACCCCAGTTCTCATAGCTGTAGACGTGACGACACCCCAGAAAACAACCTACGACACCCGAGCTGTCAAATGATGACACCCTAGCTCCAAATGATAGCTATAAGAACTTATGACACCTCAGAAATAATCCGACGACACCCAGACTTACGACACCCAAGGAAAACACCCTAGCTGAAACTGAATGTAGAAAATGTAGGACACCCGAGTTATCAAATGACGACATTAGAGCTATATGGACAGGAAATAATGGGGAATATAGGCCGAAACACTCTGACGACACCCAATTCATAAGGTATGACATTCGTACTACAAAACACTAAACTCAAGCTATTGACTTTCGTGAAAAAAAACAGTTATGACTCCCAGAATGTCATAACTGTTTTGGGCTAAGGAAGTTACCCCCGCATTAAATAGTTTCCTTAATATTAACTTCCTCTAATGACAAAAAATAGTTGATGTAATAAAGGAGCTTTACAAAGAAGTGGGAATAAGGACTTTTTACTTCCTGCTGCGGATGACATTTTATCCAGAAGATTATGAAGAAGTCTTCGGTAGCTACGTATTCCAGCCTTGAAGCTGAAATATTTTCTTTCGATCGAAAATCAAAACAGGAGGAAAACCTCATACCGGACTCTCAGAGCGAGGGCTCAGGATTTGCTCAAACCTTGGACTGATTTCTCGCATCTGAAAGCTTGAGCGAGGGGGAAGAAAGAGTTTTTCTTGCACAGATGTAATTCAAGAAAAAATGGCAGTAGAAGTAGGCTGGAGGGAAAGGGTATTTTCCTATGTATATTAATTTTAAAATAAAGGCGAAGCACTTTTAATGGACATCACGATCACAACGTAACATCGTAGCAGAGCCATATCGTCCCGCATCAGTCCACGCAGGATCCACGTGGACCAATAAGAAAAGGCGGTGCAGTCCACGTATGACTTGCTGCACTGAAGGCGGTATACAAAGACTTTTCAAATACTGCTTCAAAATCAATCCAAATAAATCGTAGGTTCCGACTCCAACTATTGAAAAATAGCTGTCTCTAATAGTTGATGAAAAACAAATAAAGTAGACACATAAATAAATAAAGAAATGCTTCACTCACGGAATGGTGATCGAACACTAGATTGGTCCTACAAAGCCAATAATAATGTATTGTAATTCATGGTAAAATTGATCTATGTAATTATCCAGACAACAATTCACTGGATCAATATTAGTACAGGAATGGATCAAGAGAAGCAAAATTAAATTGCAAATTCTATCTGATCATCTGATTGCCAAACAAGGGGTTTGAGGTACGCAATAGAAACATTAATGCATGACAAGTACCTGGATATCGATATAAGCACTCACCAATTTGAGTTTGTTAATCCTAACGTATTGTTTAGATCATTAATTGCCACACAATGAGCTAACATGTTCACTACCATAAAGAACGGGGAGATCGGGATTCCCATAGAACTTCTATGCGTGTTTCCGGATGACAGCATTAATTTCCCCTCCGGAGACAAACCCAATTCGTTTCCTTCCCGTTTTTTGTTCGGTCCGTCAGATCGAGTCCACTATAGGGACCAGGACGAAATTAAAAATAAAATTAAAAAAAAAGAAAAATTCATCGGACTAAACAAACTAAAACTATACTGCCATGTTTAACATAGTTAAATTATATTTAATATTAACAATTAAATAAACTAATTATACTGTACTGTCATGGATAACGTAACTAATAATATTTAATATAGAGAAACCACTTTTTCTCCTTCGAATTATTTTAGTGGATAAAATAATCTAACTCAAATGCAACACACAGATCTAGAGAACCCCTACCATGATGTGATGGATTTCAAAAGAGAAAAATAAAATAAAAATCCATGGTATCTCTTCCATTGAGAAGGCTCATATTTTAATCTTTCTTATCAATATTATCTCTTTTACTAAAATATACGTCTTTATAGTGTAACGTAACACTTAAAGAAAAATTTTTTTTTTTGGTACAGTCGGATGATCATACCAGTCTAGATGACATAACCCAAACTATCAGAATACAAAAGTTGAGCAAGGATAGGAGGACAGTTGTCACCTGGCAACCAGCGCAGATGCCAGAATGTCGGCCACCCTACGGCAATCAATCAGCCACTGAATTGGCTTCCCTGTAGATATGACAGATCTGAATGCTCTGAGCCTCCTGGAGGAGAGATCGAATGTTGAGATCAAAGGGTTGATTGGCATCTGGTTACAATGATCCTGACGAAGCCACCGGATCACGGTAAGAGCATCCCCCTCGAGGATAATACGACGGGCGCCGAGGCTACGAATAGCACAGAAAACCCCCACCCAAGCAGCAGAAAGCTCCGCCAATGGCACAGAGGAATCCAGGAGACTAAAACCACCAGCAGACAGCAGCAAACCATCAGATCTCCAAATGACATAACCCGATCCGACAGATCTACCATGAACACTCCCATCAAAATTAATTTTGACAAACCCTGGAGGAGGGGGTTCCCAAGAAATAAAGACCGTACTTGGGTGCTGCCAAAGCAGCATGGGAACCCCAGGGGCCAGGGCTAACACAATCACTAGCCAAACGCTGAGAAGTGTACTCAGTAGATAAAGACAAAGCAACCCTCACCACCCTATACGACGGGGCAAACTCGTGAGTAAAGACAATCCGGTTTCGGGATAACCAGATTTGATAAGCGATGTAAGCCCTCGTCGCACCCTGCTGATAGCACCTCTCCTGATATCCTGCCTGATCAATATAAGAAAGGAGAGAGAAAGAGAAGAGGAAGCATCATCCCAAGGCCGGTCACTAGCGATCTCCCAAATATGACGAGCTCTGAGACAAGTGAAGATGGCGTGATCCACCGACTCCTCCTCAATACCACATAATGGACACGTAGGCTGGATCCCCAGGCCACGTCTAGAGAGCACGGAGCATGTCGGAGACAATTCCGTGCAAGCTTCCATAGAAAAAGACGAACCCTGGGAAGAATGGGAAAACGCCAAATCCAAGCCATATCAACCAACGGTTGGGTAGGAGCTCTGTAAATCTGGAGCAGGTACTAATAGGAACACACGGCAAACAGGATCGCCTCCAAACCCTGATGTCGGGGGACAAACTCGGGGAAAGAGGGATAGAAACAATACGACGCTGAAGCTTTCCCCAAAATAGCGAGACAGCAAAGTGGTAGACCAGGAAGAATGATCATGAGCCATAAGATCACTGACACGCATGCCAGGAGGAATGGCAGTGCTGACAAAAGTAGGCCACCGAGACAAGGGGAGGTCAGCAAGCCATGAGTCATGAGCAACATCCACGGAGACACCATTGCCAATAATCAGGAGATGCTGTGAAGGATCGCTGGAGCATGACTACAAATCTCTTTCAGAAGAAAGAGTGACCCCGAGAAGGCTGAAGATTAGTGGAAGAAGTCCAGTCCCCATACTTGGCACGCATAAAAGAACTCCACAAACAATGCGGATCAAGCAAAAAAGTGGCATGCCTAGCAATCAACGCCTCCCTCCGAGCAATAAGGGACTGTATCCCCAGACCTCCCTCCGAGATCGGCAAACGACACAATCCCAGGCTAAAAGATGAACAGCATGACGATCCTGTGATGAGCCCCAGAGAAAGTCCCTGAAGTGTCGCTCAATCCTCCTCAACAAGTCAATGGGACAGCAGCATTAGATAACAAATAGAGAGGAAGAGAAGGGAGCACCGATCGAATAAAAGTAATCCTCTCCATCATAGATAGCCCGTGACCTGCCACCCCTCAAGTCGATCACGATCTCGTCTGAGACTACCAAAGTCGAAATCCTGGGCCTACTACCAGTGATGGGAATCCCCAGATAGGAGAGCGAAGCGACTGCTTGGTAAATTTAAAATTTTGTCATTATCTAATTATTAGTTAAAATTCTCTATCAAAAAAATTATTTGAATACCTTATAATTTAAATTTTACTTAATTGTACCGTTTAGAAATCAATTTTATGGATCATCAAGATCAGACCATAATATTTATTTATTTATTTAAAATTAAAATATTTTGACTAAAACATAAACTTCTTCTTTAATAGTGTATGTACAGTTAAGTTATATAATTTTTGAATATTATTATTTTAGTAAGTATAAATATAAAATATTAAGAATTCAAGATATGATATTTTTATCAATTTAAATATAAAAATACTTTTTATTATAAATATTGAGTAGTTAAAAACCTAAAAATAAAAGATGAAAATGAAATAATGAGAGATGCGTGGTAATATAAGAAAAGATAAATTAAAAAATAAAATTATAAAAAAAAAATACTTCAATCAAGAATTAATTAAGAAAATGATTATTTATATACTTTGAAAAAGGTAGAATATAAATTTAGAGATGTGCTTGTAGAAGAGTACATTTTAGAATTTTTTTAGAATTTTTTGTTATCTTAAAAAAAATGATTCAAACCAAAGTTTAACTATATATATATATATATATATATATAGTAATATCTTATATATATTTATTTTATATCACTTTCAAATCCAGTTGTATATAAAAATAATTATGTAATTTTTTTATTTATTATTGAGGGTAAAATTGCCATTGCGTTGATAACCATGCGAAGGGGCTAAGGTCAGCCCCGTCCCCATCCGCTGCATTGCGCCCTCGAAGAACAAGCTGACTGGTATGGTCCGGCAGGACGAGCAACCCATAGCTCGGTTTTCCCGGGCCATCCATAGCTCGGTTTTGCGGAGCAACCCATAGCTCGGTTTTCCGAGCCACTCATAGCTCGGTTTTTCCGAGCAATCCTTAGCTCGGTTTTCCCGAGCAACCTATAGCTCGGTTTCCCCGAGCCATTCATAGCTCGGTTTCCCCGAGAAACCCATAGCTCGGCTTTCCCGAGCAACCCATAGCTCGGCTTCCCCGAGCAACTCATAGTTCGGCTTTCCCAAGCAACCCCTAGCTCGGTTTCCCGAGCAACCCATAGCTCGGTTTCCCCGAGCCATTCATAGCTCGACTTCCCAAGCAACCCATAGCTCGGCTTCCCCGAGCAACCCCTAGCTCGGTTTCCCTAAGCCATTCATAGCTCGGCTTTTCGAGCAACCCATAGCTCGGCTTCCCCGAGCAACTCATAGTTCGGATTTCCCGAGCAACCCATAGCTCGGTTTCCCCGAGCAATCCATGGCTCGACATACACCTCCATGGAACCCGACGCGGGAGAGCCCAGGCCTAGCATAACAGAATCCCAAACAAAGAATCATATCGAGGAGTGGTCTAGGATCCATGATAACGGCCTAGGACCTACGCACTCATCAGATCTCAGGCCTTCAAAGAGCTCTCCCAGCCATCGATCCTTCAACGAACAAGATACGGATCCCACGGGCCTTACAACAGCTTGATTCGAATCATCTCCGTATCCCAACAACCTTCGAACCTTCCAGAAGGTGCTCAAGATCCAGGTGATCGCCTATAAATATGACACTCCCAGATTCTCTCAGGTATGCGCACAAGCCCCGTACACAGCTCCTAGCTCACTCTTACTCTCGCTCTCACTCTCTCTCTTTCACTACTCATCCTCCTCCTTCTCCGCCGTCGGCATTTCCCATGAGCTCCCCGATTGGCGCCCCCGAAGGGACTCCCCAGAGAGATCCTTCTCCTCATTTCTATTGATCGTTGATCCCCACTGACTTGAGCGTCGGAGGGTCTTCCGCGGAGGGCCACCCTCAACGCCTCTCGCGTGAGGACTTCTGTGCAGGTCCCCCCAGGAGGAAGCCCGATCAGAGACCGATCGCGCCCAAGTCGGAGGACGGATCCCGGCGGCAACAGATTGGCGCTAGAGGAAGGGCCTCAAGTCCCATTAAAACTTGAAGAAAGGAGACAAGGATCTCGATCGGAAGAGAACCTCTCCAATGGCTAATAGGAGAAGAGCAACTTCTGAAGCCCATGACCAAGTTGCCTCCTAGAGACCTGATCCGCGGCCGCCACCCATTGAGACCCCGTCGCCGCCAGCTATCCCGTGACCCAGGATCAGTTCGTAACACTGGTCAGCAGGTCCAAGCCCTGACCATCTGGTTCAGAGCGCCTCGCAACTGCCCCTGCTCCATGCCTCCCTGAGGAGGCCGCTGCCCCTTTCTCTCCGGCCACCTCCTCTTCTGGTCTGCATGGAGCCGCGGACCCCCCGCACCGACCCAAGGAGGACAAACCAGTCCCATGAGGTGGCTACAATAGGGATCCTCCCAGATCTCGGCGAGCCGGTCCCTCTCTTCGATGTCCTCCTGCCATGATTCGACGCCATCCCCGCACTCTTCTCGCCCAGCTCCTCCTCTTACATCTGAAGAGGAGATCGACAACTCTGGGAGATGCGTCATGAGCTGGATGCCACCAAGCAGGCTCATCCGCCTCAGCCCAAGGCAGAGCAGGGCATCCCTTTCTCCAAAGGGATCATGGAGGAAGTGATTCCCTCCCATGTTAAGCTACCCGCCATCGAGCCCTACCATGGCTCTTCTGATCCGGATGATCATCTCAGTAGCTTCCGGTCAATAATGATGTTCCACGGAGCATCAAACGTAATCCTTGCCGCGCCTTCCCTTCCACCCTCAGAGGATCTGCCCGAACCTGGTTCAATGCCTTGAAACCAGGTTCCGTTGATTCATTCGATGAGCTAAGCCATCTTTTTATTGGCCAGTTCGTCAGTAGATGCCGTCACCGAAGGTCCGACTCCCTCTCTGAAGTTAAAGAGAGAGGGGGAGTCCTTGAGAAATTATCTTGGCCGTTTCAACAAGGCCATGCTGGAGGTGGATCACCTTAATCATGAGGTGGCTATATCCGCCCTAGCGGGGGGAGTTTTGAAGGAGAGCGACTTCTACCTAGCGATGGAAGTCAGCTACCCCCGAACCTCTCCGATATGATGGCCCTGACCGATACGCCAGGGTCAAGGAATCACGGAGAGCTTCCCACCGAGCTGGCGAAGAAGAAAGAGCCTAAAGGTTCGGACAGGCACCGACCGATCCGTCAGCCAAGCTCGCCTCGCCGCCACCAAGAAATCGCTCCCAGAGCCCGCCCAGGTGATTCGACCGATACACTCCACTGACTGTACCCGGGGCACAAATCCTCATGGAGATAGAGCGCCAGCTCTCCCGACCAACCCCTCTCCAAGGAAACCCAACTCGAGGGACCCCACCAAATACTGCCACTATCACCGGGAGCACGGCCACGACACTGAGGAATGCTGGCTGCTAAGAATGAAATTGAGAGGCTGATCCAGGGGCCGACTGAACCAGTTCAGGAGGGCGCCCGAGCCAGGACAAGGGGGTGACCGCAGCCCGAGCCTCAGTAGCCTCCTCCTCCTCCCAATCCACCCGTGATCGGCCACATTAACATGGTTGAAGAGGCCGGCAGCTCGAGCTCCAGAAATGATGATAAAGGCTCGGCGCCAAAGAAAGCACGAACGGGTGAGCTCTCCTTCTCCGATGATGATCTCCAAGGGATACAGTTCCCACATGATGACACACTGGTTGTATCTCTCAATTTAAATAACTGCGATGTAAGTCGGATCCTTGTTGATAGTGGAAGCTCCGTGAATGTTCTGTACCTTGATGTGTTTGCCAAGATGAAATTGCTCATGGGAAACCTCCGAGCCGTGGACTCCACCCTTATGGGGTTCACCGGCGACGTTATCATCCCGGAAGGGGTCGTAACGCTAACGGTTTGGGTGGGAACCTGGCCCCTTGTGGCCACTGTTCACACGGACTTCCTGGTGACCAAGCTTAGGTCGCCTTACAATGCAATATTTGGGAGACTCGGCCTGATGTCTCTCAAAGCTGTTGTCTCCATCCTGCACCTATCTATGAAATTCCCATCGGGTGGGGAGTTGGAGTTGTCCAGGAAGCCAAACCATGGCTCGACAGTGCTTTGTCACCAGCCTTCAGTCCAGAATGCCTGAAGTTGATGGGCTGGACGCTCGGGAGGACTTCGCCGAGCAACGGGGAGAACCAGCCGAAGAACTGGAAGAAATACCATTGGACGAGGCTCGTCCCGACCGAACCATAAAGATCGGGTCGCTGCTGAAAGGCGAATCCCGGCGGAGCTGATCGAATTTCTCCGAAGCAACGCCGATGTCTTCGCTTGGTCCGCCTCCGACATGCCAGGAATCAACCTCGAAGTTCTCGTCCACCGCCTTAACGTGGATGAGATGTACCGGCCCGTCAAGCAAAAGAAGAGGAGCTTTGCCCCAGAACGGCAGAGAGCTATTGAAGAGGAGGTTGATAAACTCATCAAGGCAAACTTCATTCGGGAGGTGAATTACCCAAGTTGGCTGTCAAATGTCGTCATGGTGAAGAAGTCGAACGGCAAGTGGCGGATCTGCATCGACTTCACGACCTCAACAAAGCGTGCCCGAAGGACAGCTTCCCTCTCCCCCAATTGATCAACTCGTGGATGCCACCTCGGGTCACCAAATGCTGACATTCATGGATGCCTACTCTGGCTACAACCAGATCGGATGGCCCCCGAAGATGAGGAAAAGACCGCCTTCATAACCGACCGAGGTACTTACTGTTACCGTGTTATGCCTTTCGGTCTTAAAAATGCAGGAGCCACCTACCAAAGGCTGGTCAACAAAGTATTTAAGGAACAGATTGGTCGGAACATGGAGGTAAACATCGACAACATGCTGGTCAAAAGCAAAGAAGCATCACAGCACGTCAAGGATCTCTCGGAGAGCTTCGCGATACTCCGCAAATATCAGATGAAGCTCAACCCAACTAAGTGCGCCTTCGGCATTAACTCCGGAAGTTCCTCGGCTTCATGGTCTCCCAGCGGGGTATTGAAGCTAACCCCAGAAGATTCAAGCTCTCAGCAGATGGCACCCCCGGCATCTATTAAAGAAGTCCAGCGCCTAACCGGAAGGATAGCGGCCCTTAACCGCTTCGTGGCGCGCTCTGCCGAAAGATGCCTCCCCTTCTTCAAAACTCTCCGGCTAAGAATTTTCAATGGACTTCCGAGTGCCAAAAATCATTTGAAGATCTCAAGAAGTACCTCGGCTCTCCCCCTCTCCTCAGCAGTCCAAATTCTGGGGAGACATTGTTCCTATATCTGGCTGTCTCGGAAGGTACCATTTGCTTGGTGCTGGTCAGAGAAGAAAATAAGGCCCAGAAGCCGATTTATTATGTCAGCAAACTGCTCCGTGACGCGGAGACGAGGTATAGCCGGATTGAAAGATGGTGTTGGCCTTGATCACCTCAGTCCGGAAGTTGCGGCCATACTTCCAGGCGCATTCTGTGACGGTCCTAACTGACCAACCCATCAAGGCGGTGGTCCACCGTCCGGAGACATCAGGGAGAATGACTAAATGGGCCATCGAGCTGAGCGAGCACGACATCCGATTCCAGCCTCGCCCAGCCATCAAAGCTCAGGTGCTAGCCGACTTCCTCCTCGAATGTACCATCCCGGAGGACGGCTCCACTCTGACTCCCTCGAGAAACCAAAATCTGGTGTCCGGTGGCTCCTCCATGTCGACGGGTTGTCCAACGCTCATCGCTCCGGTGCAGGCTTGGTCCTCACCAGCCCGAGGGGACGATTTTGAGTATGGCGTCCGCTTCTCCTTCCCAACCTCCAACAACGAAGCTGAGTATGAAGCCCTGCTGGCCGGTCTCCGGATCACCCGCAGCCTTAAGGTGGAGAAACTGAATCCTTCACCGACTCCCAGCTGGTGGCAGGTCATGTGCGAGGGGAGTTTGAGGCTCGAGAACCAAACATGATCTGATATCTCCAAGAGGTTTGGGGCCTACTCTCCCATTTCCTCGAATTTGAGATCATTCAGATTCCTAGATCTGAAAATGCCCATGCCGACCTACTATCTCGGCTGGCGACTGCGGAATCAATGGACGCCAAACGAAAATTCCACCTGGAGACCTTGGAGAGACCTAGTATCGTGGAAGCTAACCAAGTGATGCAAGTTGAGGCCGAACCATCATGGCTCGACCCCATCCTGAAGTACCTTAAAGAAGGGTCGCTCCCGATCGATCGGAGAGAAGCCAGAAGGTAAAGCTGCAAGCTACCCACTATGTGTTGATTGATGACCAGCTCTACAAGCGGTCCTTCTCCATGCCATTGCTCAGATGCCTCTACCCATCTAAAGCTGATTATGCCCTTCGGGAGGTGCATGAGGGGATTTGCGGCAATCATCTGAGGAGCCGGTCCCTGTGCCACAAGGTGCTGCGTCAAGTTACTATTGGCCAACCATGCAGAAGGATGCAGACAACCTTGTCCGAGCTTGCGACCCATGCCAAAGACACTCCAGTATTCAGAGGCTCCCCTCGCCAGCTTGGTCCCCATTTCCTCCGCCTGGCCCTTTGCCAAGTGGGGAATGGACATTCTCGGCCCATTTCCGCTCGCCACGGGGCAGCGGAAATTTTTGTTTGTCACCATCGATTACTTCACTAAATGGGTCGAGGCGGAGGCAGTTGCACAAATAACCGAGGCTCGGGCCAAGGACTTCGTGTGGAAGTCTATCATCTACCGCTTCGGCCTCCCGCACACTATCATCACTGACAATGGCAGACAATTCGATAATCTAAAGTTTCGTCAGTTCTGCGAGGAGCACGGGATCCATCACCGCCTTACCTCGGTTGGACATCCACAGGCCAACAGAGCAGCCGAAGTAACCAACCGAACCTTGCTCCAAGGGATCAAAGCTTGGCTCTCCAGAGCCCGAGACAGGTGGACAGACTAGTTGCACCACGTCCTATGGGCCTACCGCACCACCCCGATAGTGCCCACAGCGAGACCCCATTTCGAATGGCCTTCGGCACAGAGGCTGACATCCCTGTGGAGGTAGGACTCCCTTTCCTGCGGGTGGAAAGCTACTCGGAGGAAGCCAGTGACGAGCAGCTCCACGCCAACCTTGACCTGGTGGAAGAAATCAGATAAAAAGCTCGGATCAGAATAGCTGCCTACCAGCAAAGAGTGGCCCGTTACCACACCTCCAGAGTCAAAGGGAAAGCTTTCTTGCCTGGCGACCTCGTTCTCCGGAAAGCATCTGTCTCCAAACCGCTGGAGCAGGGGAAGCTAGCTCCAAACTGGGAAGGCCCCTACCAAGTGGCAGAGGTCGTCGGACCCAGGACCTACAAGCTGCAAGATCTAAGCGGAAGATCCATCCCTCGGACGTGAATTTAGACAATCTCCGCAAGTATCACTAGTAGGGTACACCCTCTACAGGCTCGCCTTCTTAAATTTTTGTTGGCATATTGTTTCATAATTCATGACATAAATCACCACGAATTATATCACCAAAAATCGTGAGGAAAAACAGATGCTGCTTACCAACCCTCGGCACGACCGAGTTATCTGTTTAAGCAGGAAATCTCCGAACCTCGGCCGGGCCGAGCAACTAATCTCCGAACCTTAGCCGGGCCGAGCAACTATTCTCCGAACCTCGGCCGGGCCGAGCAACTATTCTCCGAACCTCAACCGGGCCGAGCAACTATTCTCCGAGTAATATCCCTGCTAAATCCCCCTACTGCTAAATCCCCAAGCAATATCCTTGCACCCTATCGCCCAAACGCCTGTCTCTCTCCACAAACGAGACCACGGTTTATCGTGTAAGCCCACGGGACCGCCCAGGTCCCCCTTTGGCTCAAACAGGGACAAACGGTTTTTCCTTTTTTATGAACCAAACAATGGTCTCAACGGAGAACAAAAGGATTGCCCAAAAAGGAATTTGCTCTTTATTTATTATAAGGAAAAGTACAAAAAGAAAAAGTGAAAAAAATGGCCTTCGCAGAGGCCTACTGTGTCCCCCCAGGAGCTGCCAGGTCTTCCACGCGCCGAGTCAGCTCGGCAACTTGTTGACGGAGGGACGCTATCACCCCCTCCTGCTGGTCAATAACCCAACGGAGAGCCTCGGCCTCCCTCGAAGAAACGGTGAGGAACTCCTCGATCGACTTCTGAGCTGCTCATGGCCTGCCAGAGCTGACGCTAGGGCCATGCCATCAACAGTCATGGAGGAACGGCCTCCCTGGAAGCCCCCGCGGCCACTGCTAACTACGCCTGATTCTTCGGACGATCGCCCTTCACCCTGAGAAGCCATACCTGCTCTCAGGAGCTGTTGAGAAGCTAACCGAAAGGATGGTAAACACTGGCAATCCTCTTATCCATATTTATACCCCCCGGGCGAATATCTCGAGCAGTCGGGTCATAAATCCCGACCCATGAGAATCCGCCACATGTGCCACTTTGGCTGGCGCCCGCAGAAACGAGGAGTCGCCCCTTCCCGAGAAAAATTGGTAAATGTCAACGAATTACTCGGAACCCCCCTCCTTCTCTAGAAACTGGGTTCCTTCCGATCTACCGGGCCCTCACGGAGTAAATGTTCCCGAAACCCATCGGATCTCCTCGAATCAGCCGCCTTCAAGGAGCGCGAGAAAATGAAAAGGCACGTCAGCGGATGGCGTTGGCTCGCTTTCCTCGGAAACCACCAAAACATAAATATTGGGCATCCCCATGCACCGCCCGTTCCGCTTTGGCGGTCCCCGCCGAATCTCACGGGAACCAAACATAGGAGTCTCGGCGACGACTAAGTCATCCCTCCGAGCCATAAATCTCTGAACCTCGGCTGGGCCGAGCGATGAATCTCCGAACCTCGGCTGGGCCGAGCGATGAATCTCCGAACCTCGGCCGAGCCATGAATCTCCGAACCTCGGCTACACCGAGTCATAAGTCTCTGAACCTCGGTAGGCCGAGTAATAAATCTCTGAGCTTCGGCCAAAGTAAGGAATTCAGGCAGCTTATAAGCCCCAATCAGTCGGGAAGAGTAAAATCCTCGGCCAAGAACAAGCAATATCTCTGGAACTTGTCCTGCGCCGAGAAAGATACAATCTGAAAACTCGAACAAGCCAAGCAGCTTCTCAAAAGAGACATACGAGCTCTCTTCGAAGGAACGCCATTTCAAAATCATGCCTACCGCGTGAGTCCACGCGACCGCCCAGGTCTCCCCTCAAACGGAAAAGACGGTCTCCCCTACTGAGAACCAAACCTGATTTGGGCAAAAAACGAAGCGGCGAAGTATATTACGGGAGCAGCGACTCTCAGTGCAAAAGAAACAGAAACTAGGAGAAAGAACAAACTTTCTTTATTTCATTGCCATCGAAACAAATTACAACCGCCTGAGAGGCATTACAAGTGCATTGAAATACATGAAATAAAATGAGTACATAGCTCAGCCAAGCTACTCCAAGGTAGCTTCGGGTGACAATGATGCTTCGGCATCGATCCAACGAATCAGGCAAACCACGGCCAATCAGCTCGCGCTGATAATGAGCACGACTCGGCCGACCGTTGCGATCAGCTTCGGTTAATAATGATATCTCGGCGTCCAACCCGAGACATCAGAGAAATCAGAAAGGGTGGACAGGCTTTTGCCCCAAACCACCCAACCGAAGGGCCCTTCGACGAGTAGGAGGGAAGCTCGCAGACCCTGATACCGGGGCACTCCCCAAATCTAGTGTGTACCGCTAGCCATTGCCCAAGTCAAAAAGCAATGTACCAGCAGGCGACACACCATCACCCCCTCCTCATGTGGCAAAAGATTTCCCGGGCGGACGAGCCCAGGAATCCGGACAGGGAGGAGGAGAAGTTCATGCAAGTCATGGGGAGCCCGCGTACACTTCCTACCCTACGTCCCCAAAGGTGAACCGCAAAGGTCACACAGGAAGCGTATATGTGCGCTCTCCATGCGATCTCTGCGGACCTCCTGTGCGCTCTCCATACGATCTCGGAGCTCCTTTCTTGAGGGCAAGCCCCCCCGGCGGCTCCTTCATCACCCTAGCTGTCCGGAGGACGACGAGACTTGCAGGAGGAAAGCTCGGTCCTCCCGCTCTAAGCCCCAGAGACAGGCATCGTGTGTATCTTCATAATTTACAGAAAAGAAAACTTTGGGATGGCCCAACACAGCCCTCTTCCCCCTTTTTATAGGCGGAGACGAACCGGGAACAGCTATCAGAACAGAAAGCCCCGAGATTCAAAATGCCAAACCCACGCCACCACGTGGCCTCCTGAAATGAAAACAGCGCCCCCCAATGCGCGCCAAGCGCGTCGCCCGAGCCATGACGCATGCCAAAAGATTATCTCTGATCCCGGATCACGAGCTTTAAATGCAGAAAACCATCCGCCGATCTTGCAGATACTGGCAGATCTGGGGGATCGTCCCGCAAAAACGATATCCTCCAATGGCAAATAAGCACTTACACCACACACCGAAGCGACCTGTTGGAAAAGATCGACACAGCAAAGGTTTGTCGGAAAGTGCTGGGCGACCTTTTGCTGGCTGCAGAGCCGTACCACCTACTTCGGTGAAACGAAAATCGACTTTCCTTGGAAAAAATAAAGCACTGACAGGGGTAATAAATAGATGCGAAGGCCAAACCCTCTTTTTACCAAAAAGAATAAAGGGGCGACAGCGAAGGTTCAACAAACCCCCTGCTCGGGACAAACTCCCCTCTTTTCGTCGAAGGCACGATCTCAGTTTGGCTACTGATAAGGCGGACTACCTCTGCCTAGCCGAGCTACTTCATCCCTCGGCCCTAGCCGAGCTACTTCACCCTCGCCCTAGCCGAGCTACTTTGTCCCTCGGCCCTAGCCGAGCTACTTCACCCCTCGGCCCTAGCCGAGCTACTTTATCCCTTGGCCCTATCCGAGCAATTTCGTCCCTCGGCCCTAGCCGAGCCACTTCATTCTTCGGCCCTGGCCGAACCACTGTGTCATTCGGCTTAAGTCGAATTGGATCGTCTTTCAACCCCTTTTTTATACCAAGCTGTGTTGTCGCTCGGCTCTTTCGTCGGGGCCATCCCTATGCCTTGGCCTCGACCAAGATGTTCCTTGAATTCGAGCAGAAAACCAACCAAGCGGCGCTCGCAGTTGGGTCAAAAATTTGAGACAAGAAATCATCCAAGGAAGACGAACAAATAAAAACAACTAACCCGTTTATTGATTTTCGGTCAAACTACAAAAGAAAAGAAACAGAAAATACATATGGCCCCCCAAAGGGTCAAGACTTGGGATCAGACCCGGCGTCTCCTGCAGCAGCATCAGCGGGAACGTCGCTTGGCTCCCCCTTTCCGATGGTGTCTCGCCAAGATACCTCGGCAGCAGCATCGACGCCCAGAATAGCTTCAAGGTCGACGTCAGAAATCTCTTCGTATTCGTCTTCCTCGGCCCCCGGGGTGCATGTCTCGAAATACTCGGCTTCCAAGCAGGACAAGTCCAGGTCGGGATAAGCTTGAGCAATCTTGGCCCGCGCCTCCTCCTCGCGAACCGGAATGCATCGGCGCAGGCCGCCCGGCGTTCCTGGCAAATTCGGTGGATTTCTTGTACTCCTCCACCGCAGAAGAGGCCCGCACGTTGCCTTGGCCAATTGCTTCTCCAATTCGGAGATCCTTCGGTGCCTCGAGGCCGCCTCCTCTCGAAGGCGTCAACCGCTCTGAAACTCCTGGCTCATCCTGTTCAACTGCAGACAGAAAGCCGGGTAAAGCGGAAGCAAAAACCAAAATGGATGAAACAAATAGCGCCCTACCTGCTCGTCCCGCCGGGCTAGTTCACCCTCCAGCACTTGGACCCTATTGAGAGCCCTAGACTTAGCCGATTGATTTTGGCAAGGCTCTCTTTTAGTTCGTCCACCGGGACTGGGTGTCTCCAATTTCTTGACAAGCGTAGTGAGCTCGTCAGAAAGTTGGGCAGTTCGTTCGTCCGACCACTTCAGCCGATCCTTTGTGTCAGCAGCTCTTTATTCAGGCGGGTGAGGTGGTCCTGCTGCCGCCGACACCTATGCTCTTCCTCCTCGAGCCTCTTGCTTCAGTTGCCCTTATCTTCAGCATGGCTGGCTTTCAACTGGTCCCACCTCTTATCAAAAAACTGCTGCATGGAACTGACCTTGCTCTCGTGCTCCGCCTTGACCTGAGATAGCTCCAGACTGAGCTTCTCGGACTGCTCGCGGAGGCCTTGAAGCTCGCTGACCTGCGTTGCGAGTCGAGAGGCCCTTTCTCTCTCAACTGCATGAACCCTGCGAGCCTCCTCGAGCTCCCTTTGGAGGACCACCAGGGCTCGGGAGAGTTTAGCTGTAGAATCCACCCTTTCCTTGAGGTGATCAACCTCTTGGCGGGCCCGACCCAAGCTCCAACGGCCAGATGCAAGCGCCATTTTAGCCCTCATGATCAGGGCATTCTGCAAAAAGGATGGCACATATAAGGAACGCAGTCGAACTAACTGACTAAAAACCTACTTCGGTGCGACGACTTACCGAGACGCGTAATGTGGCAATCCTCGTGAGAGCAAGATGTCGATCTCAGGGAGAAGAAAAGCCTCATTCGGCGCCCCGGTGTATCTGAAAG
The DNA here is from genome assembly GCA_900491605.1 of Calamus simplicifolius. Taxonomy (NCBI): domain Eukaryota; kingdom Viridiplantae; phylum Streptophyta; class Magnoliopsida; order Arecales; family Arecaceae; genus Calamus; species Calamus simplicifolius. The sequence continues at coordinate 837,638 of UESW01004198.1, forward strand.
CCATCTCGACAAGGTCCTCCGGATAACTCCCTCCTGTCGAAGAACTCTCTCCCCCTTGGAACGCAGACCGCATCAAAGCGAGAACATGGCACTCACCTCCGGGTCGCGTGAGTGGAAGTCTGCGCTCAGGGAACCAACTTGGGAACCCGCAGCCCATGAGGCCCTCGGTTGGCCGGCCTCCACCACCAGAGCCCTCATTTGAGAGGCCTCGGGCATTTCGACTCCGGCGAGGGGAGCCCCGGCCCGAACGTCCCCTTCGCTCGATGGCTCCCCTCCTTCTCCTTCTTCCTCCTCGTCTGCTTCTGCCTCTTCGAACATTCCCTACCTCCAACAGACTCCTCCGGAACTTTGGCTTCCCCCGGGGCCTCCTGTACCTCGGCGGAAGGCCCTTCGCCAGAAACCACCCCATGAGATTCGATCGCTGGTTCGGTGGGTGGCCACCCCTTCGTCGCCTGCTGGCTCTCCCACAGCAGCACAGGCCGAACCTCGGCAGCTGTAACTACTTCTCCTGCCTCGATCGAAGTGGAGGCCGCTCCCACCTCCACCTGCAACCTCTCCGAGCCACCGACCCCAATGAGGGAGACCAAGCCGCCCCGACCCCGGGGGTCTCCAAGCGAACCGGCGTCGTTCCCTCACCATCGTCGGACAAAACGACACGAGCGGGAAGGAAATTTCAGCAGCCTCCTCCAAAACCCCGGCGGCATCCCGATCTTTGCCTCCTGACAGACCCTCCTCCGGCACCGAAAGATCATGCCGCCGGAACTTCGATACCTCCGACCCGCGGCGACGAAGAGCGCCGATCATCACCATCTCCCCTCATCCCCCTAGGGTGAGAGCCGGAAGGACGGGACCTCTTCTCGGCCCTATGCTTGCTGCTAGAGCCGGATCTCCTGCGTCGCTTGCCCAGCTCCTCCCTTATCTGATCTACGAACGCTGACCTTTCGGCTACAGAGGCAATAAGATTCACCCATTAGTTTACACAAACCAAAGATGGGATCACAGTAAGCTATTGGCTGAAGTGATACTCACCGCGAGGATCTATCGGACTCAATCCGGCCGCGAAGAGAGCGTCCTCCGATAGAAGGGCACTGGCCGGAAGCGCTCGACTGCTGCGTAACACAATCTATCCCTTTTCTCCTGCTCGGTTAACTCCGGGTGTGCTTCTGGATCCTTTATGTATTGTCCCCACACCCGAGGGAAATCCAAGCCAATATTCCCTCGACTATGAAGAATCACGATTTCCATTCCTTTATCGATGACGGGTTATCCGAAATCATCTTAAAGGACCTCCGGGGACCAATGTAAGGCCACTCTGAGTCCCTCCTGGAGACCAAGTTGAAGCACACCCTGAACATCGGAAGGGTCGCGGTCACCCCGACACGGCTGCACAACGAGATGAATCCGATGAGGTTGCGCCAGCTGTTGGGAGCCACCATGGTGAAGCATATATTGTAGAACTTCATCACCTCCCGCACCAGCGGATGAAGAGGAAACCTGAGACCTGCCCTCAAACTTTCCTCGTAGCAGAATGCTCCATCTCCCAATCCTGATGTTACCCTGTCCTCAGCCGTTGGGAGCAACAAGGTAACATCCTGGGGATCTTGTACAGGGGCGTATCCATTCCAGATCCGCCAGGGTCACCTTCGAAGCCTGATCACTCAGACTCACCATATCTTTAATCGCAAGAGATGCTGAGCAAGATCGCTGTAAAAATGAAAAGATGAAGTTCTCTAAGGAAAGCGAAAGAGCGCTACAAATAGGGATGGCGCCGCCACGACCCCGTTTTTCCCAAGGGAAACCGCGGTGAAGATGAGGCGTCTCGACCAAGACATCCGGAACCGCCACTACGGGCGCCGTGAAAATCGAGATATCCTACGTGGCGCTTCCCCAGCTGTTGCCTTTGCTCCTAAGGAACGATGGATCCACCTCGAAAAGGCAAGACAACCACGCAACATTAATTAGGGCATCATTGTGTAGGCTATCAAATACATGTCCCCCGTTCGGATTGCGCCACCTAAGTCTATACTCCCTATGCCCGAACCTACGCTTCGAACTAGGGAGTGGGGGGCATGTGTTGAGGGGTAAAATTGCCATTGCATTGATAACGTGCGAAGGGGCTAAGGTCAGCCCGTCCCCTATCCGCTGCATTGCACCCTCGAAGAACGAGCTGACTGGTATGGTCCGGTAGGACGAGCAACCCATAGCTCGGTTTCCCCGAGCCATCCATAGCTCGGTTTCGCCGAGCAACCCATAGCTCGGTTTCCCCGAGCCATTCATAGCTCGTTTTCCCGAGCAATCCTTAACTCGGTTTCCCGAGCAACCTATAGCTCGGTTTCCCCGAGCCATTCATAGCTCGGTTTCCCGAGCAACCCATAGCTCGGTTTCCCCGAACCATTCATAGCTCGGCTTTCCTGAGCAACCATAGCTCGGCTTCCCCGAGCAACTCATAGTTCGGCTTTCCCAAGCAACCCCTAGCTCGGTTTCCCCGAGCAACCCATAGCTCGGCTTCCCCGAGCAACTCATAGTTCGGCTTTCCCGAGTAACCCTAGCTCGGTTTCCCGAGCAACCCATAGCTCGGTTTCCCCGAGCCATTCATAGCTCAGCTTTCCGAGCAACCCATAGCTCGGCTTCCCCGAGCAACTCATAGTTCGGCTTTCCCGAGCAACCCATAGCTCGGTTTCCCCAAGCAACCCCCGAGCAATCATGGCTCGACATATACCTCCGTGGAACCCGATGCGGGAGAGCCCAGGCCTAGCGTAACAGAATCCCAAACAAAGAATCATATCGAGGAGTGGTCTAGGATCCACATAACGGCCTAGGACCTACGCACTCATCAGATCTCAGGCCTTCAGAGAGCTCTCCCAGCCGTCGATCCTTCAACGAACAAGATACGGATCCCACGGGCCTTACAACAGCTTGATTCGAATCATCTCCGTATCCCAACAACCTTCGAACCTTCCAGAAGGCGCTCAAGATCCAGGTGATCGCCTATAAATATGACACTTCCAGATTCTCTCAGGTATGCGCACAAGCCCCCGTACACAGCTCCTGGCTCACTCTTACTCTCGCTCTCACTCTCTCTCTCTTTCACTACTCATCCTCCTCCTTCTCCACCGTCGGCGCTCCCCACGAGCTCCCCAATTGGCCCCCCCGAGGGACTCCCCAGAGAGATCCTTCTCATTTCTATTGATCGTCGATCCCCACTGACTTAGCGTCGAGGGTCTTCCGCGGAGGCACCCCCAACGCCTCTCGCGTGAGGACTTCTGTGCAGGTCCGCCCAGAAGGAAGCCCGATCAGGAGACCGATCGCGCCCAATCGGAGGACGGATCCCGATGGCAACATTAATATAAAATAAATTTATATTCTTCTTTATCTTTTATCTTTAAAATTGAAACCATTACCGAGTTTCTCAATAACACGTGAGCTCATTTTCGATGTTACGAGGATCACGGCACGGGGACCCCACTCGACCTATCACCATACGAAGAGAGGAAGACGGGTACGCACCTCGCCGGAGATCTTGTGCATCTCTCCGAGGAGGCAGGAGAGGAAGGAGGACTTCCCGGACGGCACGGTCCCCACCACGGCCGCGAGGGCGCCGCGCCTGATCTTGACGTGGATCCCCTTGAGCGCGGTGTCTTTCTCCTCCGCCTCGTCGTCCTACCCGAATGCCCCATTCCTCACCTCGACCGCGACGCCATCATCGCCCTCGCGGCCCCCATCACGCGGCGGACCGCGCCCTCCTCCAGCTCGCCGCTGGTCATGTAGGCGTCCAGGCGGTCCAGCGACACCATCGCATGAGCGCCTGCGGGAAGGTCTGCATCGGCTCCTGGAGAACCTTGAACAAGGACGTGGCGGTGAACACCATGCCGGCGTCCAGCGGCACCCCGACCACTGCGCACGTGCCGAAGACCAGCGATCCGATCACCACTGGCGCGCTCCACAAAACGATGTGTTCCAGGAGAAGGAGTACATGAACCTGGCTAGCGAGCCGTACTCCCCATCCCGGAAGCTTTTGATTCGCTCGTCGAAATACCGTTCCCAAGCTTGGAACATGATGACGCGCGCATCTCGTTGGTGGCCTTCATGCGCTTGTCGCGCATGCCCATGAGGGCGAACTGGTAGCTGTTGTTGCATCGGCTCCCATAGAGGACGAAGAGCATGTGCCGGTGATGCCGACTGATATGGCTGATCTAACGTCGTCAGAATAAATGGTAACGGCAATTGACGAAGGCCTCATGGCCTCTGGAGCTCCCTTGGCATCGGATATCAACATCGGCCTCGCCAGACACCAGACTTGAAGACTCACTCTTCGCATCTCCAAAATGTATTCAGCTTTTCAGCTTCACCTTGTATCGGGTCAGCTCCGACCATTGAGTCTCAACCTCCGAGACACCATCTGCCTCGGACGGCATGAACAGTGTCTCAACCTCCCAGGCACTCTCGGCCTCGGACTCTATGGATAGTATCTCAACCTCGAGACACCATCTGCCTCGGACGGCATGAACAATGTCTCAACCTCCCGGGCACTCTCGGCCTCGGACTCTATGGACAGTATCTCAACCTCGAGACACCATCTGCCTCGACGACATGAACAGTGTCTCAACCTCCTGGGTACTCTCGGCCTCGGACTCTATGGACGGTATCTCAACCTCCGAGACACCACCTACCTCGGACGGCATGAACATGTCTCAACCTCCCACGCACTCTCGGCCTCGGACTCTATGGATAGTATCTCAACCTCCGAGACACCACCTGCCTCGGACGGCATGAACAGTGTCTCAACCTCCCAGGCACTCTCGGCCTCGGACTCTATGGACAATATCTCAACCTCCGAGACACCATCTGCCTCGGACGGCATGAACAGTGTCTCAACTTCCAGGCACCCTCGGCCTTGGACTGCATAAACAGTGCTCGGTACGTGGTCTGGCCCTTGAGCCCAACAACCTATAGCCTCGGGCCACCTGGCATGACCACGTGGTCCGCTGCACATCCGTAGCAACGTGTGGCCATACCTCATAACGGCGTATGGTCCATCACATCCCCGACTGTGCATGACCATACCCCATTACAGCGTACGATTACCACCCGCATGCAATCGCGCAGTCACATCCTACAACGGCGCGCACCAGGCACAAACTGTGGCCGCCAGACACCTGTGAAGCCATACTGACAGATAATGCAGATACCTCTGACACGCACGGTGACGGTATGACCCGTCACTGTCAGCCTCACCTTTTTGTCCGTCATTGGATGAGGTGCCTCGAAATAAGTGATCTTTGGAACGAAAAGGCGGATCTTCGAACAGGTATAAAAGCACACTCTCGCTATAAGTAAGAATCCAAGAACTCGGGTTTTCTAGCTTCTTCTCACTAGCTAAACCCCAACTTTCTAGCTTCCTTTTGCTAGTTAGTTCTTGTCTGTTCCCAGGTGACTGACTTGAGCGTCGGAGGGTCCCCATCGGAGCATCCGGTCTCCGAGACTTTTCTTGCAGGAGTCCAGCGAGGAGGACATCGTTCCCCCGGCGTTTGAAGGAAGTGACTCGGCATCAACAGATTGGCGCGCTAGGAATGGGGGAGGGGTAAGAGAAAGATCTCGAACCAGCAATCTACAACCCCTCTCTCTCCGAGCTCTGAGCCATGGTGACGACCCGTGCGAAAGGGGTCTCCGCCAGCTACGCTGGGGGCAGCGTCAAGGAGCGAACCCGTTGGTGGTTGGCCCATTAGCTCCCCCAGCCGGTGTTCCTGCACCGCCGCGTCCTCATGCGGCTGAACCTTTCGCTTCTCCGATCGATGTCTCTGCCTCCTTCACAGCAGCTCCAGGAAGATCGGCTTACCGCCCTAGCCATGCAAGTCCAGTCCATAGCGGTGGCGGTTCAAGGTCTACAGCACCAACAAGCGGTTGTGCGGCAGCCGGAGCCATTCCCATCGGTTCCAGGGGTGGTGCAACCCAACCAGCATTCCTCTTGGAGGAGATCGCCGGTCCCAAAAGTTCATCATCGCCATGATTCGCCTAAACCTCACCACCGGGAGCCTCCAAGAGACCCGATCGCCTTCTCGTCACGCCAGTATTTCTCCCAAGTGGCGGCACAAGAAGGAGGCGGAGCGCCCTCGTCGGCATCACCGTCACTCTTCCCCATCCTCAGAGTCCTCGGGAGAGGGGTCCTTCGATGGCAGGATAGCCCATCAAGCCAAGCACCGACTCGATGAGTACAACCAGCGGTTAGAGGAACTCAGCCACCGAATCACTCACCTACTAGAGGCAGACTATGACAGCCGACCTCCGCTGTCCCATCGTATCATGAAAGAGCCCATCTCCACCCGATTCCATCTCCCTCAGCTGGATCCATATGATGGGACCACGGATCCCCTGGACCACCTAGGAAGTTACAAGGTTCTTATGTAGGTCCAGGGGGCAACCGATTCGGTCATGTGTATCGCCTTTCCTGCCACCCTGAAGAAAGCTGCCCAAGCCTGGTACTCTCGCCTGCCGCCGCGGAGTATCGATTCTTTTCGTCAGCTGGAAAGGGCCTTCTTGTCCCATTTTGATGCTTGCCGGAAGATTCCAATGGTAGATGATAGCCTCTTCTATTAGCAGAAGAGCGGTGAGTCCCTGCGAGACTACGTCGCTCGGTTCAAGGAGGCAGCCCTTGAAGTCTACAATCTTGAGGACTCAGTGGCCACTTTGGCCTTGAAGCGAGGGCTCCGTCCATCTCGCTTCGCATACTCCCTTGATAAGAAGACGCCCAACTCCTATGCCGAACTCTTGACCCGGGCCTAAAAGTATATCCGCGCCGACGAGGCTGATTCCTCTCGGCGCGAGGCTAGCGGGAGTGTCCTCAAGAATCTGACTCGCCCTGAGCCTGCTGAAGTCCGGCCCAGGAGGCCCGAGCCTCCCCCCGACCAGACAACCGTCCTCGAGCTCCTGCACAGAGGGACGTCCTTACACCCCTCTGCTTGCTCCTATCTCTCACATCTTGCTAGAGATAGAGGGCGAGTCGTACTTGCCACGCCCTCCTCTACTGAACCCAAAGATTCCCCGCAACAAGAATTTATACTGACTGCTGCTACCACCGAGATCACGGCCATGACACCGACAACTGTCGCCAGCTGAAGAAGGCGATAGAGGATCTTATCCAGCGTGGCCACCTGGGGAAGTTTGTTCGAAGGAACAACCCGGATGCTCCTGGTCCGTCGGTGCCTCCGCCACCGGTGATCGACAATGCTCCAACTGAGAAGACGGTGGCGATAATTTCCTGGGGGCAGGTGGCCTGCCCAAGAGGCCGAGAGGGGAGGGGGAGTTAGATCCTGTAATCCCTTTTTCCAAAAGGGACTTAGAGGGGGTGATAAATAAAAATGATGATAGCATCGTCATGTCCATGACGATCGCTAAACATCTTGTAAAAAGAATTCTGGTTGATAGTAGGAGCTCGGTAGATGTTTTGAGTTATGATGCTTTTGTTCGCATGAACCTGTCACCCGACCTGCTTCGGCTTGTCGCCACGCCCCTGATGGGGTTCACTGGAGATTTATGAAGGTCGAGGGGGAGATCACTCTTCCTATCACGGCTGGCACGGCCCCGCGCCAAAGTACAGTCTTCATGAGTTTCCTGGTGGTCCGAGTACCTCTCACCTATAATGCTATCCTCAGAAGACCTGGGTTTAATCTTTTGGATGTTGTCATCTCCACCAAGAGGCTCCTCGTGAGGTTCCCCACCAGTGAAGAAGTCGGGGAGATGTGAGGAGAACAGAACCCGCCCCCACTTTGCTGCCACATGGCCCCTAGTCCACAGGGGGTGATGCCTGCACCTGCACCAGAAGCGCTGGACCCCCAGGACCTGGAGAGAAGATGAGAACCGGCCGAGCGCTTGCTGGCCTTTCCTCTTGGGGAGGACCCAGCAAAGACAATCCAGATCGGAGCCCTGCTCCCGGAGGAAGCCCGCAGCCAGCTCCTTGCTTTCTTGCGAGCCAACGCCGATGTCTTCGCCTGGTCGGCGTCCAACATGCTAGGCATTCCGGAAGAAGTGATCACCCACCAGCTCAACGTCAAGCCAGAGTGCCGACCCATTCGGCAGAAGAAGAGGAGCTTCGTCCCTGACAGACAGAAGGCTGTGGACGAGGAGGTGCGAAAGCTGTTGGCAGCCGATCACATCCGTGAGGTGCATTACCTCGACTGGCTGGCAAATGTCGTGATGGTTCGCAAGGCTAGTGGGAGCTGGAGGATGTGTGTGGACTTCACCGATCTCAATAAGGCGTGCCCCAAGGACAGCTTCCCACTGCCCCAGATCGATCAGCTAGTGGACGCTACGTTCGGGCACGAAACTCTTAGCTTCATGGACGCATTCTCAGGATACAACCCGATAAGGATGGACCCGGCTGATGAAGAGGCCACCTCCTTTGTTACTGAAAAAGGGATTTACTGTTACGAGGTGATGCCGTTTGGGCTAAAGAATGTTGGGGCCACCTATCAGAGGGTGATGAATAAGGTCTTTGAGGACCAGATCGGGCATAATATGGAGGTGTATGTGGACGATATGCTGACTAAGAGCACCCACGCAGCCGATCACATTGTCGATCTTGCAGAGACCTTCAACAACCTGCGCCAGTACCGGATGAGGCTGAACCCCCGCAAGTGTGCCTTCGGGGTTGCAGCATGCAAGTTTTGGGCTTTATGGTAACTCAGCGGGGGATCGAAGCCAATCCCGACAAGATCCGAGCCATTTTGGATATGAGCCCCCAGCTAATAAAAAGGAGGTGCAGCGCGTAACCAGAAGGGTGGCGGCCTTGAGTCGCTTCATGTCAATATCGGCAGAAAGGTGCTCGCCCTTCTTTAAGGTGTTGCGCAAGGTCAACATCTTCGAGTGGACAAAGGAGTGTCAGGATGCCTTTGAGGAGTTGAAGCAATTTTTATCCACTCCCCCGCTGTTGTCCAAGCCGAGGGGCGGGAGGAGCTCTTTCTGTATCTTGCAGCCTCCCCCGAGGCTGCCAGTTCTGTGCTCGTGCGTATGGACGGCGACGGAGTGCAGAAGCCGGTCTACTACACCAGCAAGGTGCTTCATAATGCCGAGACAAGATATTCTAGGACCGAGAAGATCATCTTCGCCCTGGTGGTCTCTGCCCAACGCTTCGACCCTACTTCCAAGCTCATTCCACCGTGGTGCTCACGACCAACCTCTTCGGACCATCTTGTCCCGTCCTGACACCTCTGTCGGCTAGCCAAGTAGGCCATCAAGCTGAGCGAGTTTGACTTATTTATCCGGCCAAGGTCTGCTATGAAGTCCCAAGTATTAGCTGATTTTTTGGTCGAGTGCGCTTGGGTCGAGGAGTGTTCGGAGGAAATGCGTCCGGAGGCACGCATAGAGTCCTCCTCGACCGAGGAAGCGGGAAAGGAAGACTGGATCTTGCATTTGGATGGAGCAGCAAATTCTCAGGGAAGCGGAGCCGGGTTCATCCTTGCGAGTCCCGAGGGGAGGTGGTGGAGTATGCCCTTCGGTTTATGTTCCCATCTACTAATAACCAGGCGGAGTATGAAGCCCTGTTGGCGGGGATGAAGCTGGATGAGGAGCTCGGTGCGGAGCGTCTGAGGGCCTTCACGGACTCCCACTTGTCTCCGGATAGGTTGCTGGGGAGTATGAAGCCAAAGACCCAACCATGTCTGTTACTTGAGCAAGGTGCAATCCCGAGTCTCTCGGTTCACTTACTTCCGCGTCAGCTATATCCTTCGGGTGGAGAACGCTAGGGTCGATGCGCTATCCCATTTGGCCACCTTAGCTGACGGAACCCTGGGAAGGACGTATGTGGAGCACCTGTAGACCCCAAGCATTGAAGCTGCAGATGAAGTACTGCCGATCGAGCAAGGACCCTCCTGGATGGATGCCTTCGCCCAGTATTTGACCGACGACACTCTCCCTGAGGACCCTACTGAGGCCAAACCGCTCAAGCGGAGGGCCCTGAAGTTCCTGATGATGGATGGAAAGCTTTATCGAAGATCATTTTCATACCCGGTCCTCAAGTGTATCGGACCAGCCGAAGCTGACTTCATTTTGCTGGAAATCCATGAGGGCATATGCGGGAGTCATCTGGGGGGCAGAGCCCTAGCTTACAAGGCCCTATGACAGGAGTACTACTGGCTGACCATGAGGGAGGACGCAGTCGAGCTTGTTAAGAAGTGTGATAGCTGCTACCGCCATGCTAATATTCAGTGGAAGCCGACATCTCAGCTGACCCCCCTGGCGGCGCCTTGGCCCTTCGCCCAGTGGGGTATGGACATCTTGGGACCATTCCCTCCAGCCTCCGGACAGCGCAAGTTCCTCATGGTAGCCGTCGATCACTTCACCAAGTGGATTGAGGCCGAAGCCCTTGCTAAGATCACTGAGAGTAAGGTGAGATCCTTCTTTTGGAAGTCTATTATATGCCGGTTCAGGCTACCACACACTTTGGTCACCGACAATGGCTGGTAGTTCGACAATGCACCCTTTCGAGGATTTTGCACCGAACTTGGTATCCATCAGAGATTCACCTCCGTCGGGCACCCTCAAACCAATGGAGCGGCCGAGGTGACCAATCGCATCATTCTCCAAGGCCTGAGGACCCGATTGGATGATTGCAAGGGACGGTGGGTGGAGGAGCTCCATAATGTGCTATGGGCCTACCATACAACGCCACGAGCCCCACCGGAGAGACCCCGTTCAGCCTGGTCTTTGGGTCCGAGGCTATCATCCCGGTGGAGATAGGCTCCCCGAGTCCTCAGGTGAAGTCGTATAGTGAGGAAGACAATTCGAACCGGCTGCGAGCCAACCTCGACCTAGTGGAGGAGGCGTGAGACTGAGCGCGGCTCCGGATGGCGGTCTACCGGCAATGAGCTGCCAAGTATTACAATGCCCGTATGCGCCCCAAGACTTTCCTGCCGGGAGACCTGATCCTCCGATGAGCCGAAGTCTCAAAGCCGACGGAAGGAGGCAAGCTAGCTCCGAACTGGGAGGGGCCCTACCGGATCACCGAAGCACTTCATCACAGAGCGTACAAAATTGAAGAGCTGGATGGGAAGCCGCTCCCTCAAACGTGGAACGCTGACAACCTTCGTCGGTATTATCAGTAGTGCATTTCCTTCTTATATTAAATGCCATGCCTGTATTCTTCTAAGCATTCGCTCCTCATTTCATATTAATAAACTTGAGTTCTAGTATCTCAATTTTTCAATCGAAAGCCCTGGGCCAACCAGGCACAAAGCCTAGTGTACCACTGGCAGAGCGATGTACCATCAGCTCTCAGCAACAAGCCCAGCCCCAGTCGGCACCAAAAGCCTGAGGCCAGCTCGGCACCGAAAGCCCTAGGCTAGCCAGGCACAAAGCCCAGTGTACAATTGGCAGAGTGATGTACCATCGGCTCTCAACAACAAGCCCGACCCTGGTCGGCACCAAAAGCCCGAGGCCAGGTCGGCATTGAAAGCCCTGGGACAGCCAGGCACAAAGCCCAGTATACCATTAGTAGAGCGATGTACCATCGGCTCTCAATAACAAGCCCGACCCCGGTCGGCACCAAAAGCCCGAGGCCAGCTCGGCATTAAAAGCCCTGGGCCAGCCAGGCACAAAGCTCAATGTACCACTGGCAGAGCGATGTACCATCAGCTCTCAACAACAAGCCCGACCCCGGTCGGCACCAAAAGCCCGAGGCCAGCTCAGCATCGAAAGCCCTGGGCCAGCCAGGCACAAAGCCCAATGTACCACTGGCAGAGCGATGTACCATTGGCTCTCAACAACAAGCCCGACCCCGGTCGGCACCAAAAGCCCGAGGCCAGCTCGGCATTGAAAGCCCTGGGCTAGTCAGGCACAAAGCCCAGTGTACCACTGGCAGAGCGATGTACCATCGGCTCTCAACAAGTCCTACCCCGGTTGGCACCAAAAGCCCGAGGCCAGCTCGGCATTGAAAGCCCTGGGCCAGCCAGGTACAAAGCCCAGTGTACCACTGGCAGAGCAATGTACCATCAGCTCTCAGCAACAAGCCCGATCCCGGTCGGTATCAAAAGCCCAAGGCCAGCTCGACACCGAAAGCCCTGGGCCAGCCAGGCACAAAGCCCAGTGTACCACTGGCAAAGCGATGTACCATCGGCTCTCAGCAACAAGCTCGACCCCGGTCGGCACCAAAAGCCCGAGGCCAGCTCGGCATTAAAGCCTTGGGCCAGCCAGGTACAAAGCCTAGTGTACCACTGGTAGAGCGATGTACAATCGGCTCTCAGCAATAAGCCCGACCCCGGTCGACACCAAAAGCCCGAGGCCAGCTCGGCATCGAAAGCCCTGGGCCAGCCAGGCACAAAGCCAAGTGTACCACTGGCAGAGCGATGTACCATCAGCGTACAATTGGCTCCTAGAAGCCCGAGTCTACCTCGGCCCTCCAAGTCCGATATTCCATTAGTCCTCGGAAGTCCATCTCTCTTGGCTCCAGGATTCGGTCCTACGTGGCTAAGTCGAGGTTATTCGAGAATGAATTAAAGGTTGCTCCTCGGTGCTGACAAAGCCCTTAAGGGTCCCACGTCGGCAACCAAAGGACTTGAGGTAGAAGCTACAGTTGGATAAAGACATTTTTCATTGAAAGAGAAGTTTGAGGACTCGACCGGGTCGGGGCTGGAATAGCCACCAACCCTTCTAAGCCCGGAGGATGTAGAAAGAGCGAAATAGGGAGATTTGAGGGGTAATGTGGAGGTGATGGCAGAGGACGACGAAGGCACTAACGGTCCGAAGGGAGTTCGGGACCAGCTGGGAAGGGGTCAAGGAGTAGTAGTCAAGGAGGCTGATGAAAAAAGGAGGAAAGGGTAGACGGAGGCCCACCCTCAGAGACATTTCATAAACGGCCATTCGACCGGGTCGAGAAGAAATCACTCTATCATCGGGAGTCGAAAGAAAGAGCCCAACATCACGGGGGATTTGATAATGGGCCCAGATGTTTGCCAAATCCTGGCCTGTTACCGTGGAAGCGGTCCCCTTCGGGGATTTCGCCCCCACCCTCGAGGAGATGCTAACCTCTGTCCGACATCTCCTCGATGGGGCCCTGCCAGCCGCCACTGGGCGTCTCCCTGCAGGAGCCCCACCGGCGACCTGTCACCGACCCAGAGGGACGTGGTCCTCCGAATCAGAGGACCACTCAAGAGGAGGTGAAGGAGAAGGGGGAGGAGAAGGAGAAGCATGAAGCCTCGCAGAAGAAGAACGATCCTCTGAATCGTCCTCCGAGGTTCGTGATCGGAAACTCATTGCTAGAAAAGGAACGGAGAGGTCTAAAAGTGACGAAGAGCTGACCTGAGGAAGAAAATGGCATACGCAGGCTCTCAGGTTGCAGGGAAGGTCAGGAGGTAGGGGTTCAGAGGAAGAAGACAATGATAGCGGAGCAATGTGGCCAGATTCAACCCACCTCCGGGTTTTTTTATTAAGTTTCAAATCATCCTACCTCGTCTCATCAGCCATGTGGACCCCCACCATAGGCTGGGTTGCCTCGGGGATTGCCCAGCGCGTGATACGATCTACCTCCAGCAAATGATGGGACGCTTCTGACGTCATCGTTATGATGAGCAATGATGGTGCCAGCTTTTCTCATGGGTTTCGAAAGATCAACCTCACCTTGAGGACGATTGCGGCAGATCGGGTGGACGGTAGTGGCCGCCCCTTCGCATTCCCCAGGTCACCCGCATAAAGTCATTGCAGCACCCAGAGACACGTGTCCAGAGGCAGTTTGCAAAGGACGGGGATTAGCCACTTAGGAGGTGACACCCTTTTCGCCTTGCTGGGGAGGGCCCACTTCGCCTCAGGGGTGAGGGAACATCTGATATGGCTGATCCAACGTTGTCAGAATAAACGGTAACGACGATTGACGGAGGCCCCCTTGGCCTTTGGGCCCCCCTCGGCATCGGATATCAACATCGGCCTCGCCAGGCACCAGACTTGAAGACTCACTCTTCGCATCTCCAAAATGTCATTCAGCTTTTCAGCTTCACCTTGTATCGAGTCAGCTCCGACCATTGAGTCTCAACCTCCGAGACACCATCTGCCTCGGACGGCATGAACAATGTCTCAACCTCCTAGGCACTCTCGGCCTTGGACTCTATGGACAATATATCAACCTTCGAGACACCATCTGCCTTGGACGGCATGAACATTGTCTCAACCTCCCGGGTACTCTCGGCCTCAGACTCTATGGACAATATCTCAACCTCCGAGACACCATCTGCGTCGAACGGCATGAACAGTGTCTCAACCTCCCGGGCACTCTCGGCCTCGGACTCTATGGATAGTATCTCAACCTCCGAGACACCACCTACCTCGGATGGCATGAACAGTGTCTCAACCTCCCACGCACTCTCGGCCTCGGACTCTATGTACAGTATCTCAACCTTCGAGACACCACCTGCCTCAGACGGCATGAACAGTATCTCAACCTCCCAGGCACTCTCGGCCTCGGACTCTATGGACAATATCTCAACCTCCGAGACACCATCTGCTTCGGACGACATGAACAGTGTCTCAACTTCCCAGGCACCCTCAGCCTCGGACTGCATGAACAGTGCTCGGTACGTGGTCTGGCCTTGAGCCCAGCAACCTATAGCCTCGGGCCACCTAGCATGACCACGTGGTCCGCTGCACATCCGTAGCAATGTGTGGCCATACCTCATAATGGCGTATGGTCTATCGCACGTCCCCAACTGTGCATGACCATATCCCATTACAGCGTACAAGTCACCACCCGCCTGCAACTGCGTGCGGTCACATCCTACAACGGCGCGCACCAGGCACAACTGCGATCGCCAGACACCTATGAAGCCGTACTGACAGATAATGCAGGACACGTCCGACACGCATGGTGACGGTATGACCCATCACTGTCAGCCTCACCTTTTTGTCCGTCATTGGATGAGGTGCCTTAAAATCAGCAATCTTCTGGAATGAAAAGGTGGATCTTCGAACATGTATAAAAGCGCACACTCTTGCTATAAGTAAGGATCCAAGAACTCGGGTTTTCTAGCTTTTTCTCACTAGCTAAACCCTAACTTTCTAGCTTCCTTCTGCTAGTTAGTTCTTGTCTGTTTCTGGGTGACTGACTTGAGCGTCGAAGGGTCCCCACCGGAGCATCCAATCTCTATGGACTTTTTTTGCAGGAGTCCAACGAGGAGGACATCCATTCCTCCGACGTCTGAAGGAAGTGACTCGGTGTCAACACCGACGAAGGCGGAGGTGACGGGTCCCAAGTAGGTGTGGAGGAGGCCGAGGGCGGTGCCCACCTGGAGGGGCATTAGCCAAATGTAGTGGAGCTGGCATATCACGTCGGCGAGCTGCTGGGCATCCACGGCCATGTAGTTGACGATCATGCCGACGCCGTGGGACTGGCGGGCGGAGCTCGAGAGGCAGAGGCCCTTGTTGTTGTAGAGGGCGCTGATGAGGGTGGAGCGGATGAGCATGCCGAGATTGGTGGTGTGGAAGTTGTACTAGTGGGCGGCCAGGACCTCCGCAAACTTGGCGGCCAGGAGGGTGGCGCAGAGGTAGTAGCCCTCGGCGGCGGAGGACCGGTGGCCGGAGCTGTAGTCGATGAAACGGTTGATAAGGCTGGGACCGACGTACATGACCAAGAGGCGAACATCGGCGAGGGCGGCCGTGAGGAGGAGTTGGGGCCAGAAGCAGCGGAGGAGGGTGTTTCGGACCGGGTGGGCCGACCGGACCGCTGGCTGGGGCCACTTGGATCGGAACAGTTCGTACATCCGCTCCGCCAGGTGGTCCGGCGCCAGGGCCGGCACGTCGTCCAGGCTCAGAGCCGAACGGTAGCCCTTGGAGATCAGAGGGTTCATCCAGCTCCACGTGATGCGGGAGAGGAGCGAGGCGGTCGCGTACGGGGTTACGTTCAGTTGAGGGTGGTTCAGACCCAGTCGGGTGCTCGCTTTTTTGGGGGAGGTGGTCGGCGGAGATGCCGGTGGAGCCGGAGACGGCAAGAAAGAGAAGGGGAAGGGAGAGGGCGAGGGCGACGAGGGAGATGACGTCGTCGGGGGAGATCGGGACGGCAACAACGAAGCGGACGACGGCAGAGGCGGAGAGGAGGGCGGTGAGAAGCACGGAGGCGATCCAGAAGAGGCGGAGGGTGGCCGGGTGGGTGGTGGCGCGGAAGCGCTTCTCGTGGGCGATGAGGGCAGCGGCGGCGAGGTGGGAGAGGAACTGGAGGAGGAGGAAGGTGGCCTCGGCGAGTTGCCACTGGGATCAGGGAGGCGGCCGGTGAGGGCGAGGACGAGGAGGATGGCGAAGGAGGCGGCGAGGAGGGACGAAATGGCGAAGGCGAGCTTGAAGCGAAGATCAGTCCGGAGGGCGGACTTGGACAGCAGAGGCTTGCAGGCATCGGAAGAGTCCGATTGTCGCCGGCGATTGATGAGGTGGGAGAGGAGCTTGTGGAGGGCGAAGGCGAGGAGGAGGAGAAGGAAGACGGCGTCGACGGCGGAGGAGAGGAGGCGCTGCGGGCATGGGGAGAGCAACATGAAGCCAAGCCATTGGAGAAGCGATTGACGTTGATGGATAAAGGAGGGGGAGGAAGCCATGGTGGCGGCGGCGCGCGGCTGCTTCTTATTTCGTTGCGATCGTTGTTGTTGGAAAACTACGATGGAATAAATGGAGAAAATCTGAGAGAGAGAGAGAGAGAGCGCGCGCGCTTTCTTGGCTTCCTCTTACTGCTCTCTTTCTTGGTGCGCTGTCCTTGCTTCAGCGGCCTTCTCCTCCTCGATAGGTTCTACTTTCTCTAGGAGGACAACAAAAAGACGAGTGACGGACTGTAATGGATTCCCAATTGGCCCTGTTTGGACCGTGGAATAAGGCTGGGAACAGGGGCTTATTTCATCTTATTCCTCCAAACAGCCTTAAAAATACACGTAGGCCCAGCTGATTTTGGTATTTCAGTCAATGTAGTGATTCCCGTTTTCCTATTCCATGAGGTTCCCAGGAATAGGCATATTTCGATGGGATTGTATTCCCAGGGTAGCAGTAGAAATGAGCTTTAATCTTATTTATCTTCCACCGACAATAGGTTTTCATCCATCTGGCTCCCCGAGCATCTTCCATCGGAGATCCGGGTTTCAGATCTCTTGCTCTCCAAGTTTCTGCCATCGAGCTCATCTGGGTTTCAGATCTGTGGCTTTTTTGGGGTAGAAGCCATTGAAGATCTATGTTCGATATTTGATTTGACCGTCCAAGTAGCTGCCATAGATGATCTTGGCTTTGAGATCTTTGCCTCTCCGAGCAGCTTCCATCGATGATCTAGGTTTGTTTTCTCTTGCTTTTCGAGTATTTTATTTTGGCCCCATCTAGGTCTCAGATATGTGGCTTTTGGGTAGGAAGAAGCCATCAACGATCTGGGTTGGATTTCTCTGGCTCTCCGAGGTTTTGCCATCAAAGATCTTAGGTCTGAAATCCTTGGCTCTCCGAGAAGCTTTCGTGGAAGATCTGGGTTTGTTTCCTCTTGCTCTCCGAGTATGTGACAACGTAGGAGACTTGAGCTATATCATAATATTATTTGACAAACAATAGTAACGGGCTTTATCAGGTCAGTGGCATAATTTTAAAAAAGTCATGTTGTACCAGGTGCGGTGCAGCAGGAAGTGCACAATGCCCAACGATTGGCACACGACGCATGCGCATGCATGCCAAAAGTGAAAAAGATATTTTCCTAATTTTGCTCCTGGCTTAACATGCGTCAAGGGGCATGTTATATTACTGATAGATTTATTTAATGATAGAATAGAAATAATGTTTGATACATTTGCTTACGAGCTGTCTACGCCATGGTGCCCGGCTTGTATCTTTTTTAATCAAATATAACATTCCTTTGATTGAAGATATATACTGGTTTGGGATTCTTGAAATTTAAGTTTCGTTCCCATATATTTGGTTATAAACTTTTGGATTTGTTGCACTGTACGTTAAGGTCAAAGCCCCCTATGCTTTTCGAAGGTGACGAGTACATTCATATTAAACAGAAATAATCCAAACGCTTGTTTATAATGCTATTTAAAATTAAATAAGATTCTTTTAAATAAAGTTAAAAAATTCTTATTTTAATATCTCAAATTTAGTAATCATTATTTTATTTAGTTCATTCTTATTTTTTTACATTTATATAAAATTATTTTCACTTCTTTTTTAAACTTTATTTATTAATTAAAAAATAGTTTATTAAATATTAAATTAAAAAATAATTTTTTCTTATCATTGGACAAGAGGTATTTTGGAATTTCTAAAAAATTCTTTACCTATTCCAACTGGAATACATACTTATTTCCATGTCATCCAATATCATTTGAAATAACACTATATTTATTACACTAAAATAACATGAAATACCATATTTTCATTCAAATAGAAATCTAAAATAACAAAAAAAATAAGTTATTCTTATATAATTTGTATTTCTATTTTGAAATATTTTTTGATATCCAAACGCAACTAAAATGGATGATGCCCCCATATTATTGGGGTTGTAAATTATGAGGGAGCGTCACTGATGGATAAATATGGAGCCTCGTAAGTAACGAGACAATTGGAAGCGGCGGAACTAAACTTTAAAATAAAAAAATTATTTTTTTTAATGTTAACTATAGATGTCATTTCACAAACTATAGGATTGATTATTCGTAGAAACCTGCATCTATTATTGACCGCGTTGCAAGCGGCAACCAGTTGGTCGGCCATGTAATTCTTTTCTTTCCGAGTAAGACCGATCAGGGAGCAGGACATGACAGGGAAAGTAAAATATAAATTTAATCATTCGTTGAATATTAAGTCAGCGGATTTAAAAATCTATTTAACATTTCTGTGGCAATAGTTGGCTTCAAATAGGATCCTCTCAGCTTTGCACGCACTCTCTCTGCGTACATAAATACAAACCATATATAGTACATAAAAATTATAATTAATAAATAAAATTTAAAAATAAACTTGTTAAAATAAAATCTATTTTTCTAATAGCGAATATTTTGTCCACCTATTTATTTATATTTTAAAGAAAAGTATAACTACAAATGACTGTGTTTTATACTATTAATTATTTTATTGCACGATGACCATTTCAGCCCTATTAAAAATAACTGTATATATATATATTTTTTCTTTTTGTTCCTTAGAAACTTGGCAATAATTGATCTATTTGGACAATAAATGCAGATATTATTTTTTTTTTAAAATATTGTCAACATTTCTATTCTCTAAGTTGGCGCCGAAGTAATTTTTATAAAAAAATATTAATACTGTTACCATAAAAATTCATTCTTCGACTTGGGTGTGCTTTTGGTTCCTAATCCGAACGTCGATCTCGCCGCCTCGGAATGGAATCTGCAAGACAGTCCGTACATAGAGGGTGCTGTGGGGGTTGCCCTCTACGGAGGACCCTCCGATGCCCAAATCAGTAAAGATTCATAGCAAGCAGATGTGAGGAGAAGACTCTCACAGAGAGATATTCCTTTCGGCCCTTTTGAGAGCTCTGATGGATTGTGTGAAATGAATGCGTAAGAGATTGTCTTAGAGTTCTTTTTTTTTTGTGCGTACCTGAGAGGTTGGAATGCTGTGGTATTTATAGGTGATCACCTGATTCCTTGGACGTGCCCTGATGGGGTTTGAAAACTGTTAGGATTCGAATCAAGTTTGTTATGAGGCCGGTAGGGTCCGTATCTTGTCAGTTAGAAGATCGACGGATGGGAGAGCTAGTTGATGCCTTGAGGCTCGATGATCACACAGACCTAGGCCACTCTCGCAGATCCTAGGCCACTTCTGGGCATGATTCGCTGCCTGGAATCTTATTCAGCTATAGTAGATTTGAGCTCTTCCGCGTGGATTCCGCAGAGATATTTTGAATACCATGGTTGGCCTGGATGAGGAATAGCTTGATTTTCCAAAGTGTAAGATGGATCGGCTCAAATGACCGAGGAATAGCTCGGCTTGGACGATCGAAGCATAGGGATAGCTCGGGTTACCGAGGAATAAGGATAGCTCGGCTCGAACGGCCGAAGCATAGGGATAGCTCGGGTTACCAAATAAGGATAGCTCGGCTCGGACGGCTGAAGCATAGGGATAGCTCGGGTTATCAGGATGATCCAACTTCATCAAAGCTGATTTGACCTTGTCACTAGAATGTCGCACTAGCTGGCCAGCTGGCAAGCAAGGTGTTTGGATTGGGCACGACGCCATCGCCGATGTGAGCGACCAATAATGCAATGACGATTTTACCCCTCATAACATGCCTCCCACTCCCTAGTCCAAAGTGTAATTTCGGATATAGGAAGTAGAATTCTGGAGCAATCTTATTTAGGGGATTCAAAAAGGCGGGCAATGATGATCTCATCAATGACACGCTGTTGTTTCGTCATCATTTTTTGCCGTAGCTCGAAGAGGAAACGCCTCGTTTCCAACAAGCCGCGATAGCGGAAGTTCCACGTGGCGGGAATTCTTTATTTCTGGCGCCTGTATCGAGATTTTTGGCGTCTAGGGCTTTCTTTCTGAAGCGTTTATTTAAAGAGGGCTGTGGCGGCGCTTCTTCTACAACGCTCCTTCGTTCGTCACATAGATTTTCTACTCCATATCTGAGCCCTTGCTTGCCTGTTCGCATCTCACCCCCCATTCAGCTAATATGAGTGGTCCAGGCGATGTTGCTTCCGAGATAACCTTAGACGATCTAGATAGGATCCATCGCCATTATAGAGTTCCTTTGGATGTAGCCTTATCGATGCCGAGGACCGAGCACCGGGTTTCAACCAAGTTGAACCGAAGAGTCTTCTTCTACGAGGAGAGCTTGAGGGCAGGTCTCCGATTCCCTCTTCACCCGTTGATACAGGAGGTGATGAGGTTTTACAATATATGCCCAACGATGGTGGCTCCGAATAGCTAGCGCAATCTCATCGGGTTCATCTCGTTGTGCAGTCGCGTTGGGGCGACTGCGACCCTTCCCTTATTTCAAGTTTGCTACAACCTGGTTTCTGGGAGGAGCTCTGACTGGCCCTACATTGGCCCCCGGAAGTCATTTCAGATGATTTCGGACAACCCTTCTTCGATAAATGGGTGGAAGTCCCGTTTTCTCATTGCCGAAGGAAACATCGGCTTAGATTTTTCAAAAGGATGGGCCAGTTACGTAAAGGATCCGGAGGCGCATTTGGAGTTGAGCGGGCAGGAGAAAAGAGATCTGGCCATCCTCCGCAGCGGTCAGGAGGTCTCTGCCAGTACCTTGTTAGCGAGGATGCTCTTTTCGCCACTGGGCTTAGTTCTATCAACCCTCAAGGTAAGCATACCTCTTCTCTTTGGTGACAATGACCGGTGCGCTTGGATGTTTCTGTTCGATTGATCCGTTCATTGTGTTTTCAGCTGAGAGATCGGCGTTTGTGGGCCAGACGAAGGAGCTGGGCAAGCGTCATAGGAGCTCCAGCTATGGGGAAAAACATAGATCCGAGAAGAGGTCTCGCCCCTCCGGGACTCGTTTGAAGGGACCGAAGAGGGATAGTTCCAGTCATCGCTCTCCTGTCCCAATAAGGGAGGAAGCGAAAACGCAGACCGTGGTTGATGAGCCCTCCCTATCGAGGCAAAATGACAAAGGAAATCACTGGGGGGAGCTCGAAGGGAGTTCTTGAGGTTTCCTCCCTCCAGGTAGTAGTCGTGTCAGACGATGCCGAGGAGATGTCGCTGGTAGTTTGGCTATCCCTCCGCCAGATGTCCTCCAGCTATCGGCGGTGGAGAGTCCACTGCGTATGGAAGAGATCCCTGCTCAGGCAGAGGGGTCAGGAGAGGCAGTGGCGGCTGCCGAAGCTCAAGTGGAGCCGCCCGTTGAAAGGCTGGTGGAGGTCGTGGTTCCTCCCGCTGAGGATCCCTCTCCCGTAGTTCCCGGGGATGCCGCGGAAGAAGTTGACGCACCAGTAGTAGAAGAAGAAGAGTCGTTGAATGAAGGGGTCGTTCAGGTCGAGGGTCCTTCGGTCGGGGCCGAAGCATTCGAGGCCTCGCAGGTTAGAGTCCTGGCAGAGGAGGCCGAGCGGATTGTTTCTCGGGCCAAAGTTCCTCAGGCCAGTTCTTCGGCTATGAGCACTTTTGTCCACAGCCCGAAGGTGGATGATATGCTCACCGCCTTAATGAAATCCGTTTTGCGCACGAGGGGGGTTCCTCGATGGACGAGCCTGTCGCCGAGGATATCATCGAGGCGGCTTTCGGTCGGCTCGGGGGCCGAAGGATGTTTTTCTTCTGCCCGAATCAATAATGCCCACTTATGACGATGGCTTCGAATTACATCTCCCGGGTAAGTTATTGTAACGAGGTTGTAGTTCCTGATTAGTCGGTCGAGCCGTAATTTCTTACTGGTGTTTTTCTCACAGAATGCTTTGGTCACAAGGGCGCTGACTTGGCGCTTGAATTTGAACACTGGGGCTTGTGCCCAGGTCAGGAAGGAGGCGGCCGGCCTTCGGGTGAGAGTGGATTCGACCAGCCAGCTTTCCAGGGCCCTGGCGTTCGCTAGGGCGGATCTCGAGAGGGTGAGCGAGTCTTACCGACTTGCAGTCGAAATGGCCTCTCGATTAGAGGTTCAGGTCAAAGAGCTCCAGGGTTTCCACGAACAATCGGATAAGGCCTACCTGGAGTTGTCCCATATCAAGGCTAAGTATGACGACAAAGTCAATGCTATGCAACAACATTTTGATAAGAGGTGGGGCTAGCTGAGGGCTAGTCATGCTGAGGAGAAGAATAGTTGGAGCAGGAAGCTTGAAGAGGAGGAGCACAAGTGCTGGCGACAGCGGGATCAAATCGCTAGTTTGAATTAAGAATTCACCGATATGGAGGATCGGTTGAAGTGGCAAAATGAACAGATTGCTCGGCTCACTGACGATCTTGATCACTCTCGGCGGAAAATTGGGGAAAAGCAGTCCCAAATTACTGACCTCAAGGAGGGTCTTCAGCAAAATGAACTGGCCAAGTTGAAGGCCTTGGAGAAGGTTTAGGAGCTGAGCAATAAAATGGTTCGGCAGGAAGAAGAGGTATAGTGTCTCCTCATTCATTTGCTTTCAGTATTTTTCTTTTGCTCGTGAGTTTAAATGCCTTAATGTTTTGCAGATGGGCAGAATTGGACTCGAGGCGCAGGAGCAGTTTAAAGCTTTAAGGGCGGAGTTATCCGCGAGTCGCCGAATGAACCTCGAACTCCAAAATCAGCTTACTTCGGCTGTGGAGGAGTATAAAAATTCTGCGCAATTCTCTGAAGAACGTAGAGGGGCTTATGCCGATGCATTTTGGTTCGGCGAGGAGGAAACTCGAGCAAGGATCTCTCGGGCGCATCTTGAATGGGATTTATCTTTTTTGGATGCCAAACATTTTGATGCTTATACCCCGGGGGCCGAAGAAGAGGAATATGAGGACATCTCAGATATTGATCTTGAGGCTATTCTGGCCCTAATGAAGCCGCGGCTCCTGAAGAACGCCCTCAGCTCGCTGTTTAGGAACCAACATCATTAGAAGCGGGCGAAGCAAGTCAAGTTCTCCCGGATGTTACCGAGGAGGTTTCTGGGACCAACCCGAACCCTGACCCTTAAGGGTCGCATATGTATTTTTCTCCTTTCATACTTGTATCTTGGCTAAAACTTTAATGAATGGATCTTTTGTTTCTATCTGTTTTGCCTTATTGTTTTAAATCACTTGTCGCCTGAACGGCCGTTTTGTGTTAGAAGCTGACGGCAAGTGGATCATGTGTAACTCTCGCCTTTGGGTCGGTTTGCTCTTTTCGAACTGAACGCCTTGCCTATTCAAAGCTGAACCGATTTGCTTCACCGTGTATGAGCTAGCTCGGCTAAGACTTGAGAAAACATCTCGGTCAGGGCCGAGGTTAGGCAGATAGTTCGGTCAATCCGAAATAAGAGGTCGGCTCGCTCGACCGAGGCATAAAATGGTTCGGCATGAGATGACCAAAAATTGCGTGAGTACCTCGGCCGAGATTTAGCGGATGGTCTGGTCTATGAGAAATCATTTCGTTTTTTGCCCGGGCGGATGAGACGGATTTGTAATTCACCGAAGGACGTTTTGTTTTTTGCGTAGGGCATTTATCCTATTGGCCTTTACCAATGCAAGTCTTTTTAACGTACGAGATAAGCATTTGATCGCCATTAGATGGCGTCGTTTTTACGAGGCGATTTCCCAGGCCTGCCCGTATCTCAAGGACCGGCGGGTGATTTCCTGCATTTAAGGCTCTTGATTCAAGATCAGAGGAAAATCTTTTATCGTGCGTCATAGCCTGGGAAATGCGTTCGACGCGCTTCGGAAAGTGCTCTTTTACCCTGAACCGTCATGTGGCAGCGTGGCCAGGGCATTTTGAATCCCGAGGTTTTCTGCTTTAATGGCTGCCCCCTGGTCCGTTTGCCTATAAAAATGGGAGGAGCGGGCCGTGTTAGGCTATCTCCCAAGACTTTCTTTTCTGTGAGTTGTAAGAGTTTCCATGACGTCTGTTTCATTGAAGTTGAGAGTGGGGAGATTGAGCTTTCCTTTTGAAAGCTGGTTCATTCCAGATAGCTGGGGTGATGAAGAAGCTGCTGAAGAGCAAGCAGTCCTTAAGGGAGGAATTCTCGGAGGTCATATGGAGAGCGCACGGGAGGCCCACAGAGGTCATATGGGGAGCGCACGTATATGCTTCCTGTGTGTCCTTTATCACTTGCCATGGGGGTCGCAAGAAATGCACGACATACGTACCCCCCATGACTTACATAAATTTCGCCTCCTCCCTCAGCTTGAATCCCTCAGTTAATTCGCCTGAGGAATCTTCTGCCATGTGAAGAGGGAGGAGGGATGTGTCGGTCTGCCGGTTCCCTGCCTATGTGTTTGGGCAGTGGCTAGCAGACCAGCATCTCACTTGGAAGGAAGGCATCTTCAGCATCGACATCCATAGGTCCTTAGCCCATTTCGGATCTCTCAGTTCATCCGGGGGACCTGTGGATGGCCTGTTTTGTTCTTTGGAATTAACCAGTGGCTCAACAGAGCCTGTTTAATTTCCTTAATTTCTGAGGTCGGATGTGAAGACATCGTCATCGACCGAGGCTGCTCAGCCGAGCCTTTTATTTTATTTGTATTTCCTGTGCTATGATACACTTGTAATGCCTCCCAAGAGGTTGTAACTTTTTCATTAATAAAGAAAGTTCTCTACTCTTTCTTCTTTTATCATCTGTTTCTTTTTTGATGTGATTGTATTGAGAGTTGCCGCTCTCGTTTTGTGCTTTCCGACCCGTAGCCTAAGCTACAAATCCAGCAGCATTTTTGCTACTTTGTTTTTGTTAACATGTCATTCAATCCTCTGTGGAGTAAGTGTTTATCTCTGTTTAAATCAGAGAAAGGCCTGGGTGGCCGTGTGAGCTTATGCAATAAATATGGCCCTATTTAGGGGATGAAGTACATATTTCTTTGAAAAGAAATAACTCGCATAATCTTGCTGATAAGCGAAGAAAGGTTACTAACCTCTTCCGAAGCATAATAGAACGTCTTAGTCGCGTCAGAGTGTTTGAGAAATCACTCGATCAGGCCGAGGCTTTAGAACTATATCACTCGGTTTGTCCGAAGCCTCAAATAATATATCACTCAGTGTTGCCGAGGCTTCAAATAACATATCACTCGGTGTTGCGAGGCTTCGAATAATATATCACTCGGTGTTGCCGAGGCTTCAGATAATATATCACTCGATTTGTCCGAAGCCTCAAATAATATATCACTCAGTGTTACCGAGGCTTCAGATAATATATCACTCGGTGTTGCCGAGGCTTTAGATAATATATCACTCGGTGTTGCCGAGGCTTCAAGATTATATTTTACTGGCGCTGCCAAGGTACGGAGATCGCTCGGCCCAGCCGAGGATTATAAAGATTATATTTTACTTGGCGCTGCCAAGGTACGGAGATCGCTCGGCCCAGCCAAGGATTATAAAGATTATATTTTACTTGGCACTGCCAAGGTACGGAGTCCTCCCAGCCCAGCTGGGATATATTTTACTTGGCACGGCCAAGGTCCGGAGATCGCTCGGCCAGACGAGGATTATAAAGATTATATTTTACTTGGCGCTGCCAAGGTACGGAGTCCTCCCAGGCCAGTTGGGATATATTTTACTTGGTGCGGCCAAGGTCCGAAGATCACTCGGCTCGGCCGAGGATTTATAAAGATTATATTTTACTTGGCATTGCCAAGGTACGGAGTCCTCCCAGCCCAGCTGGGATATATTTTACTTGGCGCGGCCAAGGTCCGGAGATTGCTCGGCCCAGCCGAGGATTATAAAGATTATATTTTACTTGGCGCTGTCAAGGTACGGAGTCCTCCCAGCCCAGCTGGAATATATTTTACTTGGCGCGGCCAAGGTCCGAAGATCGCTCAGCCCGGCCGAGGATTTATAAACATGCTTCTCATTATAGCTTTCGAAAAGGATTATAAGAATTTTGCAGGCCTTTGAAAACTAAATTTAATTCAATGAACAAAAATGAGTTTAGTAAGAGCATACTTTTATTGATGATATGCATGGAGATTATCCGAGTTCCACGTCCGAGGAATAGATTTTCCATTTAGATCTTGGAGCTTATAAGTGCCAGGTTTGATTACCTCCATAAGTTGGTAGGGGCCTTCCCAATTCGGGATAATTTCCCTTGCTCTAACGGCTTCGAGACGAATGCCTTCCAAAGTACTAGATCGCCGGGGAGGAAAAACTTCCCTTTGACTCTGGCGGAGTGATAACGAGCTATTCTTTGTTGGTAGGCAACCATTCGGATCCGGGCTTTCTCCCTGACCTCTTCTATCAAGTCAAGGTTAGTTCGGAGCTGTTCGTCGTTGGATTCTTCTGAATAGCCTTCCACCCGAGGAGAAGAGAGTTCGATTTCCACAGGGATTACGACTTCTGTGCCAAAAGTCAACTTGAATGGGGTCTGCCCTGTAGGTGCTCTCTCGGTAGTCCGATACGCCCCACAATACATGATGGAGCTCCTCGGCCCATCTGCCACGCGCTTGGTTGAGCCAAGTTTTAATTCACTGCAAAAGAGTTCGGATTTTTACCTCGGCCTCTCCGTTAGCTTGAGATGTCTGACAGATGTGAGGCGGTGAAGGATGCCATGGTCCTCGCAGAACTCCCAAAATTTGGGGTTGTCGAACTGTTTCCCATTATCGGTGATGATAGTATGGGGAAGACCGAAGTGGCAGATGATGGACCTCCACACGAAGTCTTTAGCCCGAGTTTCGATTATCTGGGCGACTGCTTCGGCCTCAACCCATTTAGTGAAATACTCAATTGCAACAAATAAAAATTTCCTTTGCCCCATTGCGAGGGGGAAAGGGCCAAGTATATCCATTCCCCATTTGGCGAAGGGCCAGGGGGATGAGATGGAAGTCAGGTGAGCAGAGGGGAGCCTCTGGATATTCGAGTGTCATTGGCATGCATCACAGGCTCGTAGAAGATCATCAGCATCTTTCTGCATTGTTAGCCAATAATATCCCTGGCGCAGCACTTTGTGGCATAGGGCGCGACTGCCGAGGTGACTGCCGTAGATGCCTTCATGAACCTCCCGAAGAGCATAGTTGGCCTCTGTAGGACGGAGGCATTTGAGCAATGGCATGGAGAAGGATCGCTTATATAGCCGATCGTCGATTAGAACATAATGAGATGATTGCAACTTCAACTTTCTGGCTTCCTTTCTATCGATGAGCAGCGATCCCTCTTTGAGGTACTGGTGCAGGGGGTCCATTCAGGATGGTTCGGCGTCAATCTGCATCATCTGATCGACATCGGCGATGCTGGGCTTCTCTAGGACCTCCAGGTGGAATTTCTGCTCGAGATCCATCGACTCATAGTCGCCAGGCGGATAGTAGGTCGGCGCACGTATTTTCAGCCCTTGGCATCTGGACAATTTTAAATTCATCGAAATAGGAGGATAGATCGCGCACCTTTTGGAGATACCGAATCATATTCGGCTCTTGAGCCTCGAATTCTCCCTACACCTGACCGGCCACCAATTGGGAGTCGGTGTAGGCAATCAGCTTCTTGATTTTAAGCTCCCGGGCGATTCGAAGTCCAGAGAGTAAGGCTTCATACTCTGCCTCATTGTTTGAGGCTGGAAAGGAGTAGCGAATGCCATATTCAAAGGTCGAGCCTTCCGGACTAGTGAGGACTAGGCCGGCGCCAGAACCGCCTGCATTGGAGTATCCATCGGCGTGAAGCAACTATGGGGTGCTGGGCTTTGGCTGTCCGGGGGTATCCGAAACAGAGCCATCTTCGGGTATGGTGCATTCGAGGAGGAAGTCCGCTAGAACTTGGGCTTTAATGGCTGGACGAGCTTGATATTGAATGTCGTGCTCGCTCAGCTCGACAGCCCATTTGGTCATTATTCCTGATGCTTCTGGGCGATGGATAATTGCCTTGAGGGGTTGGTCAGTTAGGACGATGACAGAATGTGCTTAAAAGTACGGTCGTAGCTTTCGGACCGATGTCACCAGAGCTAGGACCATCTTCTCGACTCGAGTATACCTTGTTTCAGCATCCTTGAGCAGCTTGCTGACATAATAGATAGGTCTTTGGATTCTGTTCTCCTCTCTGATTAGCACCGAGCCAACAGCGCCTTCAGAGACCGTCAGGTATAGGTTCAGCACCTCCCATGGCTTCGGGCTACTAAGGAGAGGCGGCGAGCCGAGGTATTTCTTGAGATCTTCAAAGGACTTCTGACAATCTGGGGTCCACTGAAAGTTTTTGGCCGACCGAAGCACCTTGAAGAAGGGAAGGCATTTCTCGGCCGACCGAGCAATGAAGCGGCTGAGGGCCGCTACCCGCCCAGTAAGGCACTGCACGTCCTTGACTGACCTTGGCAGGGCCATCTGTTGCAGAGCTTGGATTTTCTGGGGGTTTGCCTCAATGCCCCGCTGTGAAACCATAAAGCCGAGGAACTTTCCGGAGTTGACTCCAAAGGCGCATTTGGTGGGGTTGAGCTTCATTTGATACTTTTGAAATGTGGCGAAGCTCTCCGTGAGGTCCTCGATGTGCTGGAATGCCTCCTTACTTTTTACCAGCATATCATCGACATACACCTCCATGTTCCGACCGATTTGCTCCTTGAAGA
Source organism: Calamus simplicifolius (assembly GCA_900491605.1). Lineage (NCBI taxonomy): Eukaryota > Viridiplantae > Streptophyta > Magnoliopsida > Arecales > Arecaceae > Calamus > Calamus simplicifolius. The sequence goes on from UESW01004198.1 coordinate 866,722, forward strand.
CTTTGTTGACCAGCCTTTGGTAGGTGGCACCTGCATTTTTCAAACCAAAGGGCATAACTCGGTAATAATAGATACCTCGGTCGGTGATGAAGGCTATTTTCTCCTCGTCTTTGGGCGCCATTCGGATCTGGTTGTAGCCTGAATAGTATCCATAAAAGTTAGCATTTGATGGCTTGAGGTCGAATCCACGAGCTGGTCAATCCGAGGGAGAGGGAAGCTATCTTTCGGGTAGGCCTTTTTAAGGTCAGTGAAGTCGATGCAGATTCTTCATTTGCCATTCGACTTCTTCACCATGACCACATTTGCCAACCAGTCGGGGTAACTAACCTCCCGAATAAACTTGGCTTTGATGAGCTTATCCACCTCTTCTTAAATGGCTTTCTGGCGCTCGGGGGCGAAGCTTCTCTTCTTTTGTTTGATCGGCCGAAATGTTTTGTCCATGCTGAGGCTATGAACCAGGACATCTGGGCTGATCTCCGGGCATGTCCGACGCGGACCAGGCGAAGACATCAGCATTCCTCTTAAGGAACTCAATCAATTCTTGCCGAAGGTTTTCTCCTAGCTGCGATCCGACTTTTATAGTTCGATCGGGCCGAGCATCGTCAAGTGGTACCTCCTCCAGTTCTTCGACCGGCTCTCCTCGCTGCTCGGTGAGATCTTCTTGAGCATCCAGCCCGTCCACTTCGGGCTTTCTAGACTGAAGGTCAGCAATAAAGCAATGCCGAGTTATAATCTGACTCCTTCGAACCACCCCTACCCCCCATTCAGTAGTGAATTTCATGGCGAGATGGGGGATGAAAATGATGGCTTTGAGAGAGATTTGCCCCGGTCTGCCGAGGATGGCATTGTAGGGGGATCTGAGCTTGGTCACGAGAAAATTCATGAACACGATAACCACGCAGGGCCAGGTGCCAGCTCGGACTGATAGAGTGATGACTCCTTTAGGGGTTATGGAGTCACCTGTGAAGCCCACCAAGGTAGATTCCACTGGTCAGAGGCTTTCTATCCGGAATTTCAATCTCACAAAGGCATCGAAATACAAAACATTAACAGAGCTTCCATTATCAACCAAAATGCGGTGTACATCATAATTATTCATATTTAAAGATACAATCAGAGCATCATCATGGGGATACTGTACCTTCCCAAGATCTTCATCAGAGAAAATAAGCTCATCAACCTGAGCTTTCTTCGGTGGGTTCTCCTCCTCGTCTGACCAAGAAGATGGGGATCCGGTCGCTGTTATATATTGACGTTGCCGATAACTGGAGGATTTGGTGGTTGGAGTTGGCGAGGTTCAGGTTGGTGATTCTCTTCATTATTTGCCTCAGAGGGGCCCCTGAACCGGTTCAGTCTGCCTCGCCGGATTAGCTGCTCGATTTCATTCTTGAGCTGCCAACAGTCCTCAGTATCATGCCCGTAGTCTCGGTGGAAGCGACAGTACTTGGTTGGGTCCCTCCGAGTTCCGTTGCCTCGAAGAGAAGGGGGCCGAGGAAGTTGACGCTCAATCTCCATCAGGATCCGAGCTTTTGGCGCAGTGAGGGGAGTATAGCAGTCGAACCTTCGGGCCGGACTCCGAATTCGATTTCGAGGCGATGGCGGAGGAGCTCTGCGATGGCGAGACGGGCTAGCACGGCGATGGGCCCGCTGCCTGTCTAAGCCCTTTGCCTCTTTTTTCTTCATCTGCTCGGCCCGGGCTGACCTTCTCGATTCTTCCACCCTGGCATACTTGTCCGCCAGGGACATCATGTCCGAAAGGTTCCTCGGGTAGTTAACCTCTAGAGCTAGATAGAAGTCTCCCTCCTTGGACACTCCTCCGGCCAAGGTGGACATGGCCACCTCATGATTGAGGTGATCGACTTCTAAAAGGGCCGTGTTAAAGCGGCCGAGATAATTCTTCAGCGATTCCTCCTCTCTCTGCTTGACCTCGGAGAGGGAATCGAATCTCCGTCATTGTCGACGGCTACTGACGAACTGGCTGATGAACAGACAGCTTAGCTCGTCAAAAGAATCAACGGAACCTGGTTTCAAGCTGTTGAACCAGGTTCGGGCAGATCCTCTTAGAGTGGAGGGGAAAGCATGATAGAGGATCGCATCCGATGCTCCATGGAACATCATGATGGACCTGAAGCTGCTCAGATGATCATCAGGATTGGTGGATCCATGGTACGGCTCAATGATGGGGAGCTTAACATGAGGGGGAATCACTTTCCTTATGATCCTCTCGGAGAAGGGGATGCCCTGCTCCACCTTCGGCTGGAATGGAGGAGCTTGCTTGGCGGCGTCTAACTCCCGACACCATTCTTGCCGCATCTCCTGCATCTGTTGTCTAATCCCTTCATCTAGAGTGGTGTGGGGGATCGGATAAGGAGAAGATGGCAGCGGTGTCGAATCTTGGGAAGACACCAGGGAAGGGGAGCGAACTCGTCTGGATCCGCGCGGGCTCTTCCCTTCTGCTCGCTGCAGCGCCGGCTTCGCCTTTGCAGGCCGGTGATTGTGATCCGCCGCTCCAGGCGGATCGGAAGAAGAGATCGCGGGCGGAGCAGGTGCAGCGGCCTCCTCGCAAGGCTGAGAAGCAGGAACAGCAGGGCCAGGAATCGCCTGGAATCCCTGGACCAGCTGGGTCAATGCTTGGACCTGCTGAACCAGAATGGCGAACTGGTCCATGGTTACCGCCGTTGCTGGTGGCGAAGGAGTTTCAGCAGGTGGTGGTAGCGGTGGTGCCATCCCACTAATCGGATTAGGCCTTTGAGAAGCAGCTGATCTTGAGCCTTAGAGGTGGCTCTCTTTCGATTGGCCATTAGAGGATGTTTCCTTTGGCTCTTGAGTCTTGTCTCATGGATTACAAGTTTATGGGACTTGAGGCCCTTCCTCTAGTGCTAATCTGTTACCGCGGAAATCCGTTCTTCGACTCGGGTGCGCTTTTGGCTCCTAATCCGGATGTCGATCTCGCCGCATCGGGGTGAAACCTGCAAGATAGTCCGCATGCAGAGGGTGCTGTGGGGGTTGCCCTCTGCGGAGGACCATCCGACGCTCAAGTCAGTGGAGATTCACAGCAAGCAGATGTGAAGAGAAGACTCTCACAGAGAGATGTTCCTCCCGGCCCTTATGAGAGCTCTGATGGAGTGTGTGAAATGAATGCGTAAGGGGTTATCTAAGAATTCTTTTTTTGAGCGTATCTGAGAGGTTGGAATGCTGTGGTATTTATAGGTGATCACCTAATTCCTTGGACGTGCCTTGGATGTGGTCTGAAAACTGTTAGGATTCGAATCAAGTTTGTTATGAGGCCGGTAGGGTCCGTATCTTGTCAGTTAGAGGATCGACGGCTGGAAAAGCTAGTTGATGCCTTGAGGCTCGATGATCACATAGACCTAGGCCACTCTCACAGATCCTAGGCTACTTCTGGGCATGATTCGCTGCCTGAAATCTTATTCAACTATAGTGGATTTGAGCTCTTCCGTGTCAGATTCCGCAGAGGTATTTTGAATGTCATGGTTGGCCTGGATGAGGAATAGCTTGATTTTTTAAGATGGATCGGCTCGAATGACCGGGGAATAGCTCGGCTTGGACAACCGAAGCATAGGGATAGTTCGGGTTACCGAGGAATAAGGATAGCTCGGCTCGGACGGCCGAAGCATAGGGATAGCTCGGGTTATCAGAATGATCCGACTTCATCAAAGCTGATTTGACCTTGTCACTAGAATGTCGCGCCAGCTGGTCAGCTGGCAAGCAGGGTGTTTGGATTAGGCGCGACCCCATCGCCGATGTGAGCGACCAATAATGCAATGACGATTTTATCCCTCATTAAATACTAAGAGCAAGAATTTAGCGACAAGATGATTGGCAAAAAAATAAAAAAAGAATATGTATCATTTTCTCACAATGATAATGTTATGTTATCACACATTTACTCTTTTATCCATGCTATATTTTATATAATGCAACATATACACATACATATATACATACATGTGTATATATGTATGTATATTGATGTTGTGATCATATACAATAAAATTGTGCATACTTCAAAATATACTTTTATAAGTCCAATGAGATTTGATTGTTTAAATCAAACAAATCAAATGACAACTTTCAACTCACAAATTTCTCATTCAACTCTAATTTCATTTTATCCAAAAAAATATAAATTGATAATTTTATTTTTAGGTCGGTAGCCTAGAGGTTTTCATGAAACGAAGCACATCTTTCAAATTGCCTCTCTCCAAGGTCCCAACCCAAACACTACGGTAGTGTTTGGGTGTCCTATTTTTGATTGGAATAGGGGCTTGTTTCATGCTATTCCCTCGAACAGATCAAAAAAAAGATGATGAGCCTCTTAAGAATTGATATTCCAGACAAACATCCTTATACTAGAATTTATATTCCATGCTTCCCTATGAAATAGCCCTATTCCCCTTTAGACCAAGCCAAGCCTTGCTTGAGAATAACACGCGTATGTAGGAATGTAAATACTCTTAGGTTGCATTTGCATGAGGTATTTTAAAAATCCACAAAATTTTGAAATATAGTATTTCAAAACACTATAATTTCATAAATTCACTGTTTACATAATTATTCTTGAATATTTAAGGATTATGAGCTCAAATATTTTCACTAGAAGGTCAAAACTACGGACCAACCACATAACTATTTCCGACCAAAAGTTCTTCTTGGATGAAGAGGTTGACGAGTTGCGGCTTGCTGCTACTCTCGCCGTTCATCGTCACAAGCCCTTTTGAGGTCACCAACGGCGTTGCCGGCGTCCATTTCTCCTCCCACATTGTAGCCAGGGATGGAGGCTTAGACAAGGTTCCAGATTGATTGCACTGCACCATCGCCAGGTTGTCGGCCTTCATGGTGCCGCAGCAAAACAAGGGACATGTGCCAGTTATCACTCCACAGTCTCCACCATCGCCTGGCACATATGCCAGTTATCACTCCGCAGCAGCCCCACCATGCCGTTCATTGGGTTGATCATTAATTTGGTTGTTATCAACGAACTTATAAATAACTTTTAATATAAATATAATATAAATATATATATATATAGCAGATTTAAAAATGAATTTTATATTGAGAACTTTGGATTGTTCAAATCTTGTTTATAATTTTAAAAGTTCTTCTTTAAGAGCAGTCTCTGGCCTTAAAATTTTAAAATCCTCGTTCCAAATTAAATTTCTTTTCAGAATTCTTCGCCCAAATGCAGCCTTAATGCAAAAGGCCTTGCTTAGATGTTACTTTCCGGGTGCCAATATACAAAATACTCTTACATTTAACATAATTTTGGACCAGGAGTAGGATCAGACCTGTTCAAAATTTTGGAAACGTTTGGATCAGATTCAGATTGCTGACATCACTAAAATGAGATATATGCCACCCGAATTTTTTAAGGCAACTTGCATGGACATCACAAAATAAGTCTCACAGACATGAAGATCAAGCTTCGTACAGTTTTCTTATGATTTTTTGAATAATTTTCCAGGAATGCGTTAAATAAGATGTAATAAAACTAAACAGCCATTACTTAAACACAGTGATAGTCAAAGAAAAAAATGAACACAAAGTAGCAGTTTCAAAATCAAAATTTTGCAGGCATTGAATTGTAAAAAAAGGGCAAAGGGATGCAGATATTAAATACGCAATCAAGCAGTAAAGATAGATTCTAGCTTTCACGATCCAAATATTTGACATGGAGAGCATCCGGATGGGGTGTTGGGATAGCTTACCATCCTAAGTATCATGACTATTCTGCCATCGTCCAAATGTCCTAGTCGGTATATTTTTGGACATCCCCCCCATCCCAAATGCTGGAATAGGGTTAGATGACATATCTTATTTTATGAAAAAGTTTAAGATATTTCCATCTCATGAGATTTAAAACCTTATTGGAGAGCATGAATATCGATTCTAGGAGTTCAATAAAACATATCTGGTCAGCAAGCAAGCAACCAATCTCGCTGTTATCATCAGAGAAATGCACTTCAACCGAAGGCTTCTAAATGCAAGCTCAACAAAGTGCTTAGCAAAATTTCCAAAAATTTCACCAAGAGCACCAGTATCAGCTAATGCTTGCAAGTAAAGCCTGCAGGAGCACATTGTTGTCTGATTTGGCTAATTTTGCATCACCCCAGATGGGATTTTGTTGAAAAATAGACTATACTTTTCACATACTTGAGTGCTCTGAAAATTTACTGCAGGAAAATGACTTATTTCATCTCATCTAAAATAACAATGCCTGCACTTCCTTTCCGAAGGAAGGAGAAAACTTAGATTCAAGATAAAAGAAAGCAGAATAAAAACGAAATAAAAAGCCATTAAGATTATTGGAACGCTTGGTACATGAATTTTTCTCTCTTTTTTTTTTGTGAAAAAAAGGAGGTATATGCAATGCATGTGAAGGGATGTGCTAGAGCACCTTAAGCAGTAATACAGTCCCCGTAAGACGCAATCCTGCTAAGTCTAGCCTGTTACCACATCAACTATTAAGTTGTAGTGAGTTCATAACTCCAACACATGCCTTAGCCATCAGTAAGCATTGTTGGTAAGGTGAATTGCAATCTCAAAGCAGCTATTCTGGCCATATTGCATAAATCAATTTTGGGGGCAAAAAGAGAGTTCATTCACATAGAATTATAGGAAGCGTGAGAATTTAGATCTAGATGTTTGGTTGGGTGAGAGGACAATAGAAACAAGAGGTCTGTGAAAGCTTATATGTTGCAACCATAATATCTTTATGATAATAGCATGCGTAATTGGGCATGAAAAATGATAAATAAGATTCTCAAATAACTACAAGAATAGGAGGTCCAAAATCAAATCCATCAAATCAATAAACGAAGGAACTGTGAAATTTGCTTAGCATGCATTTGTCTAGCAATATATTACCTGTACCCAACCTATGTTACTCTAAGAAGCAATAAAGATACCATCAATTTGATGATGCCATTCACATCCAAAGGGTTTGAAACCATATCTAGATTCAAGGCCTATCTGGTGTCAAGCATGCTCTACATAAATGTAAATAAAAATGCAGAAATAAAGCAGACGTACATCCAAAATTAAACATATCCATATGAAGATATTTCCAGCAAACCTCACCTCGAACTTGAAGATATTTGATTGCTTTGGAGCAACTCCAAAAGATATTGACATTAGAACGAACACCACAACATACTGAATTAGGCCCCGGTAAAGCGGCATTGAAGCCACATGGGGCGCAGAAAAGATCAAGATATCACCTTTGAGGTACAGATAACCTAAGGGAGGAGAGTGTCATTCTGCTGGTATCACAGTTTACCAAGTGTCCGCTGTAAGTCGCCTCATTCTTCAAACCAGTGAAAGACTACCCATATTGGGAGCACCACCAAAACAGAATCATGTCTTCCAATCTAAAATAACTAGAAGACCATAAAGCATGGAAGATGCATGACTATTCTTACATTTATGGACGGACATGAGAGAAAAAAAACCAAATAACAAGAAAACTGAGGATCTTACCATCGGATGCCCTCACACCGTCTTTAGCATGAAGATAAGAAGCTAAGGAACCAATTTTCTTCCAAACCGAGAGAGCCCAAAAATATAGGGAAATGTCAGCAAGAATGGCACGTTTTCTTTGCTTCGTGTGGGATTTTTTTTTTTTTTTTTTTCCTCCGGATCTCTGACGATTGCATGAGCTGAAAAAAGCAGTCCTTTCCTGCGATCAGCGTATCGGCGTGGAACCAAAACATCGGCTGGATTTCGAAGGAGAATGGAATTGAAACCCTAGATTTGGGGTAGAAACTAAACCTCCTTCCTGGGCTCAGAGGGGAGGAGCATCCGCCGCGTCCGCGTCTCTCGCAGCCAAACCGGCGTTTAGTTAAAGGCTGCCGTCCGTATTGGCACGTGTGATTACACGTGCGAGAGAGAGAGAGGTCGAAATGGAAAGTGCATGGGCTTCCGAAACCCTAGCCGTTGCAGATTTTGCAGCAGTATCATCATCATTGTTTCCTACCTTCCAGATTTTTTAATTACATTTTACTTTCTTGATACATTAATATGTTTGATTATATCTTTTTACTAATACTTTTTGAGGTTTTATCCGTCATTTCTTAAATCCAAGTATCGACTTGAATGATGGGTTCCTACATCTACAACCTAAATGATTAGATGTATAAACTAAAAGTTAAAAATATTAAGCAGTTAATGAATTAATTGATTTAAATAATATAAATAATATATTAATGCATAAGTTAAGTTTACAAATTATATTATCCTTCGTAGATCATTGATGTAAGATCTTAATCATTCAAACACAACTTAATTAGAATTGAACAATAAACCTCTCTAGTGTTGCTAAACCAATCCTTTTTGTCTGCCTTTTTATGTATGTGATTACCAATGTTTGAATGTTTCAATTAAAATAATAAATAATTTTAAATACTTTAGGTTGACAAATTGCCACATAGAATAAAAAATATTTTATATGTTTAAAATATTTTTCCAACATTGTCCCCAAGTCTCCTCTCAATGTATCTCATGGTGGTTGCCAAGCTTCTGGTTAGGTTCGGAAGAGATGTAATAACCAATATTTTTGTAATTTTATAAATTGGCTCTCTTGTTTTGATAAATACTAGCTAGCCTTGCAACAACATGGCTCTTTGCACGCAGCAAAAGCAAGATTTATTTTAAAATTTGATGGCACGGTGCATTAGACTCATTATTGCAATATTTAAAAAAAAATAGATATACTACCTTAATTCTATGATGATCGGTGCGTCCATGAGAATCGAAATACTAACTGATCTGATTTCTTAATTGAAGCAATCATGATTATTAAAATTTTTTATCACTAGCACCAAATCAATTTTTCATATCCTCCATAATTACTTTTAATTAACATAATTTAAGTTTAAATGTCACTTAATAGAAAAATTTTTATGTTTTAAACTTAAATCTTCCTTAATATGAACATCAAGTATGATTTTGTTTCTTTGCCATATTTACTTATAAAATAATAATGTTAAACCATTTTCAGGAATTTCAAATTAATTTTAAGTAATAGGATATTATATTTTATTATAAACTAAATTAGTTAAATTTTATAAAGAAATTATCTTAATCATATCTTTTTGACTTTAATTGTAGCTTAATTTTTAATGTAGTTTGACCAACTGGATAGGCCAGCTAGACCATTGAGCTATAGGAAGCATTTTTGTGCATCGCCTTCGATCCAATGACCGTATGCACATATAGACGTACGTGTCATGGCTCATTGGGCCATAATGCACTTTACATGAACAATGACCGTGCACGCATGAAGGCACACATGTAAGCGCATGTATCATGACTCATTGGATCACGGCACGCCCTGCATAGGCATGCCTCGTGTGCACCTTTATGCACCGCCTTGTGCACGAAGACTTTTCCTTGAGCTATAAATCCAAACTCTCAAACAAGCCCATGTCCAATCAACTCTAATATAAATGCTTATTACACGCACAAAAAAGAAGTTTCTGTTGCCTGATCCCATCACCTTATTGCACTTAGACTCACATTCTACCTTCCGCAATTATAATTGCATTTATTAAATTACATGTGCAAGGGAAATCCGATGAACATAAGGAATCACAATAATGCAAGCGACATTTTGCATGCACCACATAGCTCTAGAGGGACCTATTCAGGAAAAGATTTTTGAAATATTCCACTGCTCGAATCCCCTTGCGGACTTTAAGATTAGCAGCGTGTTCAAGGATTCAATATTCCGAAGTAAAATACAAAAGAAATACATAGAGAGGCCCATTGTCTTGCAAGAAGATTAATTTTTCCTACAGTTTAAGTCAGCCTTGAGTTGCCGAATCACTGAAGTCACATCCTCGTCATCAAGGAAAATCAATAAAATTGTACTGCAGAACTGGAATGGATTATCTATCAGAAGGAGAACAAACAAAATGATCCATGTAGTAACCACAGCAGACAAGGGCAGTGCTGCTTGAGTTGCACTCTAAAAGCTTTCTAATGAGCGCCGTGCCCGGATCACACGGATGCTGATGGTTCCCATAGTATGTATGAGTTACGATCAATTCATCTTCAACCAAAAAAAAAAAAGAACTTTTTTTCTGCTTCAATTCATAATGCCAATACAGATGCAAGAGAGCATTAATATCAACCGCAACAAAACACATAGATTGAATATAGGGCAAGGAAAACCACCAGTGTCTACAGGGGTTAAAAGCAGATGCCAGACCAGAAATCACTCTACTTTTAGCCTGCAAAGACATAAATTTGTTGTTAATATTATGCAAGCAGTGTACAAATGCCCCCAACAACGAGCCCCTGAGACAGGTTTCAAAGATTCTAAACATCACGCCGAGGAAATGATTTACGCATTCTCTCATATAACATTACCAGGACGAAATGCAGAGGCATATTTTAAGGTTCTCTCTTGAAACATGGAAATCAGTTCAATTCTATTCCCATGGGAGAGATTCTCATATTAGGCCTCCTGTTCATCTTACCATTAAATAATATGACACTTTTCACTTTTTACTAGTTCCCAACAAGATCCCTGCACCACCAAAATCAATTGTCCTGCAGATTTGATCTAAAGCACAAGCCCATGGTAATGGGCTCATTCTAAAATATTTACACGTGCATTGGAGGTGCTCTAGTAGTCACCTATTGTTAGCTATAATATCTGAGACAGTTCAAGGAAGGAAATTTTGACAATCTCAGCATCTGAGAGCATGCAATCATAGCTGTAGCATGGAAAATAGCTTGGAACTAAAATATCAAGACAGACAAAAAAAAAAAAAAAGCAATCTTTTTTTTAACCAGAAAGTAAAGAAATTATATTTTGTTAAACGGGTTCATGGAAACAGATTGCTTTTCAACCATCAATGGTCAAGGAGGATGCTCCCACCTTTCAGGTTGCAGGTTCAAACCTGACTTTGCTCATATAAGAGTGCTTACAAGAATGTAATTTTCAGATATGTACCGAATGCAGTCAACAAATACTAACCTAGCATTGCGAATACTTGTCAAGTCTGCCAGGTGACGCATGGTTGGCCTACCATGCGGGCAATTCCAGGGGGACTTGAGGTCTGCCAAATCATGAAGTATCTGAAAATAAAAAGATGACAGAAAGTGACCTAGCTAAGTACCCACTCACTTGAACAACTACACAATGAAAATTGTGGACTTGTCGAAACCAACAAAAAATACTGGCTCCATAGAAATGCTAAAAAGATACAAGTCATATGTATGTACACCGGTTCAGTTAAATTACTACATTTAGATCCCATGGTTTATTGCAGAATAAAATACAGAAAAGCTTAAAGTAGATTGATGGGAAGATAAGTTTCTCCACTGTTACCGAAGCTTATATGCATATCACAAGTCCTGAAAATCTGTCAATATATTTTCCTGGATTCTGAAAGCAATGCTGAACATATTATCCTCAACCAAATGGGTAATTTAAGGATTCTCAAGAAAAAGTTCTGGTTTACAAAACCCCTCCCAGTACTAAGATGCTTTTTGCATAATGTTTCAGGATATCTAAGCTGTTGCATTACAAACAATATGGTCATACATAATCAGAGAAACTCATTAAAAATTAAAGGAAAAGGGGTTATCAAATAGTCCCAACATGTAAATATTATGGAGAAAAATATTTTCGGCTCAGGTAACTAAATAAACTTCCTCTTACATGTGGATATAGTTTCTTCCTTGTAACTTCTTAAGAAAATGGCATTACTTCAAAATTTGTTTTGCTCCATGGACAAAAGGAATATATAGTCTCCATGGTGAACCTCAACAATTCTTCAATGTGTGAAAGCACATCAGAAAGGCCCTTGAAGTTACAGAAGATTGCCAGAATTTGTCAATATGCCATACACACAGGTGTGCCGATACCTAACCAAGATCATGACATGCATAAAGACTTGTAAATGTATAAGCTATCAGGGAGCACTCCATGGTGGACAGAATACCAGAGAGATACTTTTTCTGTGAAAGAAGACCAATCAATCAACCTCTAACGTGTCCAAGCATCCAAACACCCCCAAGTTCTATAGAATTTTGTCTAAGTGAAAACATTTTTGGATGTGAATGGATAAATTTGTCCCTTTCAAACATCACTTTGGTCGAAGTAATTTAAATTTAATTGTACAATATATCACCATTTGCACAGCTCTGCGCAGCATCTCTCTTACATAATTAAATACCAGGAAAGACCCATCAATTATGCAAACATGGCCAGAAATTAAATGTCTAAATGTGACCGCATGCTTGGGTGCCTGATGAAGCTGTACGTCATCAGCAGCCAACACCATCACATAAAAGAACTTGCAGTTCACCCTTGAATATAGGAACAGGCCAACATACATTCTGCATTTTGTTATCTATTTCTGAAGCACTTCTCTTCGTAATGGAGAAACTGTTCCAATCTAGCTATGTGTGTTACATATAATACTGTTTGAATTTGATATTATCAATTTAATACACACTACCATAAGAATCATTTTCTAAAGGAGATACATCAATACTCCACATATTTCTTTTTGATTTTCCTTTAATACTTTTAGCATTCTATTTCTCCAATTCACAAACCAAGTCACTAAGTTAGAGTAGTTGGTTGAAATCTGAGCCACTGGCCAGGGTTTGTGCAATCAATGCAGTTGGCTCACACTGAACCAATATTAGCCTTGTAAGGATGTAAACATGCAGGAAGGCTTGTCCACAGATAAGGATAGTATAGAAACTATTTTTGAAAGGCTAACCTCTTCTTTGCAAATCCACCACAAAATATACTGCTGATCATGTAGGAAATGCTCAGAATGAAGCAAAACCAGATTATGAAGAGCAAATAATGGAGTCACTTTTCTCTCACGTCATAAGAATAAAGAAGATCATGTTTTAGGGATATCTCGAGCATATTCAAAAAGAGACCAGACATGTTTGAAACACTATCAATAGTCATGCATTTTAAACCAGACAATCATTTAACCAATCATAATATATTAATGAAAACATTTTGCTTTAGATATAAAGTGTCAAATCAGAAGAGTTCTAGGTCACCTGATTTGCAGCAAATTCAGGACAAGGTTTGACCATGTGACAGAAAGAATGTCTGTCAATATCTGAGATCCTGAATATGCTCTAGCATCTAGATTTTTTGTTTGGTTTCCGATAACATTTAGGTCTGAAAAATCTATCTTTAATGAATAGGTAGCTATCCATGTGCAGAAATACTGATCTCATTTGCTGCTAATGTAATTTGAGAAGATGTGTTATTTAGGAAGCTCCAAGCTGTATCGGTTAATTATTATAATGAACTATTGAAACCCCTTAAAAGGTGATTAGAAGCAGGGCACGAAACTTATTTTAAATAATTATATCTAAAATAAATTTATTTAGCTTCAGAATGATCTTCAATCTAACCAACAGATGGTTGATGAAAGTTGTCAATGGTCCAATTTGTGCAAAATTTTGCTTTAGGTGCCAATGTATATTTATCTTACTTTGAGCGGTTTACAAATCATCATACCAATTTTATTTGAACCATTGATTGATTTGACAATGTCAGTGTGTCCTGAAATATCTTGAATTGAGATGCCTTTTCCTTTCTATCTATTTAATCCATGCTATCCTCTTTGATCAGAATCTCTTAATCACTCTTCCTTCAACTATATTAGCATACAAGTAACAAGCTAGGGACAGTAACAAGAACAAGAAAAATGGAGAATGGCGATGTTTACCAAAGTCAGTGGAGTGAATTGAAGCTGGAGTCGGAACAGGGTTTGAATTATCGAGTGTTTGGCATGTACTTCTTAGTATGTGCCATACTAAGGCCTCCTTCATACAAGGAAGCTAAGTTTGGTATAAGAAGGCTTGATTCAGATGAAAATCTTCCAAACCATCTCTCCAACTAATCAAACTGAGGGTAGATCTAGTAGTTTCAAGGTGGATCGAGATCGGTTCATCCCAAACTACTGACAAAGAGGGCATGTTTGGAAGGTCGTGTGGGATTAGATTGGCATGGCACTACCAATCCAATCCCATGGGATTGGGAAACCCACAGTGTGCGGCTGGTATGACAATCCCATATCTTTTGATATGGGATACCGGTCTAATGGTGAGACACAGCTTATCAATCCACTTTTGTTTACTCAAACGTGGGATTGTGATTGTGATTGTATTCACAATCCAATTCCATTCAATCCGTCATTCCAAACACGCCCAGATCGGTACACCTGGATACTTCTCAAGAAGTTGGTGAAAGGATGATTCTTTCCCATTTTTGATCATTTGAAGGTGAAAATGAGTGGAACAAGGGACAAACCGCTTGAAGGATTTTTATATTGGATAGTTGTGCTAGAAATTCATTTTAGCTAGGTAATTTCTTTCCTATTCCTTCTTTGAAGTTTCATCATTAAGCAAATTTGTGAATGACCAGCAAAATTAGGGAAAAATTCCATCAACTTGAGATTTGAACTTATTTGATCTTTGGATTCATATCCTAGAGCATGAGAGGAAGATCAAAATTGACAAATTTGGAGATTTTGTTTTGATCCTTTTGATCTTCATATACATTGTCAAGAAAGAGTATTTTACACATGATTTCAAATCTCATCGAATGATCTATGAGATATTGGACAGGGTCCTATGCCAAGTGCTGGGATGAAACCGCACTGTTATCATTCCAAATGTCTGAATTTACGAATTAGCATGTTCTAGAACATTCTCCATCCCAAATGTCAGGATGGGACAATAATGCATCCCGTTTCACAAAAAAAATCAAAACTACTTTGTCCCATGATATTTAAAACTTATTTCTACATTTCTGGGGGAAAACAATTTTCAAGCTATTGATTTTGAATTATATACAACCACAGGTGCTGTTTAGCTAGATGATGAAAAAAAAATTTTGTTAAGGCTAACTTCTGCATGTGGCAAATATATTATTCCATATAAAAAACATTTATTATGTTAAAACATTTGAAATTCTTCATGATTAGCAAATTGATTGCGAACAAATATCAAAGAGCAGCCAGGCTCAATAATGGAATATATTTTGGCATATAAACCATTATTCAAACTATGACAATGCTAAGCATGGTACAGAAAAATTCCATGCCATATGACATGAGTAGGTTGGTTTAACTCATGGAGTAGGTGATACGCATGGATGATGGTGGAAAGCACAAATCCTTGCATGGCATTTAGATGCTCAACATGGCCATGCACCTATAACTAATCACATAATGGCCATTATTGGGGGGCTCCCTTACATTAATTAGTTACTTTGAAAATTGACATGATGCATATTCTTTCAAAAGTGGAATGTATCTTGCAGGTCTGTTCAATTGAATCAATACCAATGAATCTAAAAATGAGATTTAAAGGTCAGAACAGACAAATACCAAAATTCTTGGAATCTCCTAGAGATTCTTGATTGAAACTAAGCTAACCATGGTCTAATGCTATATCCATTAGGTTGATAAGGTCCAGCTGGTTTATCAACCCAAGGGGTAGAAAACATAATAGAAATATAGAGATTGTTGTACATTAACATTAGAAATATTGGTTTCAGAGAAGGAACATCTTTTTTTTTTCCCCTGATGTATGCAGAATTAACTGCTTGGAGAATTAACTGCACTGTTGTGGCTGGAACGAGTAGGCCAAATTCTTAACAAGCAATTGGTTATTTGGTTATTACATTCTGGGAGTAATAAGAGCATCTCTAATTTCTCAAATGAGAGGGCATCCTGAAAAATCAAAATTTCATATTTGAAGCAAGTTTCCAGCAATTGGTCAAGGTTTAACAAAAGCTGCCCTGCATCACTTAAATTCTAATAATCACATGTGCTTTGACGTAGCCTGAGAGAGGCAGAATTAGAATTTTTATTGCCAGAAAGGCAGAAGGCATAAAGAAAATGCAATTTATTCAGATCATAAATTTTTAGATCAGCCACGCCTATAGGAAGGCCAATAAATAGGCCTATAGGCTTTCTGAGAAGGATCAGCTGATTCAGCTTCACAAGTACAATGTCCTAACGGGTCCAAAACTTTCATCCAAGATTTGCTGTACTGATCACATTGATTGTACCATACCATACCAGCAAAATACTAGTACAATATCGAGTTTCGATTCGGTATGAATTGAACCTGTCCGAACTAAGCTGAATCACCCTATATCATTTGATGCTAAATTATGCCATCTAACATCGAGTAGTATTATAGTTAAGAGTGAGAAATGAATAAACACCCTATCTTGGTATAGGATGCATACCATACATTACCAAACCATTAATGTACTAATATGAGTCTTGGTACTGATTGTGCGGACCTTACTTTCATCTTATTCTTATGTCGGACATTTTAGAATTGATCAAGGTGCCATCTAACTTCCATAGGGTGGTCAATCATCTATTACCTAGGTTCTGGCCTTTCCCTTAGCAATAATGGATGATTAAAAATTTGTAATGCCTTTGATAATATTAAAGATTTTTTACAAATTAAAGATGCTGAAGCTCTGATAACAATAAAGCCAATTACACAAACATAAAGCAACATGAATGTCTAAATACTAGAATTGCACCAAAATATCTCCACTAGCAATAGTCATTATCATGCCATTTGACAATATCATCGAGTAGTTATTAGATCACTGCTAACTAAACAAATTGAAATACGTATACAAAACAAAAACTTAAACAGAGCATCATTATATCTGCGATTACCTATATGAGGGGAAAAACAAGAACACCATTTAGAATGCTTTTGACTATTGCATGACTGCATTAGCATATGTGCAGTGTGTCAAGTTTTAGTTAAACAACTTGACATGTTGGAAGTCCATGTAACAAGTTCAAATTTGAGTTATAAAATATACTAGGATCACTGCAGATATGTGAATTTGTTTTTAAGTATCACTGGTTACCCGCTGCATCTCTTTTCTTGTCAGTGGATCACCAATCATAACAGAAGTCCGGCAAGCCCGTGAAGCCAACATAGCACGGACTCTTGATGGACATATAGAATCAGAAGTGTCCATTTTGTAACTGCTAATTATTGAGCAGTCTCCTTGACCATCAGTAAGGGTAGAAATAAGCTCCTTAACATCTGTGTCAGAGTAAAGAAAAAAAAAAAACAAAACAAAACAAAAGCTGCAGATAAAACATTTATTCAAATACTCCTAAATTCTGAGATATAAAAAGAGTAATTGCAGATCTACCAATTCAATCTACATGCATGATTACCTTCAGCACCAAATGTTATGTTTTTACTGAAGGGAACAGCTTTCAGTAGAAATCGATGGCCAGGTGGAGCATGAGTATCCTCCATCAAAACAAAACCATTTTTCCTTATAAAAGGAAAGAATTGTAAGTACACAAACGTTAGTTACATGACTTGAAAACAAGAACACTGACATATAATCAATGCAATGAAAAGAATATGACTCTTCAACCAATCTACAGAGTTTTACATAATGTTCATGGGGCTGAAACAATAGCAGTGTTAGAACCAACCAAACTTTATGGGTGATATTACTCGAGTACAATAGTTATATACATAATGGGAAGAAAGTGCATGACAAGATCAAAGTAATCTTTAAAGGAAATGCAGTTTCAGAAGCAAAAGAATGGATTGTCTATATTCTACCTCCCAATGTTCATTAGCTGGGGCACTTGCGCAAGTGTTTTAAGTGATATAAGAGGCAGAAGGGGAAGGAGGGGATGGATGTCCCACCAACCCGGTTTTTTCATGGAATAAGACGTACCATTGTCTCATCCTATCCTAACACTTAGAACAAGAGATGTCCCAAGATGTGCTAATTGGAATGCTGGGATGATAGTGGGATAGTGCCATCCTGACACTTAAGACAATAAACCATCCCACATCCCATGGGATGTTTCACTAGGAGACCTAAATCCATGCTTATATGTGCTCACCCCATCCTTGCCACTGCATCAAGTGTTTGTCCCCATCCAAATTGATAAATAGCCATATGCCCCTTTGCCTTTTTTTTTTTTTGGTTGGAAGAGGCAGGGGGGGGGGGGGGGGGGGGGTGTGGATGAGCGTAATTTTGAACAATATTTGGGTTTCCATCAAGTGCAATCTGCAGCCTGCCCATCCTCCTGTGACCTCTCTTCCCCACCCTTTTTTTTTGGCAATTTGGCCTACATTTACCTAATCTGAGGGTGTTTCAACCTTGGGACAACTAGACTCCCCTCTGTCTACTGGATTACACATTGATGGATCAGCAATGAATGGCCACCTCTGCTTAAATTAAGAGATAGAGATATAGAAGCTCCATACTCCCTGTCACAAAGCAAGGCTTTCTTAGTTAAGCAAATTCTATTTAGTACATCTATAATGTTACAACTGGTTTGTGAAATATATGTCCCATCACCAGGTGTAAAAAATAATGCCAGTGTATGTACTTGTTAAATGAAAAGTTAATAATTGTACATGTATTTCCTTGATGATTAAACAAGACTGTAATTAAGATATACAATATGTTTTATGTAATAAAGTGTTCCCCTGCATGAAATTCCTACCTCCACCCCAACAAGATTCTACATCTGATATAATTATCAATTGATTTGGGAAAGAAAAGAAAGGATCAAAATAAACATGAAACATAACTGAAAAGCTAAAGCTACAATGAAAATTGCAACTAGCACATAGACATCCTCTTCACTTCCCTTCTTTGTTTTTTCTGTGACTTTTCCCGCATGGATGGGTACTTTAGAAGTACTTTGAGCATCCATAGACCTTAATTCGATACTTTGAACAATAATCTAGGCTTAATAGAGTACTTGAGATAACATCATAATAGTTTTAAGCATAAATAAATCTTAAAATAATCCTAAAAATTAAAAAATAAAGAAAAAAGCCAAAAGTACCATACTGGTACTAAATATTGAGTCTCAGTATGGTACAATTTGGTACTGTATTGTACTGGTCAGGTGCACAGTACCAAAGCTGCAGACCTTGCTTCAAAGCATTTCAACTAAAATGATACTTGATAGCATTTAGCCCATTTCACAGACTTGTATGCATTTTTTTATTAATATGCTGGGTTATTACATCTCTAGTGTTAAAATCAATCGAGTGTTCCATTCGGTAATCAACAGAATAATAGCCCTAAATTGACACTATAACTAAGATAGATATCAGACCCACTATGGGATCACATTAATAGGATATAAACAAGCTCCAATAAGAACTTCTGGATGTATTGAAGCCATAAAAAAGCGGGTACAAATCTGAGTGAAAGAAAATAGCAAAGTAGCTAAAGAAAAGGAGTAAAGATCTAAAATAAATGAAATCAGGCAACAAACATAGGGGTGCATGAATGAAATGTGTCACAAGGGCTCATAAAAGTAAGGAATAAACAAAAAAAAAAGAAGTAAACAGCCTCACATGAAAAATTTCTTCATAAAACA
This sequence comes from Calamus simplicifolius, assembly GCA_900491605.1. NCBI lineage: Eukaryota > Viridiplantae > Streptophyta > Magnoliopsida > Arecales > Arecaceae > Calamus > Calamus simplicifolius. Next base: position 886,161 of record UESW01004198.1, read on the forward strand.
TTTGTTTAAATCCCAATTCTAGAGATTCCAAAAGAGAATAAGAAACAAAACAGGAAAGGCAAAGGCCCGATGAGAGGGATACATAGGATAGAAGGAAGGATGAAAGAGGGGAGCCTAGTTAGGTGAGAGGGGTGTGACTTGGACAAAGGGAGGAAATGTGCATATGGATGAGATGAGGCATAAATATAGGCTATCACCAAGAAGAGAGGAAAGGAGCGCATACGTCCAAACATGGTGCCACATCACCCATCCAACATAGGTATCTTGTAAATTGTGGTCCTTACATCCGATGATCTCAATCTAACCTCGACCACTTGTTCACCTTCGATCTAGTTTTTACATGACTTTAATTTGTATTTCCTACCTCATTCAAGTTACTAAATCAGTTATGTCGCAGGTGATGGGCATGTGATGTCTTTCGTGGTCCTCCGCTATCGAGGTGAAAACAAAGCATATCTAAATAAAAATAATTCCAACTAAGGCACAGTGAGCACATAAGAAAATCAAAAGTTAGAGGAACCAAAATGGCAAGTGGGTCCCACATAATAATAAAAATAAAAGCAAACATGAATCTTAAGTGAGAAAAGAACAAGAGCCCGGCCAATGTAACCAGACTAAAAGGGATATTGTTAACTTATGATCACTCTTTTATCAGCTATGGCCATGATAAAATAACTATGACATTTTTCTATCCCTAACAAAAATAGATGGCATGGCAATTCTCTACATACCTATCTTCTTAATATGAATTACAATTGATTGACAAAGTGAACCTAACTTGAATTACATAAAAAAGCATGCAAAATATATACCTGATTACTTCCATGTGCATAGAAGCTACTACTTCCTCCTCTGGTGATAATTCCAACCTCATTGGCCTAAACATATAAATGCATTATAAAGAAAGAGGAGTCAAGTTGTAAATAAACAAGTACAAATTTAACTAGCCAAAATATTGTCCGTGTGACCAGGTTACAAGTTGAGAAGGAAAAACACAAAAAATAGTGCCGCTACAAATATTTTTGCATACAAGCATTATATATATATATATATATAAGAGAGAGAGAGAAAGCTAGACTAGGCTACATTCAAATGCAGTCAAGTACAGGATCCAATCACCTCCCTTACCTTTGGATTTACATAGATTCCAAAGTTACCCTACTTTTTGTGCCTTTTTTATCTTTGGGATCTGTGAGCTATGTTGATAGCTATGTTGATCCAAGGGTAGAAAAAGTGACTGTATCTTGGCTACATTCGAATGTAACTAAGTCTAACTCTCTCTCTCTATATATATATATATATATATATATATATATATATATAATTTTACATAGACTCACATATATAAAATTGAAGTTTTGGAGGATTAAGAAATTTATGCAATTTGTGAACCAACAGTTTTTGATGCTTCAGTAACCATCACTTTCACTCTTAATAAGCAAGAAAAGGAAATTAGAAAGTATACCACATTTTAAAGCTCTTTTTTGGTTAAATTTAAAGCTCCTTTTAAGAAACAAAGGCCTTGCTTTTCTTTAGTTTTTGTGGAAGTCACAACTCTTTATAAGCAAATAATTTTTTTAAAAAATCAAATAATATTTATCAAGAATCTTCCATTATATTTTTTTAATTGGAAATAAAAAGATATTATTTTTTTCTTTGTAATAGGCTTTCCATGCTTGCTATGATGTCATTCTAGTACTAGATGTTTAGAGAGCATGGTACTCACAACATATGCACATCTAAGTCTATCCAACTGCTAGAATACCTTTTCATAATTTACTTGGTTTTTAACAAAAGAATAATGAAAGCATATCCCAATCTTTTGTATGGGACTTGGAAGCTTAACTGTAAAATTCTATAAAGATAAATCATCTTCGTTAGGTACTGCTTCAATAGATTCTGTTTAAGATATGATGCGTAAATGAGTAGGTTGACACTTAGGAAAATAGGGGTTTACTATCCCACAGGAAGGACACAATGCATGTTTTTTGGCAACTATAACAATTGTACCAGTTTGAAAATTCTGCTTTTAGGTTTTTTGTGGGATGTATTGGTCCTACAAAAGGGCTCAAGGGGTGACTGTTGGTGATGCTCAGGTTTTTAGCCTGATTAAAAGACAAAGAACAATACATTGGAATATGCAAATTACTTGCAAACCATAATGGTTGCTGCTACCCTGTTTCCCCTTGTAGTGGCATTCCAAATAGAAGCAGGCCCTCAACATTTTAGTAATCATATACCTTTTTTTTATGCTGGAGAGGACATGGGAAGCATAGGATGATTCATTGTGGTTCCCTTAAATAGGTATCACACACCTAAGCATGCTTAGTTTCTGATGAGAAATATTATGCTAATTATTTAGCAGCTATCAGTTTATTATGAATATCACACAAATTTCCATTTCTAACACAAAAGAATCACAGTTTCAGAATCCACCAAAATGATTATCTTGATACTCACTGAAGTAGGGGCTGTAAGTTCAAGGTGGTTGATTGTGAGAGTTGCTCAAAATTACATTTTTCATCTGCAGCATGCTGTAGATAATGGGAGCAAAAGGGTGTTAAATGTCAATTCAAATTAGATGCACATATTAGTTTCTAATAAATGGTCGCAATTAGATTTTAGGATTCAAGTCCCACATTATTCAATAACAATCTTTGCATGTGCATAATGCGAGTAGTTCAGGAAAGTACTTTGATGTCAAAGAAAAGACATGATCACCTGATCTACAATAAATAAGTCTTCGTCTAACTTTCCAATAATAAATCCAAGATTGAACTGCCCAACAACCTGAAACATATGTTCATATTAAAGCAAAAAAAAAAAAAAAAAAAAAAACCTAGATAAACTGAGTAATTAAACCTAGGCAAGAGTATTGAATTCATACAAAGAAGAAAGAAGAATAAAACAAAGAGACGAGGGTATAGGTATGTCTTATCACCTACAAGTATCACATAATTGATCTAAAATAAAGGAAAAAATCATCTTCCAATTCTTAGTTTCAACAAATAATCAGGCAGGTTTCCCCATCTGCCATATAGCATACATATTTCATGGCAAGGCCCTCTTTTGCCTAGATTTATCCTGGCTAGGAATTTGGTAAGAATTTCTAGAGGGTTGACATCATACTAACAACCACATATTTGATGGGAAAGAGACTTGGAAATGGTAATGATGTTGAACAAATAATTAAGTCCCCCCCCAAAATAATAATAATAATAATAATAATAATAATAAATTTCTATATGAGACTATATTGCACCCTCCAATAAACCCTGCTGAGAAAAACCAACTAAACTAAGTAGTAAAAATAAAAACAATATAACCCTAAATCAAGGATTTAGGCGCTAGCATGTAGCATTTTATAATGTATTGTACTTACCATTTGCTGGCCAGTTATGGACATGGAAATGGGTGTAAAATGCTGTATTATTGTACACACCATTTAAAGGCATGTAACTAAGGTTTGCAATCTTGATACCAAATCCCATACCCAAACCATATTGGCACAGTGTCAGCATACCTGGTATTGGATCAGTTCACATATCAAGTTTGGAACTAGGATGGGGCAGTACATACCAGCATGGCAATTCTTGTATGCGACTACCATAGAACTACATGTTGCCATCTGGTAAACCGTATTGTCACATGCCAATCCACAAGTGACACGTGTAATGACAGCTATTCAATTATTTCTCCAAAACATGTTTGCACTAACCCAAAACTTGCAAGAATTGAACCATAATAATTTAAAAAACAAAATGATAAAAAACACCCACAATGACTAAGGTACTCCCACATCACTGCCTAGATCCCCAGCATTTGTCTTCAAGCTGAAACCAGGATTTTCCTGGCTTCCAAGCCTGTAATGTCATCCAAAAGTCACCCTATATGTGCTGCTCTGTATGGACTTATGACATTCTTGCACACAGTTACTTCAAGCTGCAACCAATATTTTCCTGACTTCCAAACCTCTAGTTCTCTAATAGTAGTACAAAAAGTCACCCCATATAACTGTTTTCATGAAAGCTAGTTGATGTTATATTAAACAAATCTCAACTCCGGAAGCACATTTTGACATAGTAGCGTTATATTACATGCCCAAAACTGACAATGATGGAAAGGGCGATATCCTGAAAGAAGTCCATCATAAACATTCAATGTTATTCATCCAAGCAGGTTATGGTTAAGACAATAGTTGTCAATACTTAAGCATATGTAACAACCTCCATGCGTCCAAAATCTTCTTTCCTGAAAAATCTCTCCAACTCAATAGTAGCCGCAGCTAAAGAGCATGCTTTTCCCTCCTCATTTTCTGGTTGAGAATGCGCAAGTGTTGCAGCAGTATAACACCTAAGGAAAGGCAATGCAAGTGAAAACAATAGGAAAAAGTTGAAGTTGGACATAAAGATGACACAAAGTAGTTTTCTAACTCTATACAATGTAAAAGGATAAATTGTTCAATTACATTGCAATCCTTTTTCCATCATCTGATGAATTGTTTGAACATATTCTTGAGAGCCTCTGCTGCCTTCTTCTTCTAAGATCATTGATATTAAATTGCAAATATGAAGATGTATTCATACGGGAGCAAGGTCTTAAAGTATCATTAACTTCATGCTGTGATTCAAGATCTGGAGACAAGCTTGAAATTTTTGCTGACTTTATTTCTAAATATTCGTCTGGTGAAGATTCAGAGTTGCCTGAGAAAGCAATGGAGTGTCTTGTATTCCTGAATTCTGCTGGAGATGGCAACATGCGTTCAGTGCAGCTTTACAATAATATGTAATACAGATATGGAGGAAAAGAAAATAAAGATAACAGTACAACTGAAAATAGGAAGCGATCAAAATAAATGTGTGCTTCTAAGAATCTCTTAATTTATCCCATTTTTACTAGCCGTAAGAGCAATCTCAGGCCAAAATTCACTGAATCATCCTAACTTAGAAATGCATGTCAACTAGAAGGCAGTCTACTCTCGATCATATAGGTTCAAAGTGCATTTAAAATGCAAAAGGAAAATAATACGTAATAACAATTGTTAGCCTCACTTGTGCTAACATGCTAGATAGAGTTGAACTAACAAAAGCAAGAGATAACCAGATGTAAGTTTTCAACCAAGTGATGATCAACAAAATGTGATTTATTAATTATAAAACATTCAGGTCAACAAAACATAGATGATCAAAATGTGATCTAGATAGCTAGCATTGGCAAGTTCAAATATTTATTCAGCAACATGGTCCATGGGGGGAAAAAGAGTCCAGTGCTGGAGTAGGCAGCTAATGTCTACTATTTGCTTTTCTACGAGATAAGAACATCCCCTTAAGAAGACCAAGCTTGCATGACAGGACTTCTAGCCTAACCAACACCACTGAAAGCTCTAACTCCAATGGTGGAGAGTGCAGTGAGAAAGAACGAACAAGTGGCAAAATACTAAAATAAGAAAAAGTAGGATAGGTGCATTAATAAAATATGGAGGAGCATTAATAGGCTCACCATGTCATATGCAATGAAGCTAAACATAGTCAAATGGATAAGAATACCGATGAAAAAGATATCAAGCAGGTTAAGCAAGCAACTCATTACTAGCAAAACTATGCTTTAGATGTTCAATCAATAGAACAGAAGAGTCATTGGTTGAGAAGGTTGAAGGTTTAATATTAAAAAGAGTAGGTTTCGAAGCATAGCTAGCTGAGCCTACGTAAAATTTCATGCCACAAATATTAGAAATTAGCAAATACAGCATAGGTATGCTGAAGAGTATACTTTGACAATACTTTCAGGTTTCAATTAATGCTTTGACAATGAAATCAATATACAAGATAAAATGAATGAATATCTTACAAAGATGAATGAAGAATTCAAAAATATTTTGCATACCCCACTAGATCCTCCATCACACATGTCATATTTACCAGAAAGGGAAATCTCCCCTCTGCTAGAGATATTAGATGATTCATGGTGCTCCACTAATGTTTCAATGCTGGGTTCAAGAGAATCATCCCGTTGAAGATTACATGTATGGGATCTTGAGACTGAAGCATCCATTTCTGAACTTATTTTTCTGAGTTGACATGAAATATTTTCGTTTCTCAATACAGGCACTTCAGACAAAATGCTGCATCTATTTTCTTGCTTCCTCTTATTTACAGCCACAAAGTTTGTAAGAGAAGATTGTACAAGACTTGAATGAGAAGTTTTGTCATTCTTCATGAATCTTGGAAGGTTTGCACTCTTCCGATCAATTTTCACATCTGATTTGGCAGAGCTGCTAGACTGCTTATAGTGGTAGGCAGAAAGACTTTCAGGCTTCTTGATGTCACAGGCATTGAAAGTTAAATCCTTTTGTTGAGAACTTCTGTCAACTTGAACAATTCCAAATTTCTCATGGAAGTCCTGACTCTGCACTTGTGGCGTCTTTGGTGAGTGATCATCCACAACCATTTCCTGAGAATTAGTGGTTTCCATTAGCCCACCACCTTTAAGAGATTCAGGTGTTGCCAAGGGCTCCTCATCAGTATGATAAGCACCAAGTTCATGGTATCTGCCTCTTTCTCAGGCACCTTAATCTTGTTTGTAGAATAACTGCATTGATGAGGAGAATATATCCTTTCTATGCCTTCCCGTAAAGAAAGCATAAGCGAACCCTCATCAGAAAAGAAAATTTTCCTCTTATCAGGAGTTACATTAACATCATAAGATGTAGTTGGTACAATAAAATTCAATATTGCAATAGGATATTGCTTGGTATTTGACAGTCTATATAATTCATTCACAAGTTTGCTGACCTTTGGCATATCAACAGGTCTCTCATTTACATAAAAAAACTGCCTGTCTCCCAAATTCCGACCACTGCCACATCCCGGCTTAGAAAGAAAGCCCTCAATGGTGCAGCCTTCAGATATGCATAAACTCAAAGGCTCTAAGCATTGCAATGTGTTTAGACCAAAGACAGTTATAATATTATCTTTTAATGAATAGCTTCCTTGAGTTTTCAGCACCACGGTTTTCGAATTTTTGCTGGTCGTATTTGTGCAAAGCAATCGAACTCCTTTGGCAATTACAGCATATGCCTAATGAAACAAGAAAAAAAAAAGATAAATTCAATTAATTATTTTGGAGCAGGCATTAGTGATGATCTTTTTTATGAAAAAAATAAAAAAGAGAAAAGTAGAGACTAGGGAATATGCTCATATGCATAAACGAATGATGCTGAAAATATCAGAATGGAAGAGTAACTGCCAAGGAAGTAGTATGTAAGACAATAGACAACCACCCAAGAAGAAGATACTTAGAACATAATGTCATATAATAAGTTAATCAAAAACAATGTGCTGAGACTTGAAAGTTTAGACTAAATGAGTTATTACAAAGCTATCAAATATAGTTCACAAAATAACAAGTGAAAATGATTCCTAAAGTAATGTGGATAGAGGCTGTCTCACATTCAATAAAGAAATAAGTTTTCCATATTCTCGCCGAATGTTGCGTCTAAATTCCTTACTTCGCACAGGCAAAGTGGAGAATAATTTCTCAACAGTCACGGTGGTGCCAACTTGGCGCGCAGTTTTCCTTTCACTTGTTATTAAACCTGAATGATCAAATGTTAAATGTGTGCCAATGGGCTCATTTTTTGTTCTTGTTTCAACAGTCAACTTCCCCAATGCACAAAGGGAACTCAACGCCTCTCCTCTGAAGCCAAATGTTGTCAAAGTGTGAAGATCAGAAAAATCTGCTATTTTGGAAGTATGGTGCTTGAGAGCAAGGGCCTACAGCAGGTAAAGAGAACAGTTATTGTTAACACAACCAAAGGAACTATTAGAAGTGCAAGAAAACTATAATGCTGTAGTATTCATAAAAGCATTGCAATTTTTAATTTCACAGAGAAAAAAAAGAGTGAACAGTGGCCAAAATGAATAACACTTGAGCAGTAGGAAGCATTTCTAAACAATCAAATATGTAAGAGATCCTGAAATGCATGTGAAACCATTAAAAGGGGAAAAAAAAAGAAGGGCATTTCCCAGATGGCTTGCATATTAGAGGATAGTGCATAACTGTAGATACAGGAACAGGAAGCCTAGAGTAAAAATTTTGCATTATTTGGGGAAGAACTAAACTAGGAAGACCAAGACTTCCAAAACATACTTTGACCTACACATGGCATTCAACTAACTTAAAACTCCACTTCACCTATCCTGAAATTGCAACTTTCTTTTCTGTGTTCCAAGCAAGGACCAATGAATCACTGACAGGGTGCATTAGCCAGTTGCTGAAGCAAAAAAGAAAGGAGTTAAATCCTTTTTTAGTTTTTTCTTAAAAAATAGGAGTAAGGACTTAACAAGTCCTTCCTAAAAGTCGAAAAGTTGGATGTCTTTTGGATATCCATACTCGCTCAGCAGAGTAAATGCCAACTCATAAGGACTAGCACAGGCCAGCCCTTGAAATAACAGTTCGAAACAATATATTTTTACTGATTCTCTTCAATTTTGTATGAAAGAACCACAAATTAGCAAGCCATGAAGTACAATTTGTTAATTTAAGATTAGTTTGAGCCTCATTTTCTTAGATCTTAATAATTCTTGCAGTCATCATTTTATTATGCAACTTCTTGACTACTTCAGCAAATTTGCGCACTAAACTACCCTTTTGGACTATGATCCACAAACTAGTTGAAGAAACTGACTGGAAGTAATTTTTCAAATCAAATATAATCCTTGAGATATCCTCTGGTTCTTTGATTCATATGTGCAGGCACAAACTTACGCACATGTTCTGCTGTTGCTGAGAAAGTGAAAGGAAAAAATAATAAATAAACAGGACAATGGAAAAACAAGTATTTTCTCATTCTTTGTTGACCCGTAAAGAAAGCAGTTAGGATATGCCAAAGTTATGGTTTTCCAGTAGCTGGTTATTATTTTGTTCCATAATTGGAACCTATCAGAAAAGAGGGGGGTGTTACATTAGTTCTTCAGAGAAAACTTTGGCTCCTATTTCCTCCTTATTTCTCTCCTTTGATTTTCTTTTTATTACCAAACAATGGAAAACAGAAGAATTTATTTGTTCCCACTTTCTTAGCAACCAAACTGAGTCTAATTTTTGTTTTATCATCATAATTTGCACTCTTACCATACAACCATGATTTCCCTTTTTTCTAAAGGAAGTGACTGCCTATATCACCTCAACTACATTCTTGGGGAATAGTTCATAATAATTCACTCAAAGTTATTTGGTTTCAAGGAAAGAATTTGGCCTCCAGTTCAACCTCAATTTCACCGCCATCTCTATCAAAAAAATTTATTGGCAATCCCTCACATAAATACCATGAGTTGCATGACCTTGAATGATAGGTTGCCCTTGTCCAAAGATACTTCTATGACTTCAATCCAAATTAACTTTAGGCTTTTTTTATTCCAATAGGCTGCTAAAAGATACCATCTCATCCCACATAATCATTTACCCTACAAACCACGTGAGTTAAATGTATTCTTGCAAAAAATGAGGAATAAAAAGGAAGACCACTACCAACTTTCAAAGGACACATAATGAACATAATATTTAGGAGTTCAAGAACTGACAACGAATAATTTAGATGTTAGGTTTTAGTCCCCAATGATTTATAACACAACTCAAAGATCACATATGTAGTTATGAGATCTGTGGTGGCTCATTAACTAACAAGGCAGTGGTTAGAAAATAAACTAGACGGCTGCATGGACAAGGTCACCTAGATGTTTTCCTTGAAGATTTGCTTCATGTCCAAAATCTAGATGATGAGATTGATTCATGGATTAATAGCATGTTGTCAAGTTAATAGTTCCCAACAACTTACCACATATTGGCTAACATGTCATGTTTCAATTTTTTGCCACAAATATTTCTTTAGATTTCTCTTTATATATTTTTTTTCTGTTGTTTTATTTTAGGCCATGTTGAAATCTGAGCACCCACTTAGATGCTGTCCCTGCACCTAGGTGCTGGGCAACCCCTTGACTGCTGATGTTCCACTCAAAACATGTTACATCATGCTGAGGATAAAGTTGGAGATGGAGGGTTTAGGTCTTGTGAGGATCATCTCTCTTAAAATTATAACCACCTTCTTGACATCATTAACACCTCAAGCTTTTTTAGCACTCCAGTCACAAGACCTATTGATTTAGAGCCCTGCATTTGGGATTCTTTGCTTGGTGAGCTAGACAGAAGAGCAAACTAGAGAGAATAGACTAAAAATAGGGAGGAAAAAATGACAACAAATTACAGTGAAATCCATCACAAATGGGGAAAATTATAAATATTACTTGTAAGTCTATCCAAATCCATGACCTATTTGGATTCACATCCGTCCGTATTGAATTAAGGTTTATAACATGATTTTTTGAGCATCTCTCACCAAAAAAAGAAAAAAAAAATCTTTCTTCTTGCTTGGAAATGTAAAAAAAATGAGACTTTGAATTTGATCAAAAATAAAAAGCATCTACTTGTCTTATTTGGTGCTTGTGATTCTACTGATTACTCTCTATGGAATCTACATTGAGGTTAAAAGGATACCCATCAACCCCTTTGCAGCCTTTTGACCTTGACCTATCACCAATTATAATTTCAACAAGGAGAGGAGGCACAATATATACACACACATACACATCAAATAGTAACCATTTCATTAACTAGAAAACGCTTTACCAATCAAACCAAAAGAACATAGTGGATTCACAAATTGCATGCATTAAAAACATAAAATCGCCAGATACCTGAAAATTATTGGGTGAGATGCCACAGCCATTATCTATAACTTTGAAATGTTCTTCACCATATTCTTTGAGACTTATCTCGATGCTGGTGGCACCGGCATCCAAACTGTTCTCCACTAACTCCTTGACAGCAGAGGAAAGATCCAAAATCACTTGACCCGAACAAATTCTGTGAACCACCGTCTTATTGATGACCTTAATAACCGGAGAATCACCTTCTCCTCCCATCTCACTTCACATGCTTGCATACACTTCAGTAAAAGGAATCAACTCAATTCAGTTCACTCAATGGAATTAAGAAAAAGCATGAGAGAGAATGCGGATTAAAAGGGCATCTCACCTGGCGATCAAAAGCCGAACGCGTAAACCCTAAAAGATTCAAAAAAATCAAACACTTCCGAGTCGGAACAGGAGGGGAGGACGCGACGCGAGAACAGATTGAATCGAGGACTGGTTGAGAGATCGTTGGGAGCCACCGAGTGATTCCAAAGAGGAAATCGTTAACGAGGCTCGGGGAAGCCGGAGAGGAGAATGGGGTCGGAAAAAACCCTAGCTTCACAGCCTCTGCTACCAATGGTTTGGCGCGAAATGAAAGCATCCCTTCGGAGTACAATATGCGTGCGCTTTATACAACGCGACCGACTTCCACGAATTCCAACGGCCGAGGTCGGGTTAAAGGGAGCTTCTATTTGGACCGGGAAATTTTATTTGGCCGCTGTTTTTGCTAAGAGCCCCTTTTTTTTTTTTTTTTTTACTTAATAGCCTTTCAAAATTATTTAATAGCCCCTTTAAATTTAAAAAATATCTAAACTACTCCTCCCCCTTCAACCCTCCTCTTATCTCATTTGGCCAAGTCTCAGTTTTTCGGCTTAGAAGGTCGAACAGATTTGAATTTTGTTCGGTCCAACAGGCAGAACAAAATTGAAATCTGTTCGGCCTGCTGGAGGCCGAATAGAAGATTTTTTTTCTGTTCGGTCACACGGCCCATCAGGATCGAACATGTTGACAGAGTTCGGCCCTATGTGGCCGAACAAATTTGACCTGTTCGGTCACACATGGCCGAACAACTCATGAACCGAAAAAAAAAAATCGATGACGGGGATATAAACCAATCTTTGCGACCGTAGAACCTTCAAAAATTGCTAGTTGCTTGTCCATTGCTCGATTATGGGTTGAAATTTCTTCAACCAAGCTTCAAATGGTAGATCCAAGGGTATTGATCCGGAGTGAGGGAGGAGGAAAGCGGGACAGCGGGAGGGAGGAGGGGCTGGCGGGGATGGGGGGCTATTAAGCAAGCAGGGCTATTTTGGTAAGGGCAAATATGCCATTTTTTAAAGCGGGGGGCTCCTCAGCAAAAGACGCGGGCCAAATAGAATCTCCCATTTGGACCGCAGTTTTTGCTCAGGAGCTCTCCTCCCTGAAAAAAGTAAAATAAAATAAAATTTGCTCAATCAATCCATTGAATCCTTATTTGAAGAAATTTCAACTTTTAATTAAACAATGGACAAGCAATTAGTAATTTAGAAAGTATCTATGGATGCAAAAATTTATTTTTGATCTGTTTCAATTTTTATTTTCACGGTCCGTGCCTTATTCGGCCATACATAGGCCCATCCCGGCCGAACAAAAAGCCTCTATTTGGCGAAAGAGGGCCGAACAGAGTAATTTTAGGGGGGTTTAGGTTTAGGGTTAGAATTTAAATTGATTGATTTTTTTGATTGTGTAGGGTGATGCTTCAACCGAAGGCAGCATGATTGGATCTAAATGTATGATGGATTACACAAATGAATTTACAACTTACTAGGTCTGATAATTTTGATTGTAATTATTTTATTAGGTGACTAAATAATATGTAAAATTATCTACTGACATTAAAACTTCTGATTCGGATAGCGATGTGAAGAAACTAAGAATTGTATTTGCTTGCGAGAGGAGTGGTACCTGCAGAAGTAAAAGCATAAAGGAAAATGAATTAAATACCAGGTCCAGTGGCACTAAGAAGTATCGATGTCCTTTTGCATTAAGAGGAAAGAAATTGGACACTTCATATGATTGGATGTTAATGGTCGTTTGTGGTGTGCACAATCATCTGACTGCAAAGCATCTCGAGGGGTACTCATATACTGAATGATTATCGAAGCAGGAGACTTCATTGTTAGTGGATATATCGAAGACTTTGGTTCGGCCAAAGGCCATACTGTCCACATTAAAGCAAAGGGATGCCCTCAATGTTATAACAATGAAGACGATCTACAATGCACGGCAGAGGTGTAAGGTTGTAGAGAAAGCTGAGAGATCTCAGATGCAACTTCTGGGTAAATTATCCAAGCATAAATATATTGAGTGGCATAGGAATTGTATTGAGTCTGATGTTGTGCGTGACTTGTTTTGGGCTCACCCTGGCAGCATAGATTTGTTACGTGCATTTTCTTATGTTTTGATAATGGATTACACATATAAGATGAATATATATCGTCTTCCTCTCTTAGAGATTGTGGGGGTGACAACAACTAACCTCACATTTTCTATTGCTTTTACATACATAGACTCTGAGCGGAAAGATAACTATACATGGGCATTAGAGAGATTGTGTAGTGTTATGGACGTTGATGTTCTGCCTAAGGTGATAGTCATAGATCGAGACTTGGCTCTATTGAATGCAATTCAGAGGGTATTTTCTATGGCAATACATTTGTTATGTAGATGGCATATTAGGAGGAATGTTTTGGCCCAGTGCAAAAGATTATTTAAAACGAAGGAGAAATGGGATAAGTTTATAATGAGTTGGAATATACTAGTGTTGTCAAGTATAGAAGATGAGTATAACGATCACTAGAATGCACTCCAGAGAAAATTTAGTACCTATCCAAATGCTTTATAGTATGTGTCAGATACTTGGCTGAGCAAATACAAGGAAAGATTTGTCGCAGCGTGGACAGATGCACGTAGACACTATAGGAATGTGACAACTAATATGTATTACAAGAAATTAATTCATTTTAGTATCTTTATAATTTAATTACGTATTTGTTATTTAACTTTTATTTAATTTTATTTACTTTACTAGGGCTGAAAGTGCACGTGCAAGGCTTAAAAGATAGCTTGGATCAAGCCAAGGCACTTTCGAGTCATCTTGGACAAAAATTCATAGTTTGATTGAGTTGCAGCACAGTGACATTAAAGCCTCATTTTTAAATCGTAACTCTCTGTTCGGCCTTTATGGGCCAACACGATGCTCATTGGGGTGCTCGTACTGGGTGAATAACTATCTTGTTCAGAGAGAACCAACTTAAAGGCAGAAGGATCATGGCGAGTAGACGTATCAACCTTCAATGAAGTGCGGCCATATGAACCGATCATCCTTTTTGCAGGTTATTCAAGAGAAGTACTATTGGGCTTGCAATCTCTCTCAATTTTCTTAACATCTGCAATTGAGAAGCCCCATCTAACTGCTTGAATTTTTGAGCAATTATATCCAACTATGGTTCACAACTCAGCTTCATACTTTGCACATTTGAAGTAGGCACCATATCAAATTTTCTCCAATGAGGATCTATGCAGTCGAGGGGAATAGGCGATCTTCCATCCTGTACCACATAATCTCATGAGCACATGGTAAACCATATGTGCATCGAATAGTACACCCACAAACTGATTCATCAATCCCAACTGAATTGGCTCAATTCGCTTGGGCGAGGATATGATTTAATGCACTTATAACTATGAAACCTTGCAGTTCTTTGAATTCAGCAGGCTTGAAGTTGTATTGCACGACCATTAAACTTTTCTAAAATGAGGCTTTTATGTCAATATGCTGTAACTCAATCAAACTATGAATTTTTGTCCAAGATGACTCGAAAGTCCCTTGGCTTGATCCAAGCTATCTTTTAAGCCTTGCATGTACACTTTCAGCCCTAGTAAAGTAAATAAAATTAAATATAAGTTAGATAACAAATATGCAATTAAATTATAAAATTCTAAAATGAATCAATTTCTTGTAATACCTATTAGTTGTCACATTCCCTAGTGCCTACATACGTCCGTCCACGCTGCGATAAATCTTTCCTTATATTTGCTCAGCCAAGTATCTAACACATATCGAAAAGCATCTGGATAAGTACTAAACTCTCTCTGGAGTGCACTCCAGTGATCGTTATACTCATCTTATATGCTGGACAACATTAGTATATTCTAACACATTATAAACTTATCATATTTCTCCTTCGTTTCAAATAATCTTTTGCGCTGGACCAAAACATTCCTACTAATATGCCATCTACATAACAAATGTATTATCATAGGAAATACCCTATGAATTGCATTCAATACAGCCAAGTCTCTATCTATGACTATCACCTCAGGCAGATCATCAGTGTCCATGACACTGCGCAATCTCTTTAATGCCCATGTATAGTTATCTTTTCACTCAGAGTCCATGTACAAAAGCAATAGAAAATGCCAGGTCAGTTGATGTCACCCCCCACAATCTCTAAGAGAGGAACACGATATCTATTCGTCTTGTAAGTGCAATCCATTATCAAACACGAGGAAATGTACGTAACAAATCTATGCTGTCAGGGTGTACCCAAAACAAGTCATGCACAACATCAGACTTAATACAATTCCTATGCCACTCAATATATTTACCCTCAGATAATTTACCCAGAAGATGTTGCATCTGAGATCTTCCAGCTTTCTCTACAGACTTATACCTTTGCTGTGCATTGTAGATTGTCTTCATTGTCGTAACATTGAGGGCATCCGTTTGCTTCAATGTGGATAATATATCTTTAGGCCGAACCAAACTCTTCAACATATTCACTAACATTGAAGTCTCCTGCTTAGATAATCGTCCAGCATATGAGTGCCCCTCAAGATGCTTCGTAGTCGAATGATTGTGCACACCACAAATGACCATTAACATCCAATCATCTGCAGTGTCCAATTTTTTTCCTCTTAAGACAAAAGGGCATCCACACTTTTAGTGCCATTGGCCCTGGTCTTTAATCCTTTTCTTTATGCATTTACTTTTGCAGGTACCACTCCTCTCGCAAGTAAAAACAATTTTTGGTTTCTTAACATTGCTACCCAAATCAGATTTTTTTAATAATAATGACAAATCCATTCCTCCTCCTAGCTTTTCGACACCAATTACACATTTCTTTTCTACTCTTGAATATCTACAAAATAAATAATTTAATGTGAGTAGACAATTTTACACATTGCTTAGTCAACTAATAAAACAATTGCAATCAAAGTTATCTGACCTCATAAGTTATAAATTCATTTGTGTAATCCATCATACTTTTATTAGAGCCAATCATACTGTATTCGGTTGAAGCATTGCCCTACACAGTCAAAAATTATTTTAAACCCTAACCCTAATTTACCCTAAACCATCGAAGAGGTTCGGCCCTATGTGGCCGCACAAGAGCCCTCTATTCGGCCACACAGGGCCAAACAAGGAGCCCTCTGTTCGGCCACATAGGGCTGAACAAAACACGAACCATAAAAAAAAAAATCGAAACAAGTTTAAAAATCAACCTTTGCGACCGTAGAACCTTTTCAAATCGCCAGTTGCTTGTCCATTGCTCGATTAAGGATTGAAAACATGAAATCTCTTCAAACACGCTTCAAAATGGATTGAGGGGTTTTGTTTTTTCAACAATGTGGGAAGGGGGAGGGAGGAGGGGCAGGGGAGGTGGGAGGGGGGGCTGTTTTGATCCAGTGGGGTGCAGAGAGTAAAGGAGGGTATTTTGATCAAAGTTTTTGAGAGCTAAATTGATCTTTTTATTTTATTAAGTGGGGGGCTACTGAAAAACTGCAGTCCAAATAGAAGCTCCCCTAATGGTTCATCCGTTCACCTTCTTTGAGATAGAGAACTAAATAATAATACTAGTAGCAATGCAGTTGATGGTGGAGCATTAAATGAAGGAAAAAAATACATCTAAAATGAAGAAATTATGACATCAAAAATTGATCCCCTACTCTCATGCTTCTTTTAACCTTTCCATCCTTCACTACCTCATATCAAAAAGTGAAAAAGTTATGACATCAAAAAAAATTTATAAGATTCTTTTAACCTTTCACCCCTCACAAACTCCTCACTTAAGATATAGATGCATGTATGCTTGTATTTCAATATGTTGTTCAATTGGAGGTAATATAACTGCCACTACAAAAAGCCTGGCAAATAATGTCCATAAGTGCTTTTGGTTGCCATAGAATATATGAGTTGCTAGTTGTACCCCAAATAGAGAGAAGTAAAAAAAAGTAATAGGATATGTTTGTTTTTCGAAAAATACTCTTATTTTCTATTACTTCTCATGAAAAATAGAAATTATTTATAAAAATATGTTTGATGCATAAAAATAAAAATAACTTTCTGAAAAATGCAACTTCAAAACGAAAAGAAAACTAAGAGTAGTTTAAAGGTATTTTTATTGTTTTCCATCAAAAGAAAGAAAAAAAATAAAAACACAAAGCGCTTGATTTGTATCATTTTTATTTCTTATTTTTAATTTTAAAAATAGAAACATAAAATTTATCATTAAAATATTTTTATATCATATTTATAATTATATTATTTTGTAATATAATTATATGATATTATAATATAATATTTTATACTATAATATTATATATTTCTTTTATTTTTTAATTATCCTCTTAAGAGATATTATTTATAATAAAAATAAGAAATAATACACACACACACACACACACACACATTTATCAACATATTTTCTGGAGATTAGAAAAGGAAAACTAAAAACTATTTTAAAAAAATAAAAATATAAAATATAAAAAACATGTTCTGAAAAAATCAATAGTCTTATTGTCCTGCATGCAACTTTGCCAGCAACAATACCTTCCTGCTATCGGTTTTGGAAAGGATATTTTATGTGAGCTCCCAAATGATCCTTCATGGCCAATTAAACTTGCTAACAATATCTGCATTCAAAACACAAATGTTGAAATGATTTTGAGGACAGCGACCATAAGTTGGAAGGGTGCCAAAGCGCCTCCGGACCCTGCCATTTCTCATATGCAGCACCAAATCATGACACTAGATAACCCCAATTCCCATTAGTAAGAGATCAAAGGGCTTCCCTGTCTAATGTCAATGCAGCACCCAGACATTATGCTTGGCCTGGGATCTCTCATACCCAGAACTCCATCTAATCTTCTCAGTTACCATAACGAACACCCTGCTGAATAGATCGATGTCTTGCTATCTACATTCGACGCCAAGCAATACGATTCAACCGACTGGGCTGCAGGGAAAAATTAATGGCTTGCAAAAGACAATATGGAAGCAGAGGTTCTCCACCGAGTTGGTCAGCTAGGTTACAAGGGAGAGGGGAAGGTAAAATTAACTGCATGCCAGCATCCTGTGACAGTGGGTTGTTCCATGTCATCATGAGGGAAAAAAATCATATGTAACCATCATATCACTTTTGAAGGTTCCAAAATGATTCTTCCTATAATATCAAATCCAAACTCTCTCCCTCTCATCTTATTAGTGATAGGATAATGTTTATCTATCGCCAAAGACCAACTGATACTCAGGTGATAAATATGCAGAAATTTTGCAGAATGATCCGCTGAACCAATTGCAATTGACGCCTATTTGGACACCACTTCATATGCCAGAATGACCTCATTTAACCTTTTTCTGGGTGGGAGCTTTTCAATAAGAATGCTGCCATGGTAAGAATTACATTATAGAACTGGAGCACCCATCATTAGAACCTCAGCAAGCAGCCTGGAATTTGATGGATTTAATTAATATAGCTGAATCATTTTTGGCCTTGCTGTGACCACCATCCTTTGAAACACTGGCTTCTTGCCATCAGCTCATGTTATTTATCTTCATACAGCCAGAATTTCATGAGACAATTTTATGAAGGTTATGTTCAAAACCAAAAAAATTAATCATTGGCTTAACAATACAATAAATTTATAGTAGCAAATAAAATGGTTGAAAACTGCATTTCAATTATAAATGGTGTCATTTCAACCAAAGACAAAATGCCTTCTGACCAAGAGTCCGGAGTAAACCTTTCAGATCAGTCTTTGGATTGAAATTGTTCAAAGAAGATCCGTATCAGAGCATACTGTAATCTTCTCCCTGCACAGAGCATTTGATGTACTTATCAAGCCGCCAAATCTCATCTCAGAGTCAGCTGGAAATTGTAAAACCTGGTGTGGTGCTCCAAAGCCTGGATTGGACAAGAGGATGCCCACGGCACTTCATCCATGAGGTGACGCCCAAAGAGGGCGTATGGTTCATGTAGTCTCATGGGTGTAGGACTAGTTTTAGTCCTAGGATGGAAGTTTATGGGCTCCACGGGTTCAAGGGCCAGGTTGTTGGGTCTTGAGGGGGCTAGTCTGTCATTGGACCAGATTTGGGCCCAAAGTGTGGATTGGTCCAAGAAAGTTTTTTAGGGTTTATTATGCATGTAATTAGGCATCTTTTTTAGTCTTAGAAGGGATCATGGGTCGTAAATTATTTAAGGGGCTTCATGTAATCATCCAAGGAAGAGAGAAGAAGAAGCATGCAAACCCTTTTCTTCCTGTTAATCAATCCGTCTCTCCTCTTCTCTAATGCGCACGATTCCTTCTTTCTTGCGTTTCATCCTTCTCACACATTAATGCCCTAGATCTCTAGGGATTTTTGCTGCTACCATCTAATTCCTAGACGTCTTTCTTGCAACCGGTATCCCTAGGGTAAAGAAAGTTGCATGTTCTTGGAGAAGAAAGAAACCCTAGCCGCCCATCATCCAAGAAGCCATTTCTTTCTTGATTGTGGATCAGATCTGAAAGGTTCACGTGTGAAGGAAGAGAGATCATGACCCTCTCTTATAATCTTGGGGCACAAGAAATAAAGAAAAACCCCAGTTGCCATCTATTGGGGGAAATTATCAAGATCAAGATTCAAAATTCTGCTGCAGAATTTTAGCATGGGTATCATCTTGCTTTTGCATCTCCACACGACTTGAGGGTGGTCAAATTCGTGCTATCCTCCAAGGGTTGAAAGAGGACAAATCCCCCTTCATCTGGTATCAGAGCCTCATTGATTTGGTGGAGAAAAGATTGGATCTTGGACATTTCTTAGTAAGGTATCAAAACAGAAAATTTCTGCAGCAAGTTAAATTTCTGTTTTGTTGTGTTTGCTTTATTTCTTGGTTGGTATGACATCTAGTAGTCTCAAATTGAATTTTGAGAAGTTTGATGGAAAGGAGAACTTTACCCTATGGTAGCAAAGGGTGAAGAATTTATTGGTATAGCAAAGAATTATAAGGTCTTGGTGAAACAAAGACTGGATAATGTAAGTTATGAGGATTAGGAGTTAGAGGAGATTGCATTTAGCATAATCAGAATATTTTTGACTGATCAAGTTTTGTCGAAGATTTGCACGCCGACCATGGCAAGGGGCTTTGAAAAACTTTATAGAACACTTACATGGAAAAGAGTATGACAAACAAGTTATGGTTGAAGAAACAGTTGTACAGCTTGAGAATGCCTAAGGGAGGTGATCTTGTGGCCCATATTCAAAAATTCAATCAAGTGTATTCAGAGGTGATGAGCTTAGATGTGAAGATTGATGAAGAAGACAAGACCCTCATCTTGTTGTGTTCATTACCCAGTTCCTATGATAGTCTGATTACAACCTTGGTATATGGGAAGGAGATCCTAAATTATGAAGAGATTATGGGGGTGCTGAGATCAAACCAGCAAAAAGAGAAAATCTGCATGGAGAATTCTAACACAGAGGTGCTTGCTGTGAATGAGAGGCAAGGGAGACCTTGGAAAAAGGTTAGAGGCAAGTCCAAAGGTAGATCTAAGTCTCGGGGCAAGAGGAAAGCATGTAAGTGTTACAAGTATCATCAGCTTGGTCACTTGAAGAGAAATTGCCCACTTCTGAAGAATGAGAAGGGGAAGGGCATTTTCAAGGAAGGTTCAGCCAGCAATGGTGGTGCAAATTCATCTAAAGATAGTGAAGATGATGTACTGATAGTTTCAGATGGGACCAAGAAGTATGATAGTTGTTGGACACTTGACTCAGCCTGTTCTCATCACTACACTTCGCATAGGGAGTGGTTTGCAACTTATGAAGAATCTGATAGAGGGAGTGTATGCCTTGGTGATAATCACCCTTGTAAGATTGCTAGAGTTGAAAACATAAGGGTAAGAATGCATTATGGGGTTATAAGGACTTTGACCAATATCAAATATGTCCCAGAGTTGAAGAAGAATCTGATTTCTTTGGGCTACCTAAAGAAGCATGGGTATGCATTTGGAAGCCAGGGAGTGGATGTTTGAGGATAACCAAGGGTGCATTAGTGATGATGAAAGAGAAGGTTAAAAAATAATCTCTATCAGATGGAAGGCTCAGTGGTCACAAATGGTGCAAAGGTGCTAGCAGCGGCACAGGAGGGAGGAACAGTTAGTCTACAGACTGTGGCACTATCGGATGAGACACATGAGTGATAAAGGCTTACAGAACTCAGTAAAAGAGGCCTGATTCTAGCACTTAAGAAGGAGGACAATGACATCTGTGAGCCCTGTATTTATGGCAAACAGCATAGGTGAGGTTTGCCAGCAGTTTCAAGCAGAGTGAAGGTATTTTGGAACTAGTTCACTCAGATATATAGGGACCAGCCCCTGTATCAGCCAGAGATGGGGCTAAGTATTTTTTGACCTTTATTGATGACTACTCCAAGAAGGTATGGGTATATCTGATAAAAAAAATTAGAGGTATTTGCCCGATTCAAGGCTTGGAGAGTTGGTGTTGAAAAGAAGACAGAAAAATCAGTTAAGTGTTTGAGATCTAACAATGAAGGTGAGCACACAAGCAATGAATTCAGAAGGTACTGTGAGAAAAATGGGATCCAACAACATTACACAATGAGGATGACACCTCAGTAGAACGGTGTGGTAGAGAAGATGAATCGCATATTGACAAAGAAGGCTAGGAGTTTGAGGCTGCAGGCACCATTGCCCAAGGTATTTTGGGGTGATGCGGTTATGTTTGCTGGTTTTCTGGTTAACAAGTCTCCGAATATAAAACTTAATGGAGGCATTCCAAAGAAGATCTAGAGTGAAAGAAGGTGGAGCTTGGACACCTGAGGATTTTTGGTTGCCCGGCCTATGCACATGTGAAGGCAATTGAAAGGAGCAAGCTAGACCCAAAATCACAAAGGCTGATCTTCATCGGGTATCCCCAAGGAGTTGAAGGCTATTTGCTATGGAATTCAGATTTACATAAGTGTATCATAAGTAGAGACATCATTTTTTATGAGAAGAGCATCTTAAAGAGGTCAAAGATTGCAGATGGAGTTGAAAAGGATGAACAGGACAACAGTGGACAACATTGACTAATAGGTGATGTACCATCTACTTTTACTTCAAAACGTGCTTTTTGAGATGGAGTTTGGTATGTATGTTCTCATACATATAAAGGATCAGCCAGGAGAGCCATCAGTCCAGAAGAAGGTGCAGGTGGAGTCATGCACTTCAACTTTGAGAGATGATCAAAGGGTTGTGGCACTGCACAAGGCAAAGCATACCATCATCAAACCTGTTCGAAATCACATTGATGAGATAGTTTTCTATGCTCTCATCACTGCAAATAAAGATCCAGAGACCTTCCAAGAAGCCATGTAAAGTTTAGAAAGAGAGTCATGGATGCAAGCCATGATGGAGGAGATGGAGTCCTAGAAATGAATAAGATATGACAGCTAGTGGGTTTACCTAGAGATGCCTAGGCCATTGGTTCAAAATGGATGTTCACAAAGAAGAATGCACCTTCAGAGTAAGGTGGAGTCAGATACAAAGCAAGGCTTATTGCTAAGGGATTCTCATAGAGAGAGGGAGTGGACTACACAGAGGTATTCTGTCCAATGGTACGCCATGCTTCAATTCGTGTGTTGTTGTCTCTTGTAGCACAACATGGTATGGAGTTGCAGCAGATGGATGCGAAGACGGCTTTCTTATATGGGAGTCTAGAGGAGAGGATATGCATAAAGCAACCAGAGGGTTTCAGGGAATTTGGATTGGAAGAAAAGTGTCTACTAAAGAAATCTCTCTATGGTTTGAAGTAGTCACCCCGTTAGTGGTACAAAAGGTTTGATATATTTATTTTGGGCCTTGGATTTTCTAGATGTGAACATGATGCTTGTGTCTATGTAAAAAATGTGAATGAGGATGATGCATTGTATCTCCTTTTGTATGTGGATGATATGCTCATTGCTAGCAGGAATATTGAAGCAGTGAATGGGCTGAAATCTGCATTAGCAACAGAATTTAAGATAAAGGATTTGAGATCAGCTAGAAAGATACTTGGGATGAAAATTTGTAGAGATAGGACCAAGGAAATTCTACACTTATCATTGGATGGATATATTCAGAAGGTGTTGGAGAGGTTTGGAATGGATAAGGCCAAACCAGTTGGAACACCTTTGGCTAGTCACATGTCTCTTTCTAAGTTACAGAATCCCCAGATAGATGAGAAGAAAGAGTACATGGAGAGAGTTCCATATGCTAATATAGTGGGCAGTATTATGTATGCTATGGTGTATTGCAGGCCTGATATAGCACATGCAGTGAGCCAGATGAGCAGATTCATGGCAAACCCAGAGAAGGAGCACTGGAAGGCACTCAAATGGATTTTGAGGTACCTTCAGAGAACTCATAGACTTGATCTAATTTTGGGCAGCAAGAAGGACCTAAGGAGAAATTTAATATCCCAAGTAAGTCATTAGGTCCATTGGAAGGGTTTGTGGATGCAAATTTTGCTGGTGATCTAGATACAAGAAGGTCTACCATAGGGTATATGTTCAGCATGTACGGTGGACCAATTTCTTGAAGATCAACCCTTCAACATATTATAACTTTATTATAACAGAAGCTAAGTATATAGGGATTACAAAGGCTGTCAAGGAGGCTCTTTGGTTGAAGAGACTCATCATGAAAATAGGGATGAAGCAGGGTACAATATTATTGCACAGTGATAGTCAGAGTGCCCTGCAATTGACTCAAAACCCTGTCTATCATTTATGCACAAAGCATATAGATGTGAGGTATCACAAGATTAGATAAGTGGTGGAAGAAGGTGAAATGGAGTTGGTTAAAGTCCATACAAAGAAGAACCAAGCAGATGCACTCACGAAGACTCTTACATGGGATAACTTTCTCTCATGTGTGGCACTGATGGATCTGAGAAAGTATGCAGATTTTGCAGAGGCTTTGAAGCACCAAGGTGGAGATTGCAGAGCCTAGTGTGGTACTCCAAAGCCTGGATTGGGCAAGAGGATGCCCACGACACATCATCCATAAGGTGACGCCCAAGGAGGGCATGTGGTTCATGTGGTCTCATGGGTCTAGGACTGGTTTTAGTCCTAGGATGGAGGTTTATGGGCTCCATGGGTATAAGGCCCAGGTTGTTGCGTCTTGAGGGGGCTAGTCTGTCACTGAACTGAGTTTGGGCCCAAAGTGTGGATTGGTCCAAGAAAATTTTTTAGGGTTTATTATGCATGTAATTAGGCATCTTTTTTTAGTCTTGGAAGGGATCATGGATTGTGGATTATTTTAAGGGGTTTCATGTAATCATCCAAGGAAGAGAGAAGAAGAAGCATGTAGAACCATTTTCTTCCTGTTAATCAATCCGTCTCTCTCCTCTTCTCTAACGTGCACGATTCCTTCTTTCTTGTGTTTCATCCCTCTCACACATTAATGCCCTAGATCTTTAAGGCTTTTTACTGCTACTATCTAATCCCTAGATGTCTTTTTTACAACCAGTTTCCTAAGGGTGAAGAAAGTTGCATGTTCTTAGAGAAGAAAGAAATCCTAGTCGCCCTTCATTTCTTGATTGTGGATCAAATCTGAAAGTTCACGACCCTCTCTTATCATCTTGGGGCACAAGAAATAAAGAAAACCCTAGTTGCCATCTATTGGGAGAAATTATAAAGTCAAGATTCAAAATTCTGCTGCAGAATTTCAGCAGAAATATCATCTTGCTTCCGCATCTCCACACGACTTGGGGGTGGTCAAATTCGTGCTATCCTCCAAGGGTTGAAATAGAACAAACTCCCCTTCGTCTGGTATCAGAGCCTCGTTGATTTGGTGGAGAAAAGATTGAATCTTGGACGTTTCTTGGTAAGGTATCAAACCAGAAAATTTCTGTAGTAAGTTAAATTTCTGTTTTGCTGTGTTTGCTTTATTTTCTTGATTGGTATGGCATATAATAGTCTCAAATTGGATTTTGAGAAGTTTGATGGAAAGAGGAACTTTACCCTATGGCAGTAAAGGGTGAAAGATTTATTGGTACAACAAAGGATTTATAAGGTCTTGATGAAACAAAGATCGGATAATATAAGTTATGAGGATTGGAAGGAGTTAGAGGAGATTTCATTTAGCATAATTGCTTGGCTAATCAAGTCTTACCGGAGATTTGCTATTGGGAGGAGTTTGCACAATTGCTTGGCTGATCAAGTTTTGCCGAAGATTTACCCAATCTCTCTCTCTTCCATATGGTTTTCTCATATATGATGTGATCAAAAACCTTAGAAGGGATTTCTATTTATAGAAACTTTCTTAACTCCCTTCCACTATCTACTCTCATCAAAGTAGGTATTTTAAATTTTCAAAAGAGATATATTTATCACTTAATTAATTAATGGATGGATATTATTGAGAATTATCTTCAAGAGATTGAGATATATCTGTAAGTGATTACCAAATAAAATAAAAAAGGACCATCACCGACGGGATACTACCCTATCACCATGCTACATGTAAGCTAAGATGGGCTCCTCATGTTCGCAAGTGTTTTTGCCAAATTTTTCTTTATGTTACCTGCTACACCATTAACATCTGATGTCATGTTGCACCACCAAAGATCATGCTCATATATAGCTTCTAGAAAGTAGATTCATAAATGGTATTCGGAAACTGATCCTCTCAACTATTTGTTAAGTTATGAAAGTTACTGATGACGCCAAGTCACCTTCTTCAAGCGTCGGGGAAGACGGACGTCCTTCTCTCTGGACCCCTGCAAGAAAAGTCCCCGGAGACCGGATGCTCCGATGGGGACCCTTCGACGCTCAAGTTAGTCACTTGGGATCAGACGAGAACTGCTCAGCAGAAGGGAGCTGAAACAGTTAGGGTTTTAGCTAGTAGGAAGAAAACTAGAAAACCAGAGTTCAAGGATCCTACTCACAACGTGGGCGCGTGCTTTTATACCTGTTCGAATGTCCCATCTTTCTGTTCCGGAAGATTGCTGTCGTACCGTCATTGTGCATGCCGAAGGCGTCCTGCGTTACCTGTCAATATGGCTTTACAGGTGTCTAGCAGCCATAGTTGCATTTGGTGTGCGCCGATGCTTGACATGACCGCGCACAGTTGCAAGTGATAGTGAATCGTACTCCGTAACGGGGCATGGTCATGCACAGTGACACATACAATGTACCATACGCCGTTATGAGGTATGGCCGCAAGCAGCCATGGGCGCACTGCGGGTCACGTGGGTGCGCCAGGTGGCCCAAAGTTGTTTGGTTCGAAGGCCGGTTCACGTGCTGAACGTTGCCCCCGCACCCTGAGACCGGAGGGGGTCTCGGGGGTGAGATGATGCTTGTGCACCCCGAGACCGGAGGGGTCTCGAGGTTGAGATGCAGGGACCTCACCTCGAGACCGGAGGGGGTCTCGGGGGTGAGATGATGCTTGTGCACCCCGAGACCAGAGGGGGGTCTCGGGGTTGAGATGCAGTGACCTCACCCCGAGACCGGAGGGGGTCTCGGGGGTGAGATGATGCTTGTGCACCCGAGACCGGAGGGGGGTCCCAGAGTTGAGATGCAGTGACCTTATCCCGAGACTGGAGGGGGTCTCAGGGGTGAAATGATGCTTATGCACCTCGAGACCGGAGGGGGTCTCGGGGTTGAGATGCAGTGACCTCACCCCGAGACCGAAGGGGGTCTCGGGGGTGAGATGATGCTTGTGCACCCCAAGACCGGAGGGGGATCCCGGGGTTGAGATGCAGTGACCTCACCCCGAGACCGGAGGGGTCTTGGGGGTGAGATGATGCTTGTGCACCCCGAGACCGGAGGGGGGTCTCGGGGTTGAGATGCAGTGACCTCACCCCGAGACTGGAGGGGGTCTCGGGGGTGAGATGATGCTTGTGCACCCCGAGACCGGAGGGGGATCCCGGGGTTGAGATGCAGTGACCTCACCCCGAGACCGGAGGGGGTCTCGGGGGTGAGATGATGCTTGTGCACCCCGAGACCGGAGGGGGTTCCCGGGGTTGAGATGCAGTGACCTCACCCGAGACCGGAGGGGGTCTCGGGGGTGAGATGATGCTTGTGCACCCCGAGACCGGAGGGGGGTCTCGGGGTTGAGATGCAGTGACCTCACCCCGAGACCGGAGGGGGTTTCGGTGGTGAGATGATGCTTGTGCACCCCGAGACCGGAGGGAGGTCTCGGGGTTGAGATGTAGTGACCTCACTCTGAGACCGGAAGGGGTCTCGGGGGTGAGATGATGCTTGTGCACCCCGAGACCGGAGGAAGGTCTCAGGGTTGAGATGCAGTGGCCTCACCCCGAGACCGGAGGGGGTCTCGGGGGTAAGATGATGCTTGTGCACCCCAAGACCGGAGGGGGGTCCCGGGGTTGAGATGTAGTGACCTCACCCCGAGACCGGAGGGGGTCTCAGGGGTGAGATGATGCTTGTGCACCCCGGGATCGGAGGGGGGTCTCGGGGTTGAGATGCTCGGGGTCTTACCGGATGTTCGGCAGAGCTAAGGGTTGAATGATTCCGTGGAGACGGAGTCCTCCAGGTGGATGCTTGGCGGAACCAACACTGATGTCGGATAAGGAGGAGGTTCCGGGGTTAGGGGAGGACCTCCGTTAGCTGCCGTTACCATTTATTCTAACGGCGCTGGATCAGCGACATCAGTTACACTTGCCAAGATTTTTGTTGCCATAGCAATACATCTTCAATCTTATTAATCATAAGAACCCACTCATGGACCGCTGATCATCTAAAAGACTTACTTTAAACCTTGACTGAATGTATGTCGTGTCTCTTTTGGATTCAACTTGTTTCTTCCAGCCTATTGGTGGTTTCTCCATTTGATCACCTCAATCTTTGGCAATGCAAATGAAGTACTGAGAACATACTCATTAGTTTTTTGTTTTTTTTTAACGTGCACTGTCTTATATATATTTGGATGCAAATACTAATTAACTCACCATCTTTGTCTTAGTTGGATGTTGAAGGCTGGAGCTCGATCAGTGCCTTTGACAATGCCGATGAGCCACTAATAATGCTGGATGCATGGATCCTTACAAACCAGTTAGCCGCAACCAAAAATATTTGAATGAAATTACAAATTTTTTTTTTTATTACAAACGGACGATCATACCAGTCTAGCGTGAGTCAAGTCCGACATATCAGAATACAAAATCTGAGATAGAACCGTAGGACATAAGACTCCCGGCCGCCAGAGCCATGAACCAGAGTGATGGGCAACTCGGGAAGCAACCCAGTCAGCCGCTGAATTGGCTTCGCGGTAAATATGGCAAACCTGGACACTATAGGCTTGCTGAAACATCGTCCGGATGTCGCATAACAAAGGGTTGGTAGGCATAGGGTCGCCGGAGTCCTACTGGAGCCAGCGCACCACGATAATAGAGTCCCCCTCGATGATAAGCCAGCGAATGCCCAGAGTACGGATAGCATGAGAAATGCCAGCCCACGCCGCATATAACTTAGCTAGCGGCACTGACAGGTCAAGAGAACCAAAACCACCAGTCGCAATCATCACCCCATCCGATCCACGAATCAGAAAACCTGAACCAGCCAAGCGGTTTTGAACACTGCCATCAAAGTTGATTTTGACAGACCCTAGTGGAGGGAGTTCCTAGGAGATAAAGACCGTACACCGGTGCGCTCCCGAGGCAGCAGGAGAATCCCAGATACTTGGTCTATCATTACCAATGCCTGACTGGTGGAGCATGTACTCAGCAGAGAGGGACAGAGTTGTCCTAAGAATCTTATGGGGAGGGTCCCGCACATCCGAAAAAATATGCCTATTCCGAGAAAGCCAGACCTCATGAGCAATATAAGAAGCCATAGAGCAAAGTCGACGGTTGCCCCTCCGCTCAACCTGCCGAATCACCCGCATAAAAGAAGTGCAACCAGGGCCATTGCTATCACCCCAGGACTGATAGCCAGCTATCTGCCAGACCCTTCTGACTCTGGTACAAGAAAAAATAGCATGATCCACAGTCTCCTCCTCCAGCCCGCATAAAGGGCACATAGGTTGGATCAACATGCCCCTACCCGAGAGTAGAGAGCAAGTGGGAAGGCAGTCCCAAGCCAGCTTCCAAATGAACAGCCGCACTCTATGGTGAATGGGAAGCTTCCAAATCCAAGAGATATGCATCCATTGTCTAGACTGTGGCATGTACTCCTGTATAAGATCCCTAACCGGAGCGCGAGACATGAAGGATATGTTCCATAGTCTGATATCTGATGCACAGTCCGCAACTAGAGGGATGGAAAGAATACGCCGGGATAGCTCCTCCCCGAAGAGAGCAGCAACGCGGGAGGTATGCTAGGCCGTGCGGTCCTGAGCAATTAAGTCAGCAACTCTCATGCCACTAGTAATGTCAGTGCTCACAAAGGTAGGCCAACGAAACAATGGTAGATCAGCCAACCACGTATCCCTAAGCACATCAACAGAAGCTCCATCTCTAATCATCCACGAGACATGAGATAACATAGTTGGAGCATGACGACACACCTCTTTCTAGAAAAAAGAATAGGCACGAGTAGACTGGGAAGACGTATAAGAGGTCCAATCACTATACTTTGCACGCATAACGAGCTCCATAAGCAATCTGGATCAAGAAGAAATCTCGTAGCGTGCCTAGCAGTCAGAGCTTCCCTTCTCACAGTGAGGGACTGGATCCCAAGTCCTCCCTCCGAAACCGGCATACAAATAATATCCCAAGCCATCAAGTGAATACCATGACCATCCTGCATAGATCCCCAAAGGAAGTCTCTGAACCATCTCCATTCGTCTCAAGCAAGTCACCGGAATGGCAGCATTAGATAGAATGTAGATAGGAAGAGATGTGAGCACAGAGTGAATAAGGGTAAGCCTGGCCATCATAGATAACCCAGAGACCTGCCACCCATCCAAACGAGTGTGGACTCGGCGCTCAAGATCAAGGAAATCAGAACAGCGCGGCCGTCTCCCCGTGATAGGAATACCCAGATAAGATAGCCGATCAGCCTGAGTAGAGATCCCTAATATTCGCTTAATGGTCTGCCTCAAAGAAGGGTTGGTCTTCGGACTGAAGCAAATCATGGATTTATCTAGATTAACTTTCTATCCAGAAGCCCTGCAGTAAGACTGAATCACCGAAGCAAAAGCTGTAGCATTGCTAACAGTGGCCCTTCCCAGCAAAATACAATCATCAGCAAAAAGCAGGTGAGATAGCGAGGGCCCGTGGGGACCCACACTACAAGGAACAATAGCAGAGGCCTGATGAGCCTGATGTAGAGCCCTAGAAAGAGCATCAGCTGAAAGAATGAACAAGAAGGGTGAGAGAGGGCAGCCCTGCCTGAGACCAATAGCAGAATGAAAGTAGTCCGTCTGGCCACCATTGATAATGATAGAAAAGGATGGCTGCTGGATACAGGCCCTAATCCAGGCAATAAAAGACTCAACAAACTGAAATTCCTGGAGAGCTCTATAAAGGAACTCCCAACTCACTCTATCATAAGCTCTTTCCATGTCCATCTTTATAGCCATCAAGCAGTGTCGAGAAGGCGCTCTATGGAGGTCATGCATCACCTCTTGGGCTAATAGGACATTATCAGAAATGCATCGACCCCTGAGAAAAGCCCCCTGCTCTGGAGAAATAATACGAGGAATAACCACTCTCAGCTGAGAAACTAGGAGGCGAGCGCAAATCTTATAAAGAATGGTACAAAGACTGATAGGCTGGAAGTGCTGAGGCTTGGAAGCAACTGGCCATTTTGGGATCAAGGCTATAAGAGTC
Source organism: Calamus simplicifolius (assembly GCA_900491605.1). Lineage (NCBI taxonomy): Eukaryota > Viridiplantae > Streptophyta > Magnoliopsida > Arecales > Arecaceae > Calamus > Calamus simplicifolius. The sequence goes on from UESW01004198.1 coordinate 916,980, forward strand.
CAATTCCAGTCAGGGGGGATGGAGTTGGCCCGAAACACAAGCTGGATGGCCTGCAGAACATCCTGTCTCATAATAGCCCAATAGTGACGAAAGAAGAAGGGGGGAAACCCATCAGGTCCCGGGGCTTTATCAGGACCAAGGTTCCATAAAGCCTCCCGAATCTCCTCAGAGGAAATAGGCCTAGTAAGACAGTCGTTATCCGCCTTAGTGATCCTAAGAGGGGAAGGTACTGGACACACAGAAAGCCCGACCCCTGAGATCTCTGTCCACCGGGATCGAAAGAACTGAATGAGCTGGTCCTCTATAGCCTTAATGTTTTCGTAGGCATTACCCTCCTCATCAATAAGCCACCGAATCCGATTCGCCACTCGGCGCTTTAATATTGCCTGATGGAAGAATCTAGTGTTCTGATCACCCTCCTTGATCCATTGAACATGGGATCTCTGCCTCCAATAGGTCTCCTGCTGCCGGAGGAGGGAGTGGTGGAGAGCAAGGCTGGATCGCAACGATCTAAGGTCCGAGTCATGAAGACTGCCAAACCGATCTTCCTTGTCTTGGAGTGAAGCAATAGTGTTCTCAATCTGCTTAATTTGCATGGCAATATTGCCTACCTCTTCCTTGTTCCATCTAGACAGTCGGCGCCTTGCCAACTCAAGACGTCGAGATAAGATGTAAGTAGCAGTCCCTCTAACCGGAGTACGCCAGACCTGAGAAATTAAGGAGCGAGCTACTGAATAAGAAGTCCAAAACTTCTCAAATTTAAAATGGCCCTTCCTCTGAATAGCAGCATCAGTGGTTATAAGGATAGGGCAGTGATCAGAGGCAATCCTAGAAAGATGTGTGACAGTGGTAGAAGGAAAGGACTGAATCCAATTAGCCGTGGCCAAGACCCTGTCCAACCGCTCCGACACTCTGGCAGAGCCACAATTATTATTGCACCAGGTAAATTGGCCACCCTGGAACCCCAAATCCAGAAGATTAGCAGAGGCTATGAAAGTCCGAAACTCAGAGATAGCAGCAGTCTCCACAAATTGCCTGCCCCCTCTCTTCTCATTAGCCGTCACAATGCAATTAAAATCCCCAGTACATAGGGCAGGAATACCCTGAGAAAGCAAAGTCAGAATCTCGTCCCAAAGAATCCGACGAATCCTGAAATCAGTGCTAGCATAAACACCCAAAAGTAGCCACGGGGCCGACGAACCTTCAGAAATAACAAGAGCAACCTGCTGGCTACAAAAGTGAAAAGCATCCACTCGAATATCAGCAGGCTTCCACAACACCATGATGCCGCCTGATAAGCCCTCAGACTCAATTGCAAAAGAAGACCAGGATCTAGATATCTGTCTTCTAACAAAAGCCAGACTATCGCCAGACAAGCGAGTCTCTAGCAAGACACAAATATCACACTGATGAAGCTGCATCAGCCTCCCAAAAGAGGAGCGAAACGAAGGTTTCAGGGCTCCTCTGACATTCCATATAAGGATCTTTATTCAGAAAGAGGGGGGTCCACATCCCCTGACATCTCAGCCTCAAGTGAACAACTAACAGGAGTCGCTCCCTTCGATGGCTGCTGGTCCAGACTATCCATAACCTCTGCTGAGGCCTTCAACTGAACGGCCTTCTTAAGTAGAGAAACCACAGAGTCGTGGGACTGACTCTCAATCTGCATCAGTTGGGAGTCCTCAGGGGGACCAGCAATGGCATGCACCTCCGAAGCCTGGGAAACCTTAGCCCCATTACCCAGGAAGGTAACATGCCCATTTATCCCTACCGAGGGCGCTGGGAAGGTGAAGGAGGAATGCACTACGCTTTTTCCTGTAATTTTCCTTTTCCCTTTCAAAGTTTTGGTTACTGTCTGGGGGCTGAGGTTCAACTGGACGGGCCCGCTTGAGTAGGCCCGGATTAGCTTCTTTAGTGCCCCCCGGCCTACCAGCCGAAATGTGGGAACCCAGAGGAGCAAAAGGGTTAGCCACAGAGATTGCAGAGGGTTGCAACAGGTTGGCTTCAGACTTTGAAGAGGACTCAGAAGAAACCGGCACATTAGAAGAAACCGGAAGAAACCGGCACAGCACTCAGACTCCCCTTCACAGCCAAAGCAGTCAACTGGGACACCGGCACAGTAACAGTAACAGACCCTCCCTCTGAGCCACCACACCCAGCATTACCAAGCTCCTGCATCGTCCCTGATTTCAGCCCCCGACTGCCTTCACCAGAAGAATCAGCCATAGCAACCCTCCGCCCAGGCTACCGACGGCCAAGCTTCTTTGGATACTGCCAGCCATCAGACGCAGGCGCAGGATGCTGGACCGTCGAAGAAGGAGACGCATCCAGAGTCGAAAAGGAACGCTGCCGGCGGAGGGCAGCCATCCAAGGCCCAAACGCCAACCCATCTGAGGAAGAAGCAGTAGACGGGGACGGAGGGCAACTGCCAGCAGGATGCACCGAACCACAGGCTGCACAAATACCCTCCAGCTGTTCGTAGACGAACTGTTGCCAGAAGGGAAGAACAGAGCCATGCACCCTAGCACCTGGCCGCAGGGGTTTGCTCAGATCAACCCAGACACAGGCGCGAGCAAACCCTCCCCCTCTTCCTCTCCCTTGTCGCCGTATCTATGAATTGGAAATCACCTGCAATGGAGAGAATGGATCTGACAATCTCCTCCGACCAGTATTCAATCAAAAGAGCAGGCAGCCGAATCCATAACAGGGCAGTAGACAGGGACCCTTCCGCAGGCACGAATTGAGGGCGCCAGTCCTCCAATGCTAGCAGCTGCCCGTTAGCCATCCAAGGCCTGCCAAGAGCAATCTCCTTAGCTGAAGGATCAGAGAAATGGAAGAGATAGTGGCGGTGGGCCAAGCTAATGCACTCCACTTCACCAGAAATCCCCGCTCGATGGAACTCCCGCACAATCGCCTCAGTTGGAACCCAACGCGACAGGCTTCAGGCAATCACCCCTTTCATCCTCCAATCAGTCGATTCATCCTCCAGAATCTGGGCCGGAAGCTGGATAACGTCTGGAAACCGCCGCTCCAGGGCCGCAACTTCCGTCGGAGATGGCGAAGACGCCGCCCATTCAAACCGGCTATTGACTCCGTGATTCCAAGCTCTTGCCGAGGTTCTTCCCCCATCCGAGGCCGTTGGGTTAACATTCGCTGGAGGAGACATCGTCCTCTTGAAGCTCAGAAGTCCGGCACCGATGATCACCGGAGATCAGCCACTAAGGGACTAGAAGCACGAATCTTGATGCAGAACCAGAAACAGAGAACTCGGTCGCCAAAAGCACGAAAACTAAAGCACGAAAACCTTTGAGGATAGAAAATTTACAACTTTTAGTTCAAGGATATGAAACTGGAAAGTAGATCAATCTTTAATTTCTTCGTACTTTTATTTCCTTTTTTTTTTGATTCACTCATTACCTTTCAAAGAATTGCATCGGTAGTCAAGAATCACCTCGTGATATGACCATTTAGAAAACAAAATTAACAACATAAATATATGGAATGGAACATAATTAAGCAGATTCGTGGCTTTAATATTAAATCTAAGATTTTCTAATTAAGATATGGTTTTAGTATGGTCTCTTACCGTCTTAATATGATGGATACCCTTGGGCGGCCTTTGAACCGCTGTTTCTCAATTCAAGAAAAAGTATTTGTGCATTGTATTCGGTGTAGCAGGTTCTATATTTTTTATATATTTACGATATTTATTAAAAAAAATTAAGATAACTTTATAATATTTTGAGAAAAAAAATTTCGACATCCCAGTTTTAAGCTTACGACACCGTAGTTATAAAATTAAGATACCCGTTCAGGAAGTAAAAAAAAAAATTATAACACCCTAGTTTTAAACTTACGATACCATAGTTTAAAATTAAGACACCCATTCAGAAAGCAAAAAAAATTACGATATTCCAATTGTAAAGTTACGACACCATAGTTATAAAATTACGATACCCACTCAGAAAATGTATCTGTACACAAATTTCAAAAAAAAAAGCTATCTGACATGCATTAATACTCGTTCAATTTTTTTTTGAAATTTGTGTAAAGATACGTTTTCTGAGTGGGTATCGTAATTTTATAACTACGGTGTTCTAAATTTACAACTGGGATGTCGTAATTTTTTTTGACTTTCTTAATAGGTGTCATCGTAAGTTTAAAACTGGGTGTGACGTGTATTAATACCCGTTCAGCTTTTTTTTTTTTGAAATTTGTGTACAGACACATTTTCTGAAGGGATGTCGTAATTTTATAAATACGGTATCGTAAGTTTACAACTGGGGTGTCATAATTTTTTTTTTGCTTTGTGAACGAGTGTCTTAATTTTATAACTACGGTGTCTTAAAACTGAGGTGTCATAAATTATTTTCTCGGGATGTCGCTTAACATTTTTTAATGAGTGCCGTAAGCATATGAACCAATAAGAAGGGGCGGTGTAGCTTATATAGGATTTGCTGCACCGGATGCGGTGTACAAAGTCTTTTCCCTCGATTCAATTCAATATCTTGGAGAAAAAGAAATGGATTGAAATTAATATCATAGGCCCGGCCCCTACCACTCACGGCATTAATTAAGGCCGGCCGGGTTAAACCAATCCGCCTAGTACCAGCTTGCTAATCCAAGCCTACTCCTCCAATCCAATCCAATTCAGCAATCCAAACAGAGTCTCAATTTGCCCTCTAAATCATGAGATTGGCAAATCGGATCCTCCATACCGTGGGGATCGAAAACGATCGAGTGCAACAGCTGCTTATTCTTCGTGTGTGTGTGTGTGTGTGTGTGTGAGAAATAATAAATTTTTGAGGGAAGGAAGCGTCATAAATAATAAAGTTATGAAAACTAGGAGGGGAGGAAGCCTAATTGAGGCTAGGTACTCGATCACCCTCTTGTCGTGGGTCAAGTTACTTCTTGATGCTTTGCGTTCCAATACTATTTCTGTTGACGAGGCCTCGTGAATCAAAAACATGACTTTTAAAAGAAGTGATGTGGCTGGTGTAGCCACGTGCAGTCGCAGGAGCAATCTCGATAATACCAAAGCATTTTTCGATCGAGGCCATTTTTGGCCGACCTCTCTCGGCCCGGCGTCTCCAGGCCCGCCGAGTCGGCCCCGGCCATTCCTAGCCGGCTCCTCTCGGCCCCGGCATCTCCAGGCCCGCCGAGTCGGCCAAGGCCATTTCTGGCCGGCCCCTCTCGGCCCCGACGTCTCCAAGCTCGCCGATCGGTCCAGGCCATCCCTGGCCGGCCCCTCTCGGCCCCGGCGCCTCCAAGCCCGCCGAGTCAGCCCCGGCCGTTCCTGGCTGGCCCCTCTCAGCCCCGGCATCTCCAAGCCCGCCGAGTCGGCCCCGGCTGTTCCTGGCCGGCCCCTCTCGGCCCCAGCGTCTCCGAGCCCGGCGAGTTGGCCCAGGCCATTCCTGGCTGGCCCCTCTCAGCCCCGGTGTCTTCGAGCCCGCCGAGTCGGCCCCGACCATTCCTGGCCGGCCCCTCTCGGCCCCAGCGTCTCCAAGCCCGCCGAGTCGGCTCCGGCCATTCCTGGTCGGCCCCCTCTCGGCCCCGGCGTCTCCAAGCCCGCCGAGTCAGGTCCGGCATTTCCTAGCCGGCCCCTCTCGGCCCAGGCGTCTCCAGGCATGCCGAGTCGGCCCAGGCCATTCCTGGCCAGCCCCTCTCGGCCCCGGCGTCTTCGAGCCCGCCGAGTCGGCCCAGGCCATCCCTGGCCGACCCCTCTCGGCCCCGGCGTCTCCAAGCTCACCGAGTCAGCCCCGGCCTTCCTGGTCGGCCCCTCTCGGCCTCGGCGTCTCCGAGCCCGCCGAGTCGGCCCTGGCCATCCCTGGCCGGCCCTTCTCGGCCCCGGCGTCTCCAGGCCCGCCGAGTTGGCCCCGGCCATTCCTGGCCGGCCCCTCTCGGCCCCAGCATCTCCAGGCCCACCTTGTCGGCCCAGGCCGTTCCTGGCCGGCCTCTCTCGGCCCCGGTGTCTCCGAGCCCGCTGAGTCAGCCCCAGCCATTCTTGGCCGGCCCTCTTGGCCCTGGCGTCTCTGAGCCCACTGAGTCGGCCCCGGCCATTCCTGGCCGGCCCCTCTCAGCCCCGGCATCTTTGAGCCCGCCGAGTCGGCCCTGGCCATCCCTGGCCGGCCCCTCTCGGCCCCGGCATCTCCGAGCCCGTCGAGTCGGCCCAGGCCATCCCTGGCCGGCCCCTCTCGGCCCCGGTGTCTCCGAGCCCGCTGAGTCGGCCCAGGCCATCCCTGGCCGGCCCCGCCCCGGTACTTCCTGGCCGAAGAGGTCGGCCCCGGTCGCCCCTGGTCAACCATGCTCAGCCTCGGCTCCTCGGGAAGGTCGAGATGTCCCAGTTCTCTCCAGATCGGCCCCAGCATGGCCCCAGCAGTTCAAGAAACCACCTCTCTGACTCGCGCCACCTGACAACGCCAGATCCACCTACCCACTAGCCATGTTGTTGATGGGATTAGACCCAACAACTCAGCAGCCCCACTGATTGATGGGACAGAACCCACCAACCGCCGTTTTCTCCCTCTCCGATGGGACAGGACCCACCAACCAGCCCAGATTCACACAACTTCCAAGAACCCGCAGACATTCCCTCCTCATGGAATCCCACGTGATCATGTCAACCCCTATAAAAATGGTGAATCCACTCTCTAAACAGGTATGTGCGATAATCCCCAGAATCACTGTCTTAGCACTCAGAAAGGAATCCCTCATCTCTGAGATCTCCTTTTCCATACCAAAAAGGGCTCATTCGAGCCCCTCTTCAGCTGTGACCTCAATTGCTAACTTGGGCGTCGAAGGGTCCCATCAGAGAATCCTCTCCGGTCTTGGGACTTCTTTGCAGGCAACCTGGTGAAGCAAAGGTTCGAGAAGCACTCCGTTCCCGACGTTTAGGATTGGTGATTGGGCGTCATCATATTGGCGCACCAGGAAGGGGGAAGAGAAAAGGTAGCGAACATTCTCCCGGCGCTACATCTCAGTAGGGGAGATTCTCTGCCCCCCTCTTCTCTTCTAGAAACCATGGTGGTGACGCAAACTCAGGATGCCTCCGTCAGCTGTCCAGCGGGGCTTCCCCCGCCAACTAGGCAGCAGGAGGCCAATCCCGCTGCTACCAACCCTCCAGTTACCTGCCCGTCGCCGGAGGCCGCTGATCAAACACGGAGCGGCTGGCGACCCTTTCCCGTCAGGTCCAAAATCTCACCGCCATGGTCCACGGGCTCCAGCAACAACAGTTCGTGGCCACCCAACATCAGACCGCTCCCCCTGCCAGTCAGCATCGGCGAGGGGGGGCTCTCCTCGGTGGGAGGCCGGTCAGCGAGAGACCGGCCAATGTCTTGCTTCCCCTAGGAAGCCCCGACGCGAGCCCCCCAAGCGGCCACGGTCCCCTGACCACGGCCCCAACAAATTTCCTTCCGAGCCGCATCATCATGAGGAGCCCAGGCGAAAGTCCCGACTCCCGTCTCCATCTCCTTCTGCTTCTTCTTCTTCTTCTTCCTCCGAGCCATCTCGGAGGGCCTCGACAATCGCCGCCAGGCGGAGGAACGCCTGGAGGAGTACAACAGGCGGCTCGACGAGCTCGCCAAGAAAATCAATCATCAGCCAGAGGAAGAGTTTGACACCCGTCCTCCTTACACCCGCAGGATATTGGAGGAACCTATCCCCTCCAGGTTCTGTGTCCCCCAGGTGGACCCGTACGATGGTACGATCAATCCTCTCGATCATCTCGAGAGCTACAAAGCAATGATGCAAGTCCAGGGCGCTTCAGACGCCCTTCTCTGCAAATCTTCCCCGCCACTCTGCGGAAGGCCGCCTGTGCATGGCACTCATGCCTGCCCCCTCACAACATCGACTCCTTCCGGGAGCTGGAGAAAGCCTTTCTGGCACACTTCGATGCTTGCCGACGAATCCCAAGGGTAGCCGACAGTCTTTTCTCCGTCCGTCAGAAGGAGGGAGAGTCGCTGCGGGACTTTGTGTCTCGGTTCAAGGCCGCCACCCTCGAGGTCTACCATCTCGACGATGCAGTGGCGACGTTGGCATTGAAGCAGAGACTCCTCCCGTCCCGCTTCACCTTCTCTTTGGATAAGAAGCCCCCAAGCTCTTATTCCGATCTCCTCCTCCGAGCTTAAAAGTACATCCGTGTGGATGAAGCCGACTTCACCAGCCGGGAATCTTCAAGAAGCTCCAGCCATAAGCCTGCTCGCCCCGAGCCCAACGGGCCCCCTCGACACCGGCAAGCCGACCCACCTCGTCGATCCAACAACAGGCGTCGAAGCCCGGTCCCCGGCGAGAGTAAGCTCACGCCCCTTCTAGCCCCTCGATCCCATATCCTGATGGAGATTGAGGGTGAGCCTTATCTCCAACGTCCTCCTCCTATGAAGAAAGGTCCTCCCTGCGATAAGAGCCGCTACTGCCGATTCCACGGGATTACGGCCACGATACCAATAGCTGCTATAGCCTAAAGAGGGCCATCGAGGAGCTCATTCACCGGGGCTACCTTGGCAAATATGTCCAAAAGGCACCGCAGCCACTGCCGGCCCTCATGGGGCCCCCGCCTGTCCAAGCCCCGGTCAACAATGCCCCCACTAAACGGATAGTCAAAATGGTGTCCTGGGGACCAGCTTCTGCACCTAAACGGCCGAGAGGGGAGGAGGCGCCGAATAATGTAATTCCTCGGGGGGGACCTGCTATAGTGAAAAACGTAAACAATGAAGGCGTAGTCGTCTCTATGACGATCGCCAGGCACCTTGTAAAAAGGATATTAGTTGATAGTGGCAGCTCAGCTGACATCCTTACTTATGACGCTTTTGTTTGGATGGATTATCTTTGGACTCTCTCCAGCCTATGGCGGCCCCGTTAGTCGGATTTACCGGGGACTCCGTAAGGGTCGAAGGTGAAATACCTCTGCCTGTGATAGCCGAAACACCGCCACGCCAAAGCACTGTGATTATGAAATTCTTGGTCGTGAGGGTCCCCTTGGCGTACAATGCCATTCTCGGGCGCCCAGGTCTGAACCTTTTGGATGCAGTCATTTCCACCCGGCGTCTACTAGTGCAGTTCCCCACTAGTGAGGGAGTTGGAGAGATGCGCAGCGAGACCAGCCCGGTCCTACCCTGTTATCATGCGACATCAAGTCTCCTGAAAGTTGAGCCAGCTTTAGAGGCGTCCGACCCCAGAGACTCTAGTAAGGGAGGAGAGCCAGCTGAGCACCTTCTAACCTTCCCCCTTGGGGAGGACCCGGCGAAGACCGTCCGTATCGGAGGACTCCTTCTCCTGGAGGACCGAGAGCGTCTCTTGGGTTTTCTGAGGGCTAAGTCGAACATTTTTTCCTGGTCGGCGTCTGATATGCCCGGCATCCCTCCGGAAGTGATCACCCACAAGCTCAACATTAATCCACGGCACCGCCCGATCCACCAAAAGAAGAGAAGCTTTGCCCCTGATCGACAAAAGGCCATTGACAAGGAAGTTAACAAGCTGCTCAATGCCGGCCACATCCAGGAAGCGCACTACCCTGATTGGCTAGCCAACGTGGTCATGGTGCGTAAGGCAAATGGGAGCTGGAGGATTTGCATAGACTTCACCGACCTCAACAAGGCGTGTCCGAAAGACAGCTTCCCCCTACCCAGAATTGATCAGCTGGTGGATTCCACCTCTGGGCATGAACTCCTCAGTTTCATGGACGCCTTCTCAGGATACAATCAGATAAGGATGGACCCTAGCGATGAGGAACACACCTCATTTGTGACAGAGAAGGGAATTTATTGCTACAAGGTGATGCCTTTCAGCCTCAAGAACGCGGGAGCAACCTACCAAAGGTTGATGAACAGAGTGTTCCGGGATCAGCTAGGCCGGAACATGGAAGTCTATGTAGACGACATGCTGACAAAAAGCACCTGCGCCTCCGATCACGTCTCCGACCTAGAGGAGACCTTCAATAACCTCCGTCGCTTCCAAGTCAAGCTGAACCCCAATAAGTGTGCTTTCGGGGTCACGGCGGGCAAGTTCCTGGGCTTCATGGTGACCCAGCGAGGGATCGAGGCAAACCCAGAGAAGATCAGCACCATACTCGACATGAGGCCACCATCCAGCAAAAAGGAAGTGCAACGATTGACAGGGAGGATAGCAGCTCTAAGTCATTTCCTCTCCAAATCGGCTGAGAGATGCCTGCCTTTCTTCAAGGCCCTGTGGAAAATGAATAGCTTCGAATGGACGGATGACTGCCAGAAAGCCTTCGACGGGTTGAAGGCATTCCTGTCTTCTCCGCCACTTCTATCCAAGCCAAGAGATGGAGAAAGTCTCTTCCTCTACTTAGCTGCTTCGTCGGAAGCCGTTAGCTCAGTCCTAGTGCGCCTCGACGCCGATGGAACTCAGAGACCCGTCTATTATGTGAGTAAGGTCCTTCACGACGCAGAGGTCAGATATTCCAAGATAGAAAAGTTATTTTTGCCCTGATAGTCTTCACCCGATGCCTCCGTCCGTACTTTCAAGCCCATCCTATTGTGGTGCTCACGGATCAGCCCCTTCGAGCCATTCTAGCTCGCCCGGACACTTCAGGCCGACTGGCCAAGTGGGCCATCAAGCTGGGAGAGTTTGACCTTTCTTTTCAAGCTCGGCCGGCGCTGAAATCTCAGGTCTTAGCCGATTTCCTGGTCGAGTGCACTTGGGCGGAGGAAGATCCCAAAGAGGCTCCCATGGAGCGGTGCGAAACCTGAGCCAGATGATGATGGAGAATCATGGTTTCTTCATGTGGATGGCGCATCAAATTCATAAGGAAGCGGCGCCGGCCTCATTCTTGCCATGCCGGGTGGAGAAAGGATGGAATGTGCCCTGCGGTTCCTATTCGAAGCCACCAACAACCAAGCTGAGTACGAGGCCCTGCTGGCTGGGTTGAGGCTAGCCCGAGAGTTGGGAGTAAGGCGTCTCAGAGCCTTTACCGACTCGCAACTTGTCTCTGGACAAATCCATGGGGAATATGAAGCGCGCGACCCCATTATGGCGCGATATTTGGGCAAGGTTCAGCTCCTAACTTCCCACTGCCTTATTTCAGTATCAGTTACATTCTTCGGAGCGAAAATGCCAAGGCCGACATCCTTTCCCGTCTGGCCACCTCCATCGATGGCTTGGCGAGAGATGCTTATGTTGAATATTTGGAAAGACCCAACATAGAGGACAGTAAAGAAGTCCTCCTACTCACCCAAGAGCCCACATGGATGGATGCCTACGTTCGTTATCTCACTAACGGCACTCTCCCTGATGATCGCAATGAAGCTAGGCTGCTCAAGTGGAGAGCCTCCAAATTCATCATCCTGGATGGGCGTCTATACAGAAGGTCGTTCTCCTACCCCTACTCAAGTGTGTAGGGCCCACCGACGCTGACTACATCCTTAGAGAGATTCACGAAGGCATCTGTGGAAATCACATGGGGGGCAGATCTTTAGCTCAAAAAGCCCTCCGTCAAGGATACTTCTGGCTCACGATGAAAGAAGACGTAGCTAGATTGGTTCAGAAGTGCGATGGTTGCCAGCGCCACGCACACATCCAACATCAACCGTCTGCCCCAATGAGTCCGCTCTCGGCCCCATGGCCTTTTGCCCAGTGGGGAATGGACATTCTCGGGCCATTCCCCCCAGCTTCAGGGCAGCGGAGATTTTTGCTAGTCGCCATTGATTACTTCACCAAGTGAGTTGAGGTCGACGCACTGGCCAAGATCACCGAAAGCAAAGTCAAAGCCTTCTTCTGGAAATCGATCATATGCCGTTTTGGCCTGCCCCACACCCTCGTCACGGACAATGGCCGCCAATTCAACAATGAAGCATTCAAAGTCTTTTGTGGCGAGCTAGGCATTCATCACCGATTCACTTCTGTCGGCCATCCTCAAACCAACGGAGAAGCCGAAGCCATGAATCGCACCATCCTTAGAGGACTCAAAACCCGGCTAGACGTGTCCAAAGGTCAATGGGTGAAGGAGCTCCCCAGTGTGATTTGGGCCTACCACACGACCCCTAGAGCCCCGACGGGCGAGACTCCTTTCAGTCTTGCCTTTAGATCTGAAGCCGTCATCCCCGTCGAGATCGGTCTGCCCAGCCCACGAGTGGAGTCCTTCAATGAGGAAAACAACTTTGCACTGATACGGGCTAACATGGACTTCATAGATGAGGCGCACGATCGGGCAAGGCTGCGCATGGCAACCTTCCGTCAGCGAGCGGCCAAGTACTACAACGCTCGAGTTCGTCCCAAAGTTTTCCGCCGCGGAGACTTGGTTTTGAGAAAAGCTGAGGCTTCAAAGCTACGGAGGGGGGCAAGCTATCCCCTAACTGGGAGGGTCCTTACCGCGTCACCGAAACACTTCACAGGGGGGCATACAAATTAGAGGAACTAGACGGAAAACCCATTCCACGTACCTGGAATGCAGATAACCTCCGCTAATATTATCAATGATGTATTCCCCTGGAGCGTGAGGTAATAAAGGAGGCCCTTTCTGACACAACAGCCTGTTCTTCCTTGCGTCAGAGAGCCAAGTCTCTCAAAAGGAGCTCACCGGCATCGCGGCTAACGGGACACCACTCAACCCCGGCACGGCGGTGCCCCCGAGTCGATTAAGACCCTAACAGCTCCGTACCCGGCTGAGTCTCCCTTCAGATGGCACACAAATCCCTAAAGTGGTTCAAAAGGAGCTCACCGATATCGCAGCTAACGGGACACCACTCGGCCCCGGCACGGCGGTGCCCCCGAGTCGGTTAAGACCCTAATAGCTCTGTACCCGACTGAGTCGCCCTTCAGGTGGCATACAAACCCCTGAAGTGGTTCAAAAGGAGCTCACTGGCATCGCGGCTAATGGGACACCACTCGGCCCCGGCACGGTGGTGCCCCCGAGTTGGTTAAGACCCTAACAGCTCCGTACCCGGCTGAGTCGCCCTTCAGGTGGCACACAAACCCCTGGAGTGGTTCAAAAGGAGCTCACTGGCATCGCGACTAACGGGACACCACTCGGCCCCGGCACGGCGGTGCCCCGAGTCGGTTAAGACCCTAACAGCTCCGTACCCAGCTGAGTCACCCTTTAGTGGCACACAAACCCCTGAAGTGGTTCAAAAGGAGCTCACTGGCATCACGGTTAACGGGACACCACTCGGCCCCGGCACGACGATGCCCCCGAGTCAGTCAAGACCCTAACAGCCCCGTACCCGGTTGAGTCACCCTTCAGGCGGTTTACCTACCACTGAAGCGGTTCAAGGCAACCATGGGCACCACCCCCCTCAGCCCCGACACAATGGTATCTCTCCTAACAGCTCGATATGGCATGGTCATGGCCTTTCCTAATCGGCCCTAACCGGTTCAGGCGTTTTCAACACCGAGCAAGCCGACATAGACTTCCTCTGGTCAACTTCACTTGCCCTTGGCGCCCTTACAATGGCCAAATCGGTTCTGACCATTTCTGGTCGGCCTCGACACCTCCAAAATTAATCCTGGCAGCAAGTCATCTGCCGATTCTTCCAAGCCTTTAGAAAGATTCATACACAGGCGAGCCTTCTTTCAAACAGCCTACAACAGCACTGGGCATTCATGTAGCCAGTTTACATCTCGGCGATGTGTTCAAGTGTTGGCCAAGTCCGAAATTGCAGTTCGGTCACGGCACGGCCGACACACGCAACGCTCAAGGTTCAAAAGAACAGTTTGGAAGATACAATATCCAGCTACAATGTCGCCAGCATGTCTGATTTGGCACAGTAAGGCATTTCTCTCAAAAGCGAAAGAAGCAAACAGATCAAGACACAAAGAGATTTTGAGTGAAGGACTTTTTCATTAACTATGCAAGAAAGGTACAAAAGTAAGAAGCTTGGAGAAAAAGTTTCTTCATTGATAGCCAAAGATAAGTACAAAATTGGGCCCAAGATCAGTTACATAAGATAAAGAAAAAAGAAAATACAATTCAAGGCTCGCCGGGGCCAAGCTTCCCCTCGTCCTTCTCCCCGGCCGGCTCCTCATCTGGACCCCCGGCCCGGATGTCTTCAAGATCGGCAATGTCAACCTCGAGGGCCGCGGCTACTGAACTTTTCCCATCTCGAAGCCTTGAAGATAAGCGTCAAGGCTGGCTTTGAGGACCTCCTGCCTGAACTCCGGTGAAGCCTTGAACTTGGAGACAGCCTACCCGGCCTCAGCCTCAGCCCGTTGCGCCTTGTTTTCAGCCTCCCAAGCATTGGCCTCAGCTTCTGTGGCACGAGCACTGGCCTCATCAGCGCAGGCCACTGCACCGGCCTTCTCCAAAACAGCTTCCGCTGCCGCTTTCTCCGCGGCAGCGGCCTTCTCCCTAGCGGCCCGGGCCTCCTCCACGGTGCTTTGGAGCCGCCCAGTAAGCTCCTCGATCTGCGCCGCGGCGGCCTTCGACCTTTCTAAGGCCAATTCCATTTTAGCCTCGGATGCAGCGGCCCGGCTCTCCATTTCTTGAAGGCGGTTGGCGTAGCCCTCCTTACGGGCCGCGATCTCCTAGCGAAGTCGAGCAAGGCTGTCGGCGTGCGCATGCTCTCCTTCAGTACTTGTCAGCCTGCGCCAGAGCCCTTGCCAGTGTGCTGGAAGACTGGGCCTGCGCCTCGCGAAGCCCAAGGGCGCCGTTGGCCATCTGCAACAGGAGAAACACGTTAGCTACAAAGAGAGAAGCATTGGGAAAAGAAAGAAGATCCGAAAGGTTACCTGGACGATGGAGACCAAAATCATGTCCATGAGTGCGGAGTGGCTCATCCCCCGCATCCTCTTCAAAATCGGCGGCCCGGACTCTCGATAAGAGACGGGAGGCTCGGGCGGCATCCATCATTCTGCCGATGGTAGGGACCAGGCGCGTCTGTCCCTCTTGCGGACCCTCCGCCTGAGGATGGTCTAGGCGCCAAGATGATTGGTGCAATGAGCTCCTCGGCTCATCCCCCTGCTCCTCGGTTGCCTCCGCCCCGTCTCGGGCCTCCCTGGCGATCCGCTCCTCCTCGCCGGCGAATGGGGGAGCGCTCTCCCTCCCTGGCTCTGCAGCAGCCGGGGGGCCAACAGCAACGGTGACCCCCGCCTCGGGCACGTCGGCGGCGGCAGGGGCTTCTTCATCCAAAACCACCACCGGTGTTTCGGCAGTGGCCAGGATCTCCCCCTCTTCAACTTCGGCCCCGGGTGGCCTTTGGGCCACTCTCACCACCGGCTTCCTCTCAGCCGGTTCCCCCACGAGCGTTGGGGCTGTGGGGGCTGTGGCCGGCTCCCTTCTTCGGAGCTTCTTCGACGGCCTAGACGACTCTCCGGTCGCCGGCCTCTTCTGCCTTGCGATGGCCTCGAACTCGCTGACGGAGAACTTCATGGCTGCACAAGAAAAGATAATCGGCATTGGCGGCGACACAGAGTAAACAGAAAAATGGGACAAAGGGATTTAGGCTCACCGGTTGCCGGGGCCAACTCGGCCTCTATCAGGTTCTCCTCGGACAGGAGTTCTTTATAGCCGGGGATCTGACAATTGGATAACAGGGTAAACAGATCCTTATCTCTCTCCCTTACGGAGGAGTCATCGTTGGAGCCAGTATCGGGCTCCCTCCAAACAGATCTCACCCCCTCAACATGAGCAAAAAGGAACATAGACTTCCACCCTCTAATTTTGGACGAGAGGCCTAGGGGGAAGGCTCTACCTGGCCTGGCGGTAAAGGCCCACCAGGCCCCCTCGCCTTGATGGCGGAGTTTGTAAAAGGCTCGGAACATGGACAACTCTGGACGGGCCCCCTCAAAGTGGCAAAGGATAACGAAGGAGCAAATGATCCGAATCGAATTCGGAGTCAATTGTGCCGGCACTAATCTATACCTCTCTAAAAGGTTAAGAAAGAAAGGGTGAAAGGGAAGACGCAGCCCACACCGGAAGAACTCCTCATATAGAGCGACCCGACCTGGATGGTCAGAAATCACCCTATCTTCGGGCCCCGGCGCGGACAGGCTAATGAAATCAGGGACCAGGAACTTAGCCCTAATGGCCTCTACATCCTTAGGGGTCATGGTTGAGGCTACCCCCGATGGACCCGCTGGATCAGAGCTCACCATCGGAGGAAGGGCCGGACAGCGAGAGGATAGGGGGACTGCCCTAACGGGAGAACCAGAGGTAGGTGGAGGTCCTAATGCCCTTGATGGGTCACGGATAACAACGCCGCCCGATGGTCGAGGCATTTGACTACTAGTCACAGGGGCATAGTTTTCACTATCAGACTGGGAAGACTCCTCTACAGGTCTCTTACTCTTCCTAATGGCGCTACGGTCCATAGGAAAAGAAGGGGATAAGACTAACATGCGAGTTGAAAAGGCTCAGGTCGTAGAAGAGGAACTCAAAGAAGAAGGAAGTAGAGAAAGCAATGGCAGCGTAAAGGTTTCCACAGGCCCTTGGAAGGCTTTTATAGCCCCTATCTCCTGCTAGCGCCACCCGAGATCCTGCCACCTGGCGTGCATCCATTGCGCTATAGGCTGCCAGCCAAAAATCTTGCCTGGGCCCGAGGCATGCTACCTCCTTTCCCCAAGAGACGTGATCCCTGACCAATCGTGGGGCATAGAAAATGGGGCAGCAATGATGTCCTTGCCTTTTCTCCACTACTCGATGAGCTCTTTCTCCGGAACGTCCGGCGCCAACGTCAACCCCACCTAACGCATGATTACGGAGATCTTCGAAGAGACACCGCCTCGAAATTTACTTGAAGATCAATCTGATAAGCTTAAAACTGATTTTGAGAATAAATTTATGAATTTGAGAGAGACTCTTTATTCTCTTGATGATCGTATCTCAAAGATTGAGTCCACTCTCGGCTCTTCATCGGCATCCTTAAGTGGTGATCTCAAGAATATTTTTGAAGAACTTAAGGATATATGTGGAGATGGAGAGACATATGCAAAGAGCAACGCAGAGCTTCAAGACAAAATTCAGAGTGCGTGCACCTTTGTTGATGAAAAACTCAAGGATTATGTTAAAATTCAATCTGAAGGAATGAAAAATATAGTCGATCATCTAACTAGAATTGTAAGAACTCATTTTTGAGTTACTAGAGTTTCAATCTTTGTTTTGTACTGAAGTTTTATTATGCTTTCATTTTGAAATCAATGTACTGAATATTTTGATGTATTAGACCTTTAAATGAAATGAATTCTCTATTTCCTTATCTCAATGAATGAATGAAATTTGAATGAATGTTTATGATTCTCTATCTTTTTGTTGATAACAAAAAAGGGGAGAATTTTATAGTTCTATGATTGTGATAAAATGAGATAAACAATGAGATATTTAATTAAGTTTCATAGGGGGAGCTACTTCATTAAGGGGGAGCATAATCCTAACTATGAAAACAAAATAAATTACTAATCAATCATGAACAAACTCAATATTTTTGTCATCATCAAAAAGGGGGAGATTGTTGGAAGATTATAGAAAAATTATATGATCCAATCCTTTTGATTTTGATGATTACTAAAAACCATTGAGTTTATTAAAGGATGTAATGAGTGTATGTAAATGAGCAACAAATTTATTTTGAACAATCAATGAGAATGCTCAAGTTTAACTTTAATCAATTTTGAAAGTGACTTTAAGCTTAATATTCAAACTTTCAAAAAGAAATGTTATAATTCATGTTTTATTCAATAAGTTTTTGGATTAGTTCTTGAATCAACTCTAAATGTCAATTTTATTGTATTCAAGTCAAAACAATGAATTAAAATAAATCTGGAATGATTTTAATGTCAATCAGAAAAGTTTCTGATTTTTGATACGTTTCGGAGCCGACTCCTGAGTTTCAGAGTCGACTCCGCTCAGTGTACAGAAATGTGCATCAGTGTCGAGTCGACCCATGAAATTGTTGAGTCGACCCCTGATTCTGTCGAGCCGACTCCTGGACTGTGCGAGTCGACTCCGCTCAGACACCAGAAGAGTGTTTTTCTGAGCACTTCGCAGTCGACCCCAAGTCTTTCTCGAGTCGACTCCCGACTTTCAGGAGTCGACACTTCACTTTTAGCGAGTCGACCCCTAACCTTTTTAAACATTTCTATTTTTGGTAAGACGAGCTCGAGCCGACTCGGAAAAAGCATGAGTCGACTCCAGCAAATCTGGGCGCAATTTTTAACGATGACACATCAGCCCCAACGGTAAGATTTTTAAATAACGGCTATTTTTTCTTGTCTCTAACGGATATATTTTTGCAGATTCTATAAATAGAGGAGCTCTTTTCAAATCAAAACAATCAAGAGAAAATCAAAAAGAGAGAAAAGAATATCTTTTGAAAAGAGGGAAAAACAGAGCATATTGGAAAAATCATCTAGCTCAAAGAAGAGTGATTCAAAAGGAGTGAAATCCAAGAGGAAGTTTCGTCCGCTCCTTCTCATCAATCCACAAGAGTTAAAAGAAAATCCACAAGCATTTCAAAGGTCAAATCAGAGGATTTTCAAAAGAAGAAAAAGCTTCATCTCAACTCCAAAGTCTTCAACGGTCAAGAATCTTGCTGAGGCGTGATTCAACATTTCAAGAGGAGTTAAAGAGAAGAAGAAAGCCAAAGCCACTACCATCTGCAATACAATCAGGCTTTTCTAACTCTTTATTTTGTACTTCATTTGTATATTTGCTCAAGGGGAGCATTTCATTATCCAAACACTTTTATTTTAATTGGTTGCTGATTCAATCAGTGGATTGAATCAGTGGAGGTTGATATACCTCGTTGCAAGCCGGAGTGCTTGTGTTGGGTTAGTTGTGAGCCCGAGAAAAATAACGTGTAGGGTTTTGTGCTGGTAAGCCCGAGTTAAAACCAGCTGGGTTCGTTGTTCATCCGGAAAACAACAAGTTTGAGTTGTGAGCTTGGAAAACAACTCGGCTGTAATCTAGAGAGATTATAGTGTGGACCCAAGTGAATCTTGGGAGTGGACGTAGGTGTTGGTTGCACCGAACCACTATAAAATTATCTTGTGTTTGCCGTGCTATATTTCTCTCTCTATCTCTCTATATTAATTGCTTGTGTATTGCTTATTAGTTAATTTCACTCACTTGCACATCTGAGCAAATCAGTTTAAATCTTCTAAAAGTCTTAAATTTTTAAGAACCCAATTCACCCCCCCCCTCTTGGGTTGCCATCTGGGCCAACAATTGGTATCAGAGCAAGTGCTCATTTAGAATTTGATCTCACGATCAAGGGCTAAAGATCCATATGGCAACACAAATTGGTTCAAGTTTTGCTGAAGGTCATTCTACGAATCGACCTCCTTTATTTAATGGAACCAACTATTCATATTGGAAAGCTAGAATGAGAATATTCATTCAAGCTTCGGACTATGAATTGTGGGGAGTAATAATGAATGGACCTAGTACACCCACACACCTTATTGATGGCACTATTGTTCCTAAACCGAAAGGGATTGGAATGATAATGATAGGAGAATGGCACAACTAAATGCTAAAGCCATTAATATCTTATATTGTTCCTTAGACTCAAATGAATTCAACCGAATCTCAACTTGTAATTCCGCAAAAGAAATTTGGGATAGGTTGGAAATAACTCATGAAGGAACAAACCAAGTAAAAGAATCAAAGATAAATATTTTGGTTCATAAATATGAATTATTTACTATGGAACAAAATGAAACCATCACATGCATGTTCACTAGATTCACTGATATTGTGAATGGTTTAAAAAGTCTTGGAAAAGTTTATACTAACTCTGAGCTTGTTCGCAAAATCCTTAGGTCACTTCCAAGGACTTGGGAAGCCAAGGTGACCGCCATACAAGAAGCCAAAGATCTGAACATCCTACCATTGGAAGAGCTTCTTGGTTCGCTGATGACTCATGAGCTTCAAGTCAAACAACATGTCAATGAGGATGAGTCAAGAAAGAAGAAGACCATCGCCCTCAAAGCTGCGGAAAAGGAAATAAGCAGCAGCGATGATGAAGAGGATGATGATGATGAGACAGCCCTCCTTGCAAGGAAGTTCAAGAAATTTATGCAAAGAAGGAGGCCCTTCCACAAAAAGAGATTTGTTTCAAAAATGGAAGGAGAAAAAGAAAAGGATAAGAAAAAGGAAAAGGACAAAGAGAAAGAGCCCTTAGTATGCTATGAATGTAAAAAACCAGGGCATTTTAGATATGACTGTCCTTTACTTAAGAAGGCCTACAAGAAAAAGAAAAAGGCATACATGGCAACTTGGACTGATAGTGAAGAGTCTTCTTCCGAAGAAGAAGAACAAAAAGAAGTTGCTAATGTCTGCTTCATGGCCAACGACGACGACAACGACAATGAGGTAAGTTCTGAAAACTCAAATGATGACTTTACATTTGATGAAATGTTTGAGGCTTTCAATGAACTTATGATTGATTTTAAATCCTTGAAAAAGAAGTATAAGTTTTTGAAAAATGACAATATTAGCTTAGCTAAAAGTAAAAATGAATTAGCTTTAGAAGTTAAGAACTTAACTAATGAAAAAGAAGAACTTAGCAAAGAAAGAGATAATCTTAATCAAGAAATAGATTTGTTGAAATCTGAAACTAAAAACTCAACAAAAGATTTAAAAGATCAATTAGAAACTTTAGCTTTAGATAAAGAACAGCAAGTTAAAGAAAATGACTCTCTTAAGAAAGATGTTAAAAAATATAAAGACATTGTTGAGAAATTCACTTTAAGTTCAACTAAACTTAACATGATCTTAGATAGTCAAAAAGCTGTTTTTGACAAAGCAGGTTTAGGATATAACACATTAAGGAAACAAAAATCTTTAAAGAATATTTTTATAAAAGCCAACCAAAGTAATATAACTTGTTTCAAATGTAATGAAAAAGGTCATAAATCATTTGAATGCAAAACGTTAAATAATAAACAAGTTAAATGTTAAAGCTAAGAAAATATGGGTTCCGAAAGGAACAATTTTTGTTGCTGCTAACCATGAAGGACCCAAGAAAGCTTGGGTACCTAAACATAAAGTTTAAATTATGTTGCAGGAATGTCTTGTAGCCAAAAGATCAAAGAAAAAGTGGTACCTTGATAGTGGCTGCTCAAGACATATGACGGGTGACAAAGATGAATTCATCACCCTAGAAGAAAAGAAAGGTGGAGTTGTTACGTTTGGCGATAACGGTAAAGGTCAAATCATGGGCCTTGGTAAAGTTCGTATAACTCCATCTACATTTATTGATAATGTACTTTATGTTGATGGTTTGAAGCATAATCTAATAAGTATAAGTCAATTATGTGATAAAAACTTTAATGTTTCATTTAAATCTTCTGTATGCACTGTAACTAATTCTATTGATGATAGCATTGTATTTACTGGTTATAGACATGGCAATGTTTACTTGGTTGATTTAGAAAAATTATCTTTGAGTGATCATTGCTTAATTGCTGACAATGCTAACATAAATGAAATTAGTTGGTTGTGGCATCGTAGATTAGGTCATGCAAGCACACACCTTATTTCAAAACTAATTAAAATGGATTTAGTTAAAGGATTACCTAAATTAGATTTTGAAAATAATAAAATATGTGATGCATGTCAATTTGGAAAACAAACTAGAAGTTCTTTCAAATCTAAAAACATTGTTTCAACTTCTAGGGCACTAGAGCTACTTCACATGGATCTTTTCGGACCAACTAGAACCACAAGTCTAGGAGGAAAGAAATATGGTCTAGTGATTGTAGATGATTATTCTAGATATACTTGGGTAATGTTTTTAGCTCACAAAGATGAGACTTTCTCGATATTCCTGAAATTCTTCAAGAAAGTCACAAATGAGAAAAACACTACTATAGTATCTCTAAGAAGTGATCATGGAACAGAATTTGAAAATCACTTATTTGAAAGTTTTTGTTCTGAAAATGGAATTAATCATAATTTTTCAGCCCCTAGGACTCCACAGCAAAATGGTGTAGTTGAAAGGAAAAATAGGACTCTAGAAGACATGGCCCGTACCATGCTATGTGAAAGCAACTTACCAAAGTATTTTTGGGCGGAAGCAATTAACACAGCATGTTACATCTTAAATAGAGCCTTAATAAGACCAATCTTAAAGAAAACACCTTATGAATTATGGAATGAAAGAAAACCAAATATAAAATACTTTCATGCATTTGGATGTAAATGTTTCATTCATAATAATGGTAAAAATAATTTAGGAAAATTTGATGCTAAATCTGATGAAGGAATCTTTTTAGGATATTCAACAACTAGTAAAGCTTATAGAGTATTTAACAAGAAAACCTTAGTAGTTGAAGAATCCATTCATATAGTTTTTGATGAATCTTTAGCAACTGGATCTGAAAAGATTGATGATGAGGAAGATACAAACATAATTGAAAAAGATCTTGAAAAACTTAATATTGAAGTATCTTCTGATCATGAGCAAGAAGCTAAAGATGATGATTCACATAAGGACGATGATGTCAATATTGATCATAATGATACAGATCTTCCAAGAGACTGGAGATATGCACATAGTCATCCCAAGGAATTGATTATAGGCGATCCATCTCAAGGAATAAGAACTAGATCATATATGAGAAATATTAGTAATCATCTTGCATTTGTATCACAAATTGAACCAAAACTATAGAAGAAGCTGAAAAAGATAATAATTGGATGTTAGCAATGCAAGAAGAACTAAATCAATTTACAAGAAATAATGTTTGGACTTTAGTTGAAAGACCTAAAAATCATTCAGTAATAGGATCAAAATGGGTTTTTCGAAATAAACTAGATGAAAATGGCATAGTAATTAGAAACAAAGCTAGATTGGTTGCTAAAGGATATAATCAAGAGGAAGGTATTGATTTTGATGAAACCTTTGCGCCTGTAGCTAGATTAGAAGCCATTAGGCTATTACTTGCATTTGCATGTCATATGAATTTTAACTTATTTCAAATGGATGTAAAAAGCGCATTTTTAAATGGATTTATAAATGAAGAAGTTTATGTAGAACAACCACCAGGTTTTGAAGATCACGAGTTTTCAAATCACGTTTTTAAATTGCACAAAGCTTTATATGGTTTGAAACAAGCACCTAGAGCTTGGTATGATAGGTTAAGTAAATTCTTAATAGAAAATGATTTTACAAGAGGAAATGTTGATAAAACTTTGTTTTTGAAAAGAAAAAGTAAAGATTTACTTGTAGTACAAATATACGTAGATGACATTATTTTTGGTGCTACTAACGATTCTCTTTGTCAAGAATTTGCAAAGTTGATGCAGGGAGAATTCGAGATGAGCATGATGGGAGAACTCAACTTCTTCCTTGGACTCCAGATCAAACAAAGCAAAGAGGGAATCTTCATCAACCAAACAAAATACACAAGAGAACTACTCAAAAAGTTTGGTATGGAATCAATGAAACCCCTCGGAACTCCAATGAGTCCTTCATGCAAGCTGGACAAAGATGAAGAAGGTAAAAAGGTTGATCAAAAGTATTATCGAGGTATAATCGGATCCCTTCTTTATTTAACAGCAAGTAGACCAGACATTATGTTTTCAGTATGTTTATGTGCTAGATTTCAATCTGAACCTAAAGAATCACATTTAATAGCTGTTAAAAGAATACTAAGATATGTAAGTGGAACAAAAAATGTAGGTTTATGGTATTCTAGAGACTCCACATTAAATCTAATTGCATATTCAGATTCTGATTATGCTGGATGCAAACTAGATAGAAAAAGCACAAGTGGTGCATGCCATTTCTTAGGAAGTAACTTAATCACATGGTTTAGCAAAAAGCAAAATTCAGTTGCATTATCAACTACTGAAGCTGAATATGTAGCAGCTGGAAGTTGCTGTGCGCAAATCCTATGGATTAAGCGACAACTTGAAGACTATGGTATCACGCTTGATAAAACACCCATAAGATGTGATAACACTAGTGCAATTAATCTAACAAAGAATCCAATTCAACATTCAAGAACTAAACACATAGAAATCAGATATCATTTTATAAGAGAACATGTAGCAAATAATGAAATATGTCTTGATTATGTTAACACTGAAGAACAATTAGCTGACATATTCACTAAACCTTTAAATGAAGAGAGATTCTGTTATCTTAGAGGAGAGTTAGGTATTTGTGATCCTTTAGAATGAATTTGAAACCCCTAAGGAAATTTTATCTAAGATTCTTTCAAATCCTCAATCCTTAAGGAAATCTTATCTAGAACTCATATCTAATTGATTCACTCATATCCAATGATTATTTATCAATTTTTATGATCATATTCCGGACACATTTCAGAAATTTCATGTTTTTGGTCTGAAATGGTCTCGGAGCCGACTCGATGCGTATCGGAGTCGACTCCCGGTTTCAACTGAAACTCTCGGGTCGACCCCTCTTAGGCGCGAGTCGACTCCATGTCGGGACGGCCTTTCTGTGTCTGTGCCGAGTCGACACTTGGGTTTGCGCGAGCCGACTCGAGGTGGTCCCAAGTTGATTTATCTAGGGCAGAGTCGACTCGTCGCTCATTCCATTCGACCCCAATCGGCAAAATACTCTCTCCACGTTCTTCCAAACCTTCCAAACTTCCAATAATCCCTGATTATCACCTCCAATCATCAAATGGCACCTAAAACTAGAGGATCTAGTGTTGTGGCGGGTGGAATCAAGCGGAAGCGCTCCGTGAAGAAGACGGTGAAGCGTCCGGTGCGTGAACCTTCTCCAAGCTCGGACTCCACTTCATCTGCTTCTACTCCGACTGCTACTCCTGCTGCCTCGTCTTCCCAGGTAGATCGTCTAGCGGATAGGATCATTACTACTGGTAGGAAGGTGGATTTTGAATTATTTGAGAATGAGGGCTTTTTAGTTGGGAGACAGCTAATCGAGATGGGTTGGGAGAAATTTGTTCTCTAGAGTGCCCGACTTATCCCTCATTGGTTAAAGAATTTTACAAGAATCTGTCTAGAGGAGACCATGGACTTATTAGCAATGTAAGAGGAGTCAGACTATCTGTTACTGCTGAGATTTTGTCTAGATTGTTGGAATTACCCTTGTCTGGCACTTCCACCTTTTCTTCTGATGACCGCGCCCAGCTTTATCCAGATTATTAAACAGGGATGTGGTTGGATTTGAAGAGGTATTTGCTAATCAGCTTTCTTTAGAGTTGAGATTACTACACAATATCTGCAGTAGGATTCTCTTTCCTAAAACTGGTAGATTTGACTATGTCTCGGAGAGAGATGTCTTTGTAATGGACGCCATAGTGACAGGCAAGCCTATCAATCTTCCCAGCATGATTCTGTGGTACATAGCAGATTGTGGAGGGAAAAGGAAATCAAGTCTGCCTTATGGGATGATCCTTACTATGATTTTTCGAAGCCAAGGTGTGGTGATTTCTGATAATGAACCTATGAAGAATCTAAGACACACTGATTTTTATAGTCTAGCAACAATTCATCGGATGGGTTTATCAAAAAGAATGGTAATGGGAAAGGAAAGGAGTGACAGAAGATAGAGCTACAGATACTGAGGCTGCAGGACCCTCTGTTAGACATCCTTCGCCTGCACCTCCGAGCCCTTTGATTTCTGCCTCTGCTCCAGCCCCAGTTCCAACTTTGTTCAAACTTCATCTTCTGCTAGTTTTTCAGATCAACAACTTATGCAACTCAAAGCCTTACTTGAAGATCAATCTGATAAGCTTAAAACTGATTTTGAGAATAAATTTATGAATTTGAGAGAGACTCTTTATTCTCTTGATGATCGTATCTCAAAGATTGAGTCCACTCTCGGCTCTTCATCGGCATCCTTAAGTGGTGATCTCAAGAATATTTTTGAAGAACTTAAGGATATATGTGGAGATGGAGAGACATATGCAAAGAGCAACGCAGAGCTTCAAGACAAAATTCAGAGTGCGTGCACCTTTGTTGATGAAAAACTCAAGGATTATGTTAAAATTCAATCTGAAGGAATGAAAAATATAGTGATCATCTAACTAGAATTGTAAGAACTCATTTTTGAGTTACTAGAGTTTCAATCTTGTTTTGTACTGAAGTTTATTATGCTTTCATTTTGAAATCAATGTACTGAACATTTTGATGTATTAGACCTTTAAATGAAATGAATTCTCTATTTCCTTATTCAATGAATGAATGAAATTGAATGAATGTTTATGATTCTCTATCTTTTTGTTGATAACAAAAAAGGGGGAGAATTTTATAGTTCTATGATTGTGATAAAATGAGATAAACAATGAGATATTTAATTAAGTTTCATAGGGGGAGCTACTTCATTAAGGGGGAGCCTAAGCCTAACTATGAAAACAAAATAAATTCACTAATCAATCATGAACAAACTCAATATTTTTGTCATCATCAAAAAGGGGAGATTGTTGGAAGATTATAGAAAAATTATATGATCCAATCCTTTTGATTTTGATGATTACTAAAAACCATTGAGTTTATTAAAGGATGTAATGAGTTATGTAAATGAGCAACAAATTTATTTTGAACAATCAATGAGAATGCTCAAGTTTAACTTTAATCAATTTTGAAAGTGACTTTAAGCTTAATATTCAAACTTTCAAAAAGAAATGTTATAATTCATGTTTTATTCAATAAGTTTTTGGATTAGTTCTTGAATCAACTCTAAATGTCAATTTTATTGTATTCAAGTCAAAACAATGAATTAAAATGAATCTGGAACGATTTTAATGTCAATCAGAAAAGTTTCTGATTTTTGATACGTTCCGGAGCCGACTCCTGAGTTTCAGAGTCGACTCCGCTCAGTGTACAGAAATGTGCATCTGTGTCGAGTCGACTCATGAAATTGTCGAGTCGACCCCTGATTCTGTCGAGCCGACTCCTGGACTGTGCGAGTCGACTCCGCTCAGACACCAGAAGAGTTTTTCTGAGCACTTCGCGAGTCGACCCCAAGTCTTTCTCGAGTCGACTCCCGACTTTCAGGAGTCGACACTTCACTTTTAGCGAGTCGACCCCTAACCTTTTTAAACATTTCTATTTTTGGTAAGACGAGCTCGAGCCGACTCGGGAAAAGTATGAGTCGACTCCAGCAAATCTGGGCGCGATTTTTAACGATGACACATCAGCCCCAACGGTAAGATTTTTAAATAACGGCTATTTTTCCTTGTCTCTAACGGATATATTTTTGCAGATTCTATAAATAGAGGAGCTCTTTTCAAATCAAAACAATCAAGAGAAAATCAAAAGAGAGAAAAGAATATCTTTTGAAAAGAGGAAAAAACAGAGCATATTGGAAAAATCATCTAGCTCAAAGAAGAGTGATTCAAAAGGAGTGAAATCCAAGAGGAAGTTTCGTCCGCTCCTTCTTATCAATCCACAAGAGTTAAAAGAAAATCCACAAGCATTTCAAAGGTCAAATCGGAGGATTTTCAAAAAGAAGAAAAAGCTTCATCTCAACTCCAAAGTCTTCAACGGTCAAGAATCTTGCTGAGGCGTGATTCAACATTTCAAGAGGAGTTAAAGAGAAGAAGAAAGCCAAAGCCACTACCATCTGCAATACAATCAGGCTTTTCTAACTCTTTATTTTGTACTTCATTTGTATATTTGCTCAAGGGGAGCATTTCATTATCCAAACACTTTTATTTTAATTGGTTGCTGATTCAATCAGTGGATTGAATCAGTGGAGGTTGATATACCTCGTTGCAAGCCGGAGTGCTTGTGTTGGGTTAGTTGTGAGCCCGAGAAAAACAACGTGTAGGGTTTTGTGCTGGTAAGCCCGAGTTAAAACCAGCTGGGTTCGTTGTTCACCCGGAAAACAACAAGTTTGAGTTGTGAGCTTGGAAAACAACTCGGCTGTAATCTAGAGAGATTATAGTGTGGACCCAAGTGAATCTTGGGAGTGGACGTAGGTATTGGTTGCACCGAACCACTATAAAATTATCTTGTGTTTGCCGTGCTATATTTGCTCTCTCTCTATCTCTCTATATTAATTGCTTGTGTATTGCTTATTAGTTAATTTCACTCACTTGCACATCTTGAGCAAATCAGTTTAAATCTTCTAAAAAGTCTTGAATTTTTAAGAACCCAATTCACCCCCCCTCTTGGGTTGCCATCTGGGCCAACACAAGCGCCAACTCATCAGCCTATTTAAAGCGCACCAAAAGAAGCAATCATTCCTTTTGAATTTTCGCACCCTTTTCGCCCAAAGGGCGGCAGGCGCATGGTCCTTAGCGCTCAGGGGTGGGGGGCATCTGATGTGGCTGGTGTAGCCATGTGCAGCCGCGAGGGCAATCTCGATAATACCAGAGCATTTTTGTGGCCTAGGCCATTCCTGGCCGGCCCCTCTCGGTCCGGCGTCTCCAGGCCCGTCGAGTCGGCCCCGGCCATTCCTGGCCGGCCCCTCTCGGCCCCGGCGTCTCCAGGCCCGCCGAGTCGGCCCAGGCCATTCCTAGCCGGCCCCTCTCAGCCCCGCGTCTCCGAGTTCGCCGAGTCGGCCTAGGCCATCCCTGGCCGGCCCATCTCGGCCCATGCACCTCCAAGCCCGCCGAGTCAGCCCCAGCCGTTCCTGGCCGACCCCTCTCGGCCCCGGCATCTCCGAGCCCGGCGAGTCGGCCCCGGCCATTCCTGGCCGGCCCCTCTCAGCCCCGGCGTCTCCAAGCCCGCCGAGTCGGCCCCGGCCATTCCTGGCCGGCCCCCTCTCGGCCCCGGCGTCTCCAAGCCCGCCAAATCGGCCCCGACCGTTCCTAGCTGGCCCCTTTCGGCCCCGGCCGTTCCTAGCCGGCCCCTTTCGGCCCCGGCGTCTCCAGGCCCATCGAGTCGGCCCAGGCCATTCCTGGCCGGCCCCTCTCGGCCCCGACGTCTCCATGCCCGCCAAGTCGGCCCAGGCCATCCCTGGCCGACCCCTCTCGGCCCCGGCGTCTCCAAGCCCGCCGAGTCGGCCCCGGTCGTTCCTGGCCGGCCCCTCTCGGCCCCGGCTTCTCTGAGCCCACCGAGTCGGTCCCGGCCATCCCTGGCCGGCCCCTCTTGGCCTTGGCGTCTCCAAGCCCGCCGAGTCGGCTCCGGCCGTTCCTGGTCGGCCCCTCTCAGCCCCGGCGTCTCCAGGCTCGCCGAGTCGGCCCAGGCCGTTCCTGGTCGGCCCCTCTCGGCCCTGGCATCTTCGAGCCCGCCGAGTCGGCCCCGGCCATCCCTGGTCGTCCCCTCTCGGCCCCGGCGTCTCCGAGCCCGCCGAGTCGGCCCCAACCATTCCTGGCCGGCCCCTCTCGGCCCCGACGTCTCCGAGCCTGCCGAGTCGGCCCCGGCCATCTCTGGCTGGCCCCTCTTGGCCCCGACATCTCCGAGCCCGCCGAGTCGGCCCAGGCCATCCCTGGCCGGCCCCGCCCCGGTACTTCTTGGTCGGAGA
Organism: Calamus simplicifolius; assembly: GCA_900491605.1. Lineage (NCBI taxonomy): Eukaryota > Viridiplantae > Streptophyta > Magnoliopsida > Arecales > Arecaceae > Calamus > Calamus simplicifolius. Next base: position 946,283 of record UESW01004198.1, read on the forward strand.
GGTCGGCCTCGGCCGCCCCTGGTCAACCAGGCTCAGCCTCGGCTCCCCGGGAAGGTCGAGATGTCCCAGTTCTCTCCAGATCGGCCCCAGCATGGCCCCAGCAGTTCAAGAAACCACCTCTCTGACTCACGCCGCCTGACAACGCCAGATCCACCTACCACTGGCCACGTTGTTGATGGGACTAGACCCAACAACTCAGCAGCCCCACTGATTGATGGGACAGAACTCACCAACCACCATTTTCTCCCTCTCCGATGGGACAGGACCCACCAACCAGCCCAGATCCATACAACTTCCAAGAACCCACAGACATTCTCTCCTCACGGAATCCCATGTGATCATGTCAACCCCTATAAAAAGGTGAATCAACTTTCTAAACAGGTATGTGCGATAATCCCTAGAATCGCTGTCTTAGCACTCAGAAAGGAATCCCTCCTCTCTGAAATCTCCTTTTCCATACCAAAAAGGGCTCATTCGAGCCCCTCTTCAGCTGTGACCTCAATTGCTAACTTGGGCGTCGGAGGGTTCCACCGGAGAATCCTCTCCGGTCTTGGGACTTCTTTGCAGGCAATCTGATGAAGCAAAGGTTCGAGAAGCACTCCGTTTTGATGTTCAGGATCAATGATTAGGCATCATCAAGAAGCATTTTGAGGTTCATCAGTTTCGTTCTCATTTGAAACTTTTTTTTTTGGCTGGAGTCATCATGCATCATCAAAATTATGGAAACAGTCTTCTTTGATTATTCTTCTAATTATGTTTTCATTTTTTTCTTTAATTTCTTTGTACTTTTATTTCCCTTTTTTTTATTCACTCGTTACCTTTCAAAGAATTGCATCGGTAGTCAAGAATCACCTCATGATATGACCATTTAGAAAACATAATTAACAACATAAATATTTAGAATGGACATATAATTAAGCAGATTCGTGGCTTTAATATTAAATCTAAGATTTTCTAATTAAGATATGGTTTTAGTACAGTCTCTTACGGTCTTAATATGATGGTTACCCTTAGGCGGCCTTTGAACCGCCGTTTCTCAATTCAAGAAAAAGTCTTTGTGCATCGTACAATTCAAACAAAAGTCTTTGTGCATCGTATTCAGTAAGTCCTATGTTTTTCTACATACTTACGATATTTATTAAAAAATATTAAGATAACTTTACGATATTTTGAGAAAAAAAATTACGACACCCCAATTTTAAGCTTACGACACCGTAGTTATAAGATTAAGACACCCCTTCAGAAAGCAAAAAAGAAAAAAAAATGCAACACTCTAGTTTTAAACTTACGATGCCGTAGTTATAAAATTAAGACATCCGTTCAGAAAGTAAAAAAAAATTACGATATTCCAGTTGTAAAGTTACGACACCATAGTTATAAAATTACGACACCCACTCAGAAAATGTATCTGTACATAAATTTCAAAAAAAAAACTGTCTGACGTGCATTAATACCCGTTCAACTTTTTTTTTGGACCAACTGATGGTGATGTTTGTTCCGATCAAGATCCTTTGATATATATCAGTCTGAAAAAATAAAAAATAAAAAATAAAAAAACTGATGAAAAAAAGACTTTTTTTTTTCTTTATTTTTGTCGCATAAGATGTTTGTACCTGACGATAGGATGAAACGACTCGTTGAGAGGTAAAGAGGGTTCTGTGGGTGCCCTTGTCTAGCTCCATGGGCCTCATTTTCTACGAGGTATGGGTGGCTTCACTGGCCAGGGGATGATAGTCATGCTCGTCTCTATCCGGGCATGCATCATCCCCTAGTCGATGGACACGTTGTCCTGGCTGTTCCCACTTCCCATCCAGCTGGCGGTCAAGAAGATTTGTCCTCATTAAGTTATATTTTAGACTAAATGCAAAATTTTAATATATATAGTTATTTCATGATTATTCGTGCGTGAAATTTGTTCTACAAATTTATGAGAAGATTTTAAAGCTACAATACCTCTATGCTTTTTGGAATTAAACTATATGACGTGTGGTGTTCAGAGGATAACTGAACAAATAGAAGATTATGTTCTCTATTCAACTGCTATTCTTCGTTGGAGACAGTTTCTTCCAAAAAGATTTATCCAAAGACAATAAATCACCTCGAAGTTAAAGGTTGAAATGCCGGATGCCAATATGCCCACGCCTCGATCAGATAATGCAGGTATTTCAAGTCTTCCATGCTTAAAGAACGAATGTCATCACTTCCATGCAATGCAGGTAAAGGTCTACCTTCTGCTAATGCTAAACTTCTCTCCTGCAGATTGCAAAACAAATAATGGAGAAACACCAACTTTAAGCTCCAACCAAAAACAAAAGCATATTTTAGTGCAGTAGGTCATGTAATGACAAAATAAAAGTACTTAACTATAATAATAGGAAAAATAAAATGAAAACACAACAATAAAAAGAACTTGTTTTATGACTAATTAAAAATCCACATGTTAAAATAAATTATTGTATTTGAGTACTCAATCCCTGTAAGCTAAAAACATAACTTTGATGAGACCACACCGATGTACCATTATATACCACTCATTACCCCCCTTCCTTTTTTGTCCCCATTCTTTCTAGAATCTTCTTTTTTTTTTTCCTAATGAGCACACCTCAATATCAACATGAACAATCAAAAACACATACATAGAGATCCCAACAAACAAAAGCTCAATGAGAAGTGTGATATTTTACACGCATCCATGTGTATGTTAATGCAAGAATGGTGAACAAAATAAAAGCCAAGGCATAAAAAAACAATGATAAATGCACTAGTTTATATGACCAGATTCATATACACGACAGCAACACCAGATGAAAGCATATAAACTAGATCAATACAGTTGACTTCTATCCCATATTAGGTAAGTGTGCAATTGCACGTGAGAATTTATGCAAACTCAATAATACAGTACATAATCTATCCGAGTGCTAAAACTTAGCGCACCAAGACAACAACATGCACCTTTCCCCATCAACTACCACCGACTGCCATTAATGCTATGAGCCCCATGCAGAAGTAAGGAAGCAATAAGCTCAGACATGGACTTGAGATGGAAATGGAAACCACAGATAAATGTCACTGAGCTTGGGAGAAGGGGGCTCGAAAAAGTGGGTTATGGGGAGATGAAAACGGATTGAGGAAGAAGGGTTCGACAATGGAAGAGGATGAGGTAAAGAGGAATCCATTTTTTACTTTTTGTATCCTCTTTCCTGTTGTTCTTTTGAGGGGTGTGGAGGTAAACAGCCGATTGAGCATTTGTTAGTGTGTATTCAATTGACAAAAACCTACCCTAAGAGTAGCAACTAGATGAGCAGCACAACCATCCCTTGCACAATCATTATTCAACAAATCCCTTGTTTGGGTTTTCACATCATCTTTCCAAGAGTAGATATGATCTCGATGGAAGTCATGTGCATTTAAGAACATATTTTCAAGTCTTGATTATTGGTTTCATGGGCATGCACTTTGTAAAAGGATAATGACTATTGTTTATTTAGACAAAGGAAAGATAGTCAATAGTTAAAACATCCACTGAAAATTGATTTTTCAGTCATAAATTAGAAGACAGGCTGTACACACAACTTTTGGGTGCAAAATAAGCATAAATCATGCAGTTGTTTGCAGTGTACCTAAACAGCACAAGCATAAACAAATACCACTAAACATGGAATGACAAAAAGTCAATCATCCCACATTTAGAGTGAGAAGCTTCAGTATTCCAGATAATTAACATTATATGCATCTCAAGCTGAGTTGTCTTAGGGCTAAAGCAGAATAAGACCACCTTAACCAGTTTATTCCACTTTACTCTGCCAAACACTGTTTTTGAATGAAGTTTATCCCAATGATAAAATAGGCATTACCAAAAGTAAACAGATTATTTTGGAGATAATCCTGAGTAAACTATTCCAACATGTATGGGGCAGTAGTTTAATCCAAAGCCGGTTAGAACTAAGTAAACTCCAGGCTAATTATTCTGCAACCAAACACAGCCATCACATGATTCCATATAAAGGATCAAAACTTGAAGCCTTAGAAGAATTAATAAGATAACATATCCAAGGAAAGTAAAAGATTCTGCATTATTAACATCCAGTTAGCATCTTCACCAAAAAGCAGAACTCCCTTCTGTATCTCTCCATGTATTAATGTTGAAATAATTTTTGGTAAGATGACAAGTTACATGTAAAGAATAGATCCATAAATGAACATCCCCATTTGTTATCTTAAAGGAGGAAAAAGAAGATACTGACCAAAATTTCTGAAAAATAAATACAAACCTTCTTTTCCTTTTCCAGAATTTCTCTAATAGCGCAATGTGCAGCAGTTACACACATATTCTGAGAACAGAAGGTAGAGTGCAATTTCAAAATTACTTGATTTCTCCAAAACCACAGAAACTGCAAAATATTAAATTCAAACAAACCTTCAAGTCACTTCCTGAATATCCAACCGTCATATTGGCAAGTGCTTCTAAATCAACATCTGGTTCCAACTCCTCTTTGGCTAATATTACTCTGAGAATCTTCACTCTATTTGATGCATCAGGTAAGTTTACCATTAATCTGCATAAAATATATGGATTAAAATCATTAGGCTTAACATTTAAGATGCAAAACTGTAATAAATGCCTGCATGCAACTTCAAATGACAGTATTTACCTCGGGGGAAGTCTCCTAATGACAGCCTCATCAAGGTCAAAAGGCCTATTGGTTGCAGCAAGCACCAATACACGTTCTTTATCTTTTGTGCGCAACCCATCCCAGTTCACCATGAATTCATTTTTCATCTTCCGCATGGCTTCATGCTCTCCAGGACTTTCTCGCCTGCCCAACATACTGTCAACCTGTGCAAGGAAATGTATGTAATCACCAAGAATAAATGCTATGACATGAGTCATCTTTAACAGTAGTACTGGACTCTAGAAAGTAGAATGAAAAATAATGCAGCTTGAAGTAGAAGCAAGGCAATGCTAAGCAATTATTAATGAAGAGGACAAAAAGGTTTTACTGGTTAACTTGCTAACCTCATCAACAAAAATGACGCTGGGAGAAATTTTGCTTGCCAATGAGAAAACTGCTTTGACATACTTCTCTCCTTCCCCAAACCACTGTTATAAATAAGGCGTGCATTAGATTTGTCAGGTAACAGAAAAAGTGCAATCGATGGTACATGCTAATGCTTTATGAATGAATACCTTTGAGGTGATGCTTGACATTGATATATTGATAAAATTTGCACCTGCCTCCGTTGCAACAGCTTTAGCAAGCATAGTCTTTCCTGTACCTGGAGGGCCAAAGAGCAATATTCCCTTGCAAGGCTGCAAAACAAGAAGAAAAGCTGATGTTGACAACTTTGTAAACATAATTGCCACTCTAAGGTAGTCCATTACATGTGCCACATATGCCTTCAAACAAAAATATGCTTTATGAACCTGCATACCTAAGAACCGATATCCTTCCAATGTAAAATATCAAAGAAATACATACTTCACAACAACAAAAGCAACTCGGGAGCTTAACCATCATCAAGGTGTTGTAGATCATGAATGTGGACAAACTTGTTTGTTGTCCACCAAGCAAAATTTATCCAACAATGAGTTAGGATTTTAAAAGAATATCACCCAGGACTATATGAACTGATAACTGAGAAGCATGATAACATTTGGATGGAATATGGAAGGCTTAAACCTTTGTTAATTGTCCTTTGCAGAACAATTCTGGCCTTTGCAGAGGAAGCATCACCAACTCTTTCAACGTGTCCTTCATGTTCTCCAAGGCTCCAATGTCATCAAAAGTAACACCAATGTCATTGGGTGGAATAACATCAGCAAGAAGTCTCTTCTCAAATTCATTCTCAGTAACCACATCCTGCAATGCTCAAGGCAAAAGATCCAGAATAGATAAGAGGAACTAAACTCTGTAGCATCAAACTGCTGGAGCATATATCACACATGCACACATACACAAAGGGAAGGGGTGGAAACACATGTGAAAACACATCCAGAGAGAGAGAGAGAGAGAGAGAGAGAGAGAGAGAGAGAGAGAGACCTTGAGTGATTTCTTTGTGCTCTTAGTATCATTTTGGATACTTTGTAGCATACTTAGCCCATGCTTAATGCTGTCAGTTATTGACACAATGTTAGTATGTCAGATGGGGAGAAAAATCAGTCTCCAGTTTCATAATACAATAATATAAAATATTAGCCAAAAATTATAGAAACCTGTCACTGGAAAGTATGAGCTTAGCATCCTTGGCAGATGCTTCAACTTTATTGTTCTTAAGGATAATGACTATTGTTTTTTAGAAATGAAAAGATAGTCAATAGTTAAAACATCAACTGAAAGTTGATTTTTCAGTCATAAATTAGAAGACAGGCTGTACACATAACTTTTCATGCAAAATAGCATAAATCATGCAGTTGTTTGCAGTGTACCTAAACAGCACAAGCATAAAAAATACCACTAAACATGGAATGACAAAAAAGTCAATCATCCCACATTTAGAGTGAGAAGTTAGTATTTATGTTCCCAGATAATTAACATTATATGCATCTCAAGCTGAGTTGTCTTACAGGGCTAAAGCAGAATGAGACCACCTTAACCAGTTTATTCCACTTTACTCTGCCAAACACTGTTTTTGAATGAAGTTTATCCCAATGATAAAATAGGCATTACCAAAAGTAAACAGATTATTTTGGAGATAATCCTGAGTAAACTATTCCAACATGTATGGGGCAGTAGTTTAATCCAAAGCCGGTTAGAACTAAGTAAACTCCAGGCTAATTATTCTGCAACCAAACACAGCCATCACATGATTCCATATAAAGGATCAAAACTTGAAGCCTTAGAAGAATTAATAAGATAACATATCCAAGGAAAGTAAAAGATTCTGCATTATTAACATCCAGTTAGAATCTTCACCAAAAAGCAGAACTCCCTTCTGTATCTCTCCACGTATTAATGTTGAAATATTTTTTGGTAAGATGGCAAGTTACATGTAAAGAATAGATCCATAAATGAACATCCCCATTTGTTATCTTAAAGGAGGAAAAAGAAGATACTGATGACGCCAAGTCACCTTCTTCAAACATCGGGGAAGACGGACGTCCTTCTCCTCGGACCCCTGCAAGAAAAGTCCCCGGAGACCAGTTGTTCCGGTAGGGACCTCCGACGCTCAAGTCAGTCACTTGGGATCAGACAAGAACCGCTCAGCAGAAAGTAGCAGAGGCAGTTAGGGTTTTGCTAGGAGGAAGAAAGCTAGAAAACCAGAGTTCGGATCCTTACAGTGCGGGCGCGTGTTTTTATACCTGTCCGAATATCCCATCTTACTGTTTCGGAAGATCGCCATCGTACCATAACTGTGCGCACTGAAGGTGTCCGCGCTACCTGTCAACATGATATCACACGTGTCTAACAGCCGCGGTTGTATTTGGTGCGCGCCGTTGCTTGATATGACCGCGCACAGTTGCAAATGGTAGCGAATCATACGCCGTAACGGAGCACGGTCACGCACAGGAACATGCAGCGCGCCATACGCCGTTATGAGGCATGGCCCTTCGTAACAGGGCGCAATCACGGGCGTACGGAGAATCACGTGGACGCGCCATGTGGCCCAAAGCCGTCATTTGGCTCGAAGGTCGGACCGCTTGCTGATCGCTGATGATACCCACGTACCCCGAGACCGGAGGGAGGTCTCGAGGTAGAGATATGGTGGTCCCACCCCGAGACGAAAGGGGTCCCGGGGGTGGGACGATGCTGGCGCACCCCGAGACCGGAGGGGGTCTCGGGGTCGAGAGATGACGATCCCACCCCGAGACCGAAAGGGGCCCTGGGGGTGGGACGATGCTGGTGCACCCCGAGACCGGATGGGGTCTCGGGGTCAAGAGATGACGATCCCACCCCGAGACCGAAAGGGATCCCAGGGGTGGGATGATGCTGGTGTACCCCGAGACCGGAGGGGGTCTCGGGGTCGAGAGATGATGATCCCACCCCGAGACCGGAAGGGGTCCCGAGGGTGGAATGATGTCAGTGCACCCCGAGATCGGAGGGGGTCTCGGGGTCGAGAGATGATGATCCCACCCAGAGACCGGAAGGGGTCCCGGGGGTAGGATGATGCTGGTGCACCCCGAGACCGAAGGGGGTCTCGGGGTCGAGAGATGATGATCCCATCCCGAGACCGGAAGGGGTTCCGGGGGTGGGATGATGCCAGTGCACCCCGAGACCGGGGGGTCTCGGGGTTGAGAGATGATGATCCCACCCCGAGACCGGAAGGGGTCTCGGGGGTGGGATGATGCCGGTGCACCCTGAGACCGGAGGGGGTCTTGGGGTCGAGAGATGATGATCCCACCCCGAGACCGGAAGGGGTCCCGGGGGTGGGATGATGCCGGTGCACCCCGAGACCGGAGGGGGTCTCGGGGTCGGGAGATGGTGATCTCCGTTAGCTGCTGTTACCTTTTATTCTGACGATGCGGGATCAGTCATATCAGATGCCCCCTCGCCCCTGAGGCGAAGTGGGTCCCATCGTTGAGGCACAAGGGGTGTTCTCCACGTGGCTGATCCCCGTCCACATCTTCTATGCGGACAGCCTGGGAATGTGAGAAGGCGGCCACCTCCGTACACTGTGCCCGCCACGATCGACCTCGAGAGAAAACTAGCCCTTCGAAATCTGCACGAAAAGCTGTATCATCATTACTCTCATAATGGCAATGTCAGTGGGGTCCCATCATTGGCCAGAGGCGTGCCGCACCACGCGCTGGGCATCCCTCGAGGCGAGCCAGCCTATGGTAGGGGGCCATGTGGCTGACGAGACGAGGCGGGACGATTTGAAAACCCAATAAACCCAAACGAGGGATTGAATCTGGCCATATCGCTTCCGCTGTCATCGTTTCTTTGTGCCTGTGCTCTGATCTCCCCCGCAACCTGAGAGCTTGTGCTTGGTTTTCTTTCTTCCAGGTTAGTTCTTTGCCCATTTCAGACTTCTCTATCCCTTCCTTTGCTCATGAGCTCGCCATCTTGGACCTCGGAGGACGGTTCGGAGAACCGTCCTCCCTCTGAGAGGTACTGTACCTCTTTCGCACCTTCTCCTTCTCCTCCACTTGAGTGGTCCACTGATTCAGAGGACCGCGTCCCCCTGGCCCGGCGACGGGTCGCCGGTGGAGCCCCATCGAGGGGCCACCGGTCGGAGGCCGGCACCTCCTCGAGGGTGGAGGGGTCCCCGGAGGGGATTGCCTCCATGATGACAGGTCTGGATTTGGCAAAAATCCGGGCCCGTTATTAGATTCCCCGGGACGTTGAGTTTTTTCTGCTAACTCTCGATGATAGGGTCATCTCCTCCCGACCCGGTCGGGTGGCCTTTATGAGATTTGCCTAAGGCAGGTCTCCGTCCACCTTTTCCGCCCTTTTCATCAACCTTCTCGACTACTACTCCTTGACCCCATCTCAATTGGTCCCGAACTCCTACCGCGTCGTCAGCGCCTTTGTCATTCTCTGCCATCATCTGGGTATCACCCCTCGAATCACTCTTTTTCGATCCTTCTACATCCTTCGGTTCCAGAAGGGTTGGTGGCTATTCCAGCCCCGATCCAATCGGGTCCTCAAACTTTTCTTCCCTTCTCAATCAAGGGATGGAAAACTCGATTCTTTTTGCAAATATTGACCAAGTTAGGCCCCGATGGGGAGATCCCGACCTCCGAGGGAACGCGAACTCCGCCATTCATCCTGGGGATCGGAAAGCGTCGGGTCAATTGCTGGCTACCGAAATCCCTCGGTACACCTTGCTCTTGACGGAGAATAATCTCGAGTCGGCGGGTCTTATCTTCCACCGGGGTAAGCCATCTCCACCCTTAGCCAAAAATTTTGCTCTTTTTTTTCTCTTTTTTTTTGTTTTAACTTTGACTGATATTGCGCAGCTATGAAGATACCGGTAGCGAAGCTCCTGAGGGAAGCCTCTAAAAAGAGGGCCCGGGAAGGGCCACCTGGAGGCTAGGAAGCTCCAGCTCCAAAACGCCCAACAGCTCGGGCCTCCCAACCACCGGCACCGCAAGATCCCCGGCTGCTCCAGAAGTCGATCTCACGGTCGACACTCTGCCAGAGATGGCAGCGACCGCGAGAGTCCCATTAAGGAGCCAGTCGCGGAGGGGCCCATAGTGGCTGAAGAGCTTCCTGCTCCTGGAGAACCGACCCCGCCAGAGGCTGCCATGGATTGGGGCGAGGGGCCATCAGGTGCCGTGAGCCCACCCCCGAGAGGTGCCTAGGAACAGCCCGCGCACCAAGCCAGGGACTGCCGAGACGGCCGAACAGAGTGGGGTCAAGCCCGGGCCACCCCGAGACTCCTTGAACGATGGTCGCTGGGCTGAGCGGGTCCTTGCCCCAGTCTTTGTGCTCGAGATCCTGGAGGACCTTAGCCACCAAAAGGCGAGCGCATTCTTCTAGGATTCCTACGCGGCTGTCATCAGGGTAAGCGGTCTTTTCGCCCTTTGCCTTATATCTTTTCTTTTGCTAACCTGGAGCTTACGCATGCAGCTCGCACACTCCCTGAGGGCCGCCAGGGATGCAATCCATGGTGGGAAGGGCCTCCTGCGGGAGGCGCAGAAGGAGGCTGAGGATGCTCAGCGCCGCGGAGGCGGCTGAAGAGGCGCTGGAATCGGCCAGAAGCGCCTGGGCAAGTGAAATAAAGGCCGCTGAGAACCGAGCGGAGGCCGACGCCAACCGTGTGTGCGCGGCACTCCTCCAAATGACGAGGCCGAGAATGCTGTGATGGCCAGAGATCTACACATCTCTGAGCTAACCTTAGCCCTCCAGGAGGCCGAGGGTCGAGCGGTTGCGGCGGAGGAAGAGGCGCGGGCGGCGAAGGAGGAAGCAGCCAATCTGGAGAGGAGGCGAGCCGCCCGTGAAGCCGAGAGGGTTGCAGCGGCAGCCCTCGCCGCGGAGAAGGCTCGGGCCACAGAGGTGGAAGCCGCCATCGCAGCTAGGACACTGGGATCATAGAAGAGTACAAGGCGTCCGAGCGCTTTACAGATGATTGGCAGAGCCTCGGCGGCAGTGTTCCTCGAAGGGTTCCAGCATGGGAAGGAGAAAGTGGCTAGGGATTTGAACATCCCCCAGGCCCTGGAAGTTGAGCGAGAACATTTCTCAGATTTGGCCCCCTCCGATGATGAGCCCGCGCCAGCAGAGCCATGAGCTTGTACTTTTGTTTTGTTTTTTTTGCAAGTCCGACGATGTCGGCATTTTGTAATCCCTTCCAATCAATGAGATAATATTCTTCAAAATACACAGTCTATTTGTGACTTACCCTGAATTCGTTGGTTGACAACATGCGGCACCATGGTCCCATTAGTCCGATAGTGCCAGGGGATAACTCTCAACTCGAGCTATTCCGCCTTAGCCGTCTAGGACCGAAAATTGGGGACAGGGAGGATAGGTTTCTCGGAGTTGAAACGCCGGTAGTTGGAGGTTAGGTAGGCGGTTCCTCAAGACCATCGGCGCAACGCTTTGCCAGGAGTATATCAGGCCTTGCGCTAAGTAGGCATGTGGCTTTTGGCGCCTACGGGGGTTGGTCTTTATCTGACCGACGGGACTTTGTGCCGTCGGGTGTCGGGCTTCATGCCTGGCTGGCCCAGGGCTTTAGGTGCCGATGGGTGTCGGGCCTTATTCTGACGGGTGTCGGGCTTTACGCCTAGCGGCCCAGGGCTTTTTGCGCCGATCGGGGTCGGCTTATGCCTGGCTGGTGCAGGGCTTTAGGTACCGATGGGTGTCGGGCTTTATGCCTGGCTGGCCCAGGGCTTTGTGCCGACCGGGGTCGGGCTTTATGCCTGGCTGGCCCAGGGCTTTTGTGCCGACCGGGGTCGGGCTTTATGCCTGGCTGGCCCAGGGCTTTCATGCCGATCGGGGTCGGGCTTTATGCCTGGCTGGCCCAGGGCTTTTGTGCCGACGGGTGTCGGGCTTCATGCCTGGCTGGTGCAGGGCTTTAGGTGCCGACGGGTGTCGGGCTTCATGCTTGGCTGGTCAGGGCTTTAGGTGCCGATGGGTGTCGGGCTTTATGCCTGGCTGGCCCAGGGCTTTTGTGCCGACCAGGGTCGGGCTTTATGCCTGGCTAGCCCAGGGCTTTTGTGCCGACCGGGGTCGAGCTTTATGCCTGGCTGGCCCAGGGCTTTGTGCCGATCGGGGTGGGCTTTATGCCTGGCTGGCACAGGGCTTTTGTGCCGATGGGTGTCGGCTTCATGCCTGGCTGGTGCAGGGCTTTAGGTGCGACGGGTGTCGGGCTTTATGCCTGGTTGGCCCAGGGCTTTTTGTGCCGATGGGTGTCGGGCTTTATGCTGGCTGGCCCAGGGCTTTTTGTGCCGATGGGTGTCGGCCTTTATGCCTGGCTGGCCCAGGGCTTTTGTGCCGACCGGGGTCGGGCTTTATGCCTGGCTGGCCCAGGGCTTTTGTGCCGACCGGGGTTGGGCTTTATGCTGGCTGGCCCAGGGCTTTTGTGCCGATTGGGGTCGGGCTTTATGCCTGGCTGGCCCAGGGCTTTTGTGCCGATGGGTGTCGGGCTTCATGCCTGGCTGGTCCAGGGCTTTAGGTGCCGACGGGTGTCGGGCTTTATGCCTGGCTGGCCCAGGGCTTTTTGTGCCGACGGGTGTCGAGCTTTATGCCTGGCTGGTGCAGGGCTTTAGGTGCCGACGGGTGTCGGGCTTCATGCCTGGCTGGTGTAGGGCTTTAGGTGCCGACGGTGTCGGGCTTTATGCCTGGTTGGCCCAGGGCTTTTGTGCCGACGGGTGTCGGCTTCATGCCTGGCTGGTGCAGGGCTTTAGGTGCCGACGGGTGTCGGGCTTCATGCCTGGCTGGTGCAGGGCTTTTTGTAAAAGGATCTCAGAGATAAAATTGAATCTTGTTAATATAGAATGAGGGGTGAAAACCCAAGTGAATACAGGCATGATACTTGACTTGAGAGGAGGAATATGTTACTGATAGTACCGGCAAAGGTTATCTGCATTCCATGTCCTAGGGAGTGGCTTCCCATCAAGTTCCTCAATCTTGTAAGCTCCGTGGTGAAGTGTCTCGGCGATCCGATAAGGTCCTTCCCAATTTGGAGCTAGCTTGCCTCCCTCTGCTGGCTTCGAGACCTCAGCCCGTCGAAGGATCAGGTCTCCTGGCAGGAACGTCCTGGGGCGCACACGGGCGTTGTAATATTTAGCGGCCCGTTGCCGGTAGACCGCCATCCGAAATCGCGCTCGGTCTCGTACTTCCTCCACCAGGTCGAGGTTGGCTCGCAGCTGGTCTGGGTTGCCTTCCTCGCTGTATGATTCCACCCGAGGGCTTGGTGAGCCAACCTCCACCGGGATAACGGCTTCGATCCAAAGACTAAGCTGAATGGCATCTCGCCGGTGGGGGCTCGCGGCGTTGTGTGGTAGGCCCATAGCACGTTGGGGAGCTCCTCCACCCATCGCCCCTTGCAGTCATCTAGCCGAGATCTCAGCCCCTGGAGAATGATCCGATTAGTCACCTCGGCCGCCCCGTTGGTCTGAGGGTGCCCGACGGAAGTGAACCTCTGATGATGCCCAGCTCGGAGCAGAACTCCCTGAAGGGCGCATTGTCAAATTGCCGGCCGTTATCAGTGACTAGGGTGTGCGGTAGCCCAAACCGACATATGATGGACTTCCAAAAGAAGGATCTCACTTTGCTTTCTGTGATCTTGGCAAGGGCCTCGGCTTCAACCCACTTGGTGAAGTGATCCACCGCCACCAAGAGGAACTTTCGCTGTCCGAGGCCGGGGGGAATGGTCCCAGGATATCCATGCCCCACTGGGGAAGGGCCAGGGTGCTACAAGGGGGTTAGGTGAGACGTCGGCTGTCGCTGGATATTAGCGTGACGCTGACAGCTATCACATCTCTTAACAAGCTCGGCCGCGTCCTCCTTCATTGTCAGCCAGAAGTACCCCTGCCGCAAGGCCTTGTAGGCTAGGGCTCTGCCCCCCAGGTGACTCCCACAGATGCCTTCATGGATCTCCCTGAGGATGTAATCTGATTCAGCCAGCCCCACGCACCTGAGGACTGGGTATGAGAAGGATCTCCGATAAAGCTTCCCGTCCATCATCAAGAATCTCGGGGCCCTCCGCCTGAGTAGCCTGGCCTCAGCGGGGTTCTCTGGGAGAGTGCCGTCGGTCAAATATCGATGTAGGCATCCATCCAGGAGGGCTCTTGCTCCACTGGCAACGCTTCATCCGCAACTTCGATGCTTGGGGCTTGTAGATGCTCCACATATGTTCTTCCCAGCGTCCCGTCGGCCGAAGTGGCTAAGCGGGATAATGCATCGGCCCTGGCGTTCTCCGCTCTGGGGATATAGCTGACACGAAGTAAGAGAAATGAGAGGCTTGGGACTGCACCTTGCTCAAATATCGGGACATGGTTGGGTCCCTAGCCTCGTACTCCCCGGTGATCTGCCCAGAAACAAGCTGAGAGTCCGTGAAGGCCCTCAAACGCCCAGCGCCTAACTCCTCGGCTAACCTCATCCCCGCTAACAAGGCTTCATACTCCGCCTGGTTATTAGTTGCTGGGAACTGGAATCTGAGAGCATACTCCACTGCGTCTCCCTCCGGGCTCGCGAGAATGAGTCCGGCTCCGCTTCCTTGAGAATTTGCGGCTCCATCCACATGCAAGATCCAGTCCTCCGCCTCCTCAGTTGAGGGAGGGTCCACACACTCCTCCGGGCGCACCCCTCCATATCTCTCTCGGTCCAGGAACACTCGACCAAGAAATCAGCCAACACCTGAGACTTCATGGCTGACCTTGGCCGGATGGACAGGTCAAACTCACTTAGTTTAATGGCCCATTTGGCTAGCCGACCGGAGGTGTGGGGCGAGATAAGATGGTTCGAAGAGGCTGGTCCGTGAGCACCACGATGGGATGAGCTTGGAAATAAGGTCGGAAGCGTTGAGCAGAGACCACCAAGGCAAAAATAATCTTCTCGGTTCTAGAGTACCTGGTCTCGATGTCATGGAGTACCTTGCTGGTGTAATATTGGCTTCTGAACCCCATCGGCATCCATGCGCACGAGCACAGAGCTGACAGCCTCGGGGAGGCTGCAAGATATAGGAAGAGCTCCTCTCCATTCTTAGGCTTGGACAACAGCGGGGGAGTGGATAGAAACTGCTTCAACTCCTCAAAGGCACCTGACACTCCTTGTCCATTCGAAACCGTTGACCTTGCGCAGCGCCTTAAAGAAGGGCAGGCACCTTTCTGCCGATCTTGACATGAAGCGACTCAATGCCGCTACCCTCCCGTTAGGCGTTGTACCTCCTTCTTGTTGGCTGGGGCCTCATCTCCAAGATAGCCCTGATCTTGTCAGGGTTGGCTTCGATCCCTCGCTGGGTCACCATAAAACCCAGAAACTTGCCTGCTGCCACTCCAAAGGCGCATTTGTGGGGGTTAAGCCTCATCCGATACCGGTGCAAGTTATTGAAGGTCTCCTCGAGGTCGGCGACATGGTCCGCTGCACTGATGCTCTTGGTCAGCATGTCATCCACATACACCTCCATGTTGCGCCCTATCTGGTCCTCAAAGACCTTATTCATCAATCTTTGATAAGTGGCCCCGGCATTTTTCAACCCAAAAGGCATCACCCTGTAACAATAAATCCCCTTCTCTGTGATAAAGGAAGTTGCTTCTTCATCCGCCGGGTTCATCTTGATTTGATTATACCCCTAGAACGCATCCATGAAACTAAGGGTTTCATGCCCGGACGTGGCGTCCACAGCTGGTCGATTCGGGGCAGCGGGAAGCTGTCTTTAGGGCATGCCTTGTTGAGGTCGGTGAAGTCCACGCACATCCTCCAACCCCGCTGGCCTTGCGAACCATTACGACATTCGCCAGCCAGTCCGGGTAATGCACCTCGCGATGTGACCGGCCGCCAGCAGCTTCCGCACCTCCTCATCCACGGCCTTTTATCGGTCGGGGGCAAAACTCCTTTTCTTCTGCCGGATAGGCCGCACCCCGGCGAATGTTAAGCTGGTGCGTGATCACCTCCTCCAGAATCCCCGGCATGTCGGATGCCGACCATGCGAAGACATCCGTTGGCCCACAGAAAGGTGAGGAGTCGGTCACGAGCCTCCTCCGGAGTAAGGCTCCAATCCGGACCGTTCGCGCGGAGTCCTCCCCGAGGGAAAGTAAGCAGCCGCTCGGCTGGCTCACCTCTTTTCTCCAGGTCTCGGGGGTCAAGCGTCTCAGGTGTCGGTGCAGGTGCCGTCCCCTGCGGACTAGGGGCCAAGTGATAGCAAAGTGTTGGCGGATTCTGCTCTCCCCGCATCTCCCGACTCCTCTGCTGGTGGGGAACCTCACGAGGAGCCTCTTAGTGGATATAACAGCATCCAAGAGGTTGAGCCCGGGCCTCCCGAGGATCGCGTTGTATGCGAGGGGCACGCGAACCACCAAGAACTTCATGAAAATAGTGCTCTGACACGGGGCTGTACCAGCTGTCACAGGGAGAGTGACCTCCCCCTCAACTTTTATAGAATCTCCTATGAATCCCATCAGAGGCGTGGCGACAGGTCGGAGCATATCAGGTGACAAGTTCATGCAAAAAAGGCATCGTAGTTCAAAACATCCACGGAACTCCCACTGTCAACTAGAATTCTTTTTACAGGATGCTTAGCGATCGTCATAGACACGACGACGGTATCATCATTTTTGTTCACTACCCCATCTAAGTCCTTTTCAAAAAAGGAATTACAGACTCTGACTCCCCCTCCCCTCTTGGCCTCTTCGACGGCCTCCTGCCCCCCAGGAAATCATCGCTACCGTCTTCTCCGTCGGGGCATGTCGATCACCGGCGGCAGGGGCGCTGATGGGCCAGGAGCTCCCGGTTGTTCCTCTGAACGAATTTTCCCAAGTGGCCCCGCTGGATAAGGTCTTCAATAGCCTTCTTCAAATGACGGCAGTCGTCGGTGTCGTGGCCGTGGTCCGGTGGTAGCGGCAGTAGAGGTTCTTGTTCCGGGGATCTTCGGGTTTATGGGAGGAGGGCGCTGCAGATAAGACTCCCCTTCAATCTCGAGCAGGATCTGAGATATCAGGGCGAGCAATGGGGTGTAGGTCCGTCTCTTGGTGCAGGGGCTCGGGGGCGGTTGTTTGGCCGGCGAGGAGGCTCAGGTCTCCTGGGGCGAACTTCTGCAGGCTCCGGCCGGGCCGGCTTCTTGGGGACATTCCCACCAGCCTTGCGCCAGGAAAAGTCAGCCTCGTCCGCCCGGATGTACTTCTGGGCCCGGATCAGAAGCTCAGAGTAAGAGCCCGACGGCTTCTTGTCAAGAGAGTACGCGAAGCGAGACGGGCGAGCCCCCGCTTCAAGGCCAAGGTAGCCACCGAGTCTTCCAGGTTGTAGACCTCCAAGCTGCTTCTTTAAACCGAGCAACATAGTCCCGCAGGGACTCGCCGTTCTTCTGCTGGACGGCAAAGAGACTGTCCGCCACCCTTGGGATCTTCCGGCAGGCGTCAAAATGGGCCAAGAAAGCCCTCTCCAACTGGCGGAAGGAATCGATGCTTCGTGGTGGCAGACGGGAGTACCAAGCTCGAGCAGCCTTCTTCAGGGTGGCCGGGAAGGCAATAAGCGAATCAGTGGCCCCCTGGACTTGCATGAGTACCTTATAGCTTTCCAAATGGTTCAGGGGGTCTGTGGTCCCATCGTATGGATCTAGCTGGGGAAGGCGGAACCTGGCGGAGATGGGCTCCTCCATGATGCGGCGAGACAAGGGAGGCCGGCTGTCGTAGTCTGTTTCGGCAGGTGGGTGATCCGACGGCTAAGCTCCTCCAGCCTCTGATTATACTCATCGAGTCGACGCTCGGCTCGACGAGGCATCCGGCCATCAAAGGAACCCTCCCCTGAAGATTTGGAAGATGAAGAACGGGGACGGCGATGCCGGCGGGGGCGCTCCGCCTCCTTCCCATGCCGCCGCTTAGGAGAGACACTAGCGTGGCAGGAAGGAGACCGATGTCTCTTAGATGCTTCGCGGTGATGAGGCTTGGCCGAGATCGATGGTGACGATCCACAGGAACCGGTGATCTCCGTCGGGAGGAATGCTGGCTGGGCTGCACCACCCCCGGGACAGATGGATTCGGCTCCGGCTGTTGCGCGGCGCCTGCTGGTGCTGCAGGCCCTGAACCGCCACCGCAAAGACTGGACTTGCGTGGCCAGGGCAGTGAATCGATCTTCCTGGAGCTGTTACGGAGCAGGCACGGGAATACTGGCTGCGAGAGCCGGGGGGCCTCCACGGGTGGACCGGCCCCGCGGCGCTGCCCCCCAGCGCGACCGGCTGAAACTCCCTTCGTCCGGTCGTCACCATGGCTTCAAGAGCTTGAAGAGAGGGAAAAGTAAGCTGCTGGTTCGATGTCTTTCTTTTTCTTCCCCCCTACCTGGCGCGCCAATCTGATGACGCCAAGTCACCTTCTTCAAACGTCGGGGAAGACGGACGTCCTTCTCCTCGGACCCCTGCAAGAAAAGTCCCCGGAGACCGGTTGTTCCGGTAGGGACCCTCCGACGCTCAAGTCAGTCACTTGGGATCAGACAAGAACCGCTCAACGGAAAGGAGCTGAGGCAGTTAGGGTTTTGCTAGGAGGAAGAAAGCTAGAAAACCAGAGTTCGGATCCTTACAGTGCAGGCGCGTATTTTTATACCTGTTCGAATATCCCATCTTACTATTTCGGAAGATCACCATCGTACCATCACTGTGCGCACCGAGGTGTCCCGCGCTACCTGTCAACATGATATCACACGTGTCTAACAGCCGCGGTTGTATTTGGTGCGCGCCGTTGCTTGATATGACCGCGCACAGTTGCAAATGGTAGCGAATCGTACGCCGTAACGGAGCACGGTCACGCACAGGAACATGCAGCGCGCCATACGCCGTTATGAGGCATGGCCCTTCGTAACAGGGTGCAATCGCAGGCGTACGGAGAATCACGTGGCGCGCCATGTGGCCCGGAGCCATCATTTGGCTTCGAAGGTCGGACCGTGTGCTGATCGCTGATGATACCCACGTACCCTGAGACCGGAGGGGGGTCTCGGAGTTGAGATATGGTGGTGCCACCCCGAGACAGAAAGGGGTCTCGGGGGTGGGACGATGCTGGCGTAGCCCGAGACCGGAGGGGGTCTCGGGGTCGAGAGATGACGATCCCACCCCAAGACCGAAAGGGGCCCCAGGGGTGGGACGATGTTGGTGCACCCCGAGACCGGAGGGGGTCTCGGGGTCGAGAGATGATGATCCCACCCCGAGACCGGAAGGGGTCCCGGGGGTAGGATGATGCCAGTGCACTCCGAGACCGGAGGGGGTCTTGGGGTCGAGAGATGATGATCCCACCCTGAGACCGGAAGGGATCCCGGGGGTGGGATGATGCCGGTGCACCCCGAGACCGGAGGGGGTCTCGGGGTCGAGAGATGATGATCCCACCCTGAGACCGGAAGGGGTCCCGGGGGTGGGATGATGCCGGTGCACCCCGAGACCGGAGGGGGTCTCGGGGTCGAAAGATGATCCCACCCCGAGACCGGAAGGGGTCCCGGGGGGTGGGATGATGCCGGTGCACCCCGAGACCGGAGGGGTCTCGGGGTCGAGAGATGATGATCCCACCCCGAGACCGAAAGGGGTCCCGGGGGTGGGATGATGCCGGTGCACCCGAGACCGGAGGGGTCTTGGGGTCGAGAGATGATGATCCCACCCCGAGACCGGAAGGGGTCCCGGGGGTGGGATGATGCCGGTGCACCCCGAGACCGGAGGAGGTCTCGGGGTCGGGAGATGGTGATCTCCGTTAGCTGCTGTTACCTTTTATTCTCGGGAGGGGGTCTCGGGGTCGAGAGATGATGATCCCACCCCGAGACCGGAAGGGGTCCCGGGGGTTGGATGATGCCGGTGCACCCCGAGATCGGAGGAGGTCTCGGGGTCGGGAGATGGTGATCTCCGTTAGCGGCTGTTACCTTTTATTCTGACGACGCGGGATCAGTCATATCAGATACTAACCAAATATTTTTGAAAAATAAATAAACCTTCTTTTCCTTTTCCAGAATTTCTCTATAGCGCAATGTGCAGCAGTTACGCACAGATTCTGAGAACAGAAGGTAGAGTGCAATTTCAAAATTACTTGATTTCTCCAAAAACCACAGAAACTGCAAAATATTATATTAAATTCAAACAAACCTTCAAGTCACTTCCTGAATATCCATCCGTCAAATTGGCAAGTGCTTCTAAATCAACATCTGGTGCCAACTCCTCTTTGGCTAATATTACTCTGAGAATCTTCACTCTATTTGATGCATCAGGTAAGTTTACCATTAATCTGCATAAAATATATGGATTAAAATCATTAGGCTTAACATTTAAGATGCAAAACTGTAATAAATTCCTGCATGCAACTTCAAATGACAGTATTTACCTCCGAGGAAGTCTCCTAATAACAGCCTCATCAAGGTCAAAAGGCCTATTGGTTGCAGCAAGCACCAATACACGTTCTTTATCTTTTGTGCGCAACCCATCCCAGTTCACCATGAATTCATTTTTCATCTTCCGCATGGCTTCATGCTCTCCATGATTTTCTCGCCTGCCCAACATACTGTCAACCTGTGCAAGGAAATGTATGTAATCACCAAGAATAACTGCTATGACATGAGTCATCTTTAACAGTAGTACTGGACTTTAGAAAGTAGAATGAAAAATAATGCAGCTTGAAGTAGAAGCAAGGCAATGCTAAGCAATTATTAATGAAGAGGACAAAAAGGTTTTACTGGTTAACTTGCTAACCTCATCAACAAAAATGACGCTGGGAGAAATTTTGCTTGCCAATGAGAAAACTGCTTTGACATACTTCTCTCCTTCCCCAAACCACTGTTATAAATAAGGCGTGCATTAGATTTGTCAGGCAACAGAAAAAGTGCAATCGATGGTACATGCTAATGCTTTATGAATGAATACCTTTGAGGTGATGCTTGACATTGATATATTGATAAAATTTGCACCTGCCTCCGTTGCAACAGCTTTAGCAAGCATGGTCTTTCCTGTACCTGGAGGGCCAAAGAGCAATATTCCCTTGCAAGGCTGCAAAACAAGAAGAAAAGCTGATGTTGACAACTTTGTAAATATAATTGCCACTCTAAGGTAGTCCATTACATGTGCCACATATGCCTTCAAACAAAAATATGCTTTATGAACCTGCGTACCTAAGAACCGATATCCTTCCAATGTAAAATATCAAAGAAATACATATTTCACAACAAAAAGCAACTCAGGAGCTTAACCATCATCAAGGTGTTGTAGATCATGAATGTGGACAAACTTGTTTGTTGTCCACCAAGCAAAATTTATCCAACAATGAGTGAGGATTTTAAAAGAAATATCACCCAGGACTATATGAACTGATAACTGAGAAGCATGATAACATTTGGATGGAATATGGAAGACTTAAACCTTTGTTAATTGTCCTTTGCAGAACAATTCTGGCCTTTGCAGAGGAAGCATCACCAACTCTTTCAACGTGTCCTTCACGTTCTCCAAGGCTCCAATGTCATCAAAAGTAACACCAATGTCATTGGGTGGAATAACATCAGCAAGAAGTCTCTTCTCAAATTCATTCTCAGTAACCACATCCTGCAATGCTCAAGGCAAAAGATCCAGAATAGATAAGAGGAACTAAACTCTGTAGCATCAAACTGCTGGAGCATATATCACACATGCACACATACACAAAGGGAAGGGGTGGAAACACATGTAAAAACACATCCAGAGAAGAAGAGAGAGAGAGAGAGAGACCTTGAGTGATTTCTTTGTGCTCTTAGTATCATTTTGGATACTTTGTAGCATACTTAGCCCATGCTTAATGCTGTCAGTTATTGACAACAATGTTAGTATGTCAGATGGGGAGAAAAATCAGTCTCCAGTTTCATAATACAATAATATAAAATATTAGCCAAAAATTATAGAAACCTGTCACTGGAAAGTATGAGCTTAGCATCCTTGGCAGATGCTTCAACTTTATTGTTCTTAAGGTGATGACTAAGTGCAAAACCAACTATCTTATCCGCATCTGTGAAATAAAAAGAATAAAAATTGATAACAATAGCAAGCATTCTGGCATCGTAAAAACAAGGTAAGGAGTAAATAAGTCCAACGGAAAAAAACTCACTTTCATTTGTAAGTGTTTGATCCTTTATAGATACTGTTTCAAGATCATTACAGTCTAATCCATTGCAGTTTAGAAACTGCAAAACATGGAAGGTGGAAGGATGTTAATATGTTTGCAAATTATGCAAATGATAATCTAGAAATGGTCATAAAGCAATCGGTGGATATATTTACATCAGATGCCAGTATTGCAGAGGAAGACAAAAGAAGGGATCTTTGGATTGATGGCAGATAAAGCACTTGGACTGGCATAGTAATGGTTTTACCATGAAATGTTGTCAGAAATTTTGGGAGATGATCAAACATATTGGATTTGTTTGGGGAGTTGGATAATGGCACTGCAGACATTTGTGGAATTAATCTTTCTTATGTAACGTTGATTCTCAAGAACGATATTTACTTAATTGAAAATAACAAGAGGTCGATTATCTTGGAACATGGCACAATGAAATTTTTCTTGTAGATGGATCATGGACATCATGGTAAATGGATTCAATGGATCATGGACATCATGGTAGGTGGATTCAGAGCAAGAGGGGTTTAAAGGGAGATTCTTCATCCCAATACCCATTTGTGCTTGCTATCGATTTTCTTGGCAGGATTCTGAACTAGGCTAATTTAGACATTCCAGTCAGTGTATAAGATTTAGTGGGTTGGATATTGACTTTATCACTTGCTAATTTAGACATCCCAACAACCATCAAATTGTTGGTTAGTCCTCCAAAACACTTGCTTAGGAGGGGAGGACCCATGATGCCCTCCTCTCTCCACCAAGCATGCCTCCTATCAATGTTTCCCCAAGTTGCTTAGTCTCCATTCTGGCCTTTGAACACGCTGCTTGGTCATATAACGCTCTATGCAGCAGCAGATAATCCACACCAAACAACCATACAATTGAGACAATGAACTAAATCACACTACATTTAGGTATTGTATTTACAATCTCCAACATAATAAATGCAAACAATATATTATAATAAGATGTTCATACTCTCTCGCACAAGCATAAAGGACACAATAATCCAAAACAAGAGTGGATGGCCTCGTGCCAACAAGAAGCTCAAACCGTCCAAATCAATTCTAAGGCCAGTCAACATTTCGTGCTCTCTAAAGCCATCCACCAGCAATCGTATGGGATCAATCGGGCACTCAAAAAAAGTTAGCACACACCTTGGTAGTTTAACCTTCCGCCCGTTGGAAAAGCACTCATCAATCAAGCCTACATTATGTTGGACCAATATCAAGTGGTTGATACGATACTATCAGAATAGAATTCAAGGAGAACTTATATCGGCAACAAAACAGTTAACGGACAACCGGCCATTAACAATGGCCTAACAAATCCAACAACTTAAATTAAAAACAAAGATAGGAATATGAACACGAGACCATTAAATTGAATTCTGTTTGTAACATACAATCCTGGCTACGGGAATCCAAACAAAGAGAAAAAACACAAACCCAATGGCCTAGACACAATAAAAAGGATTGGTGACCAGAGCAGAGCATCCAGAACCTAACATCATGAATATGTTGCACTGTCCTTGATACACTCGTGTCAGTTTCTATGAAGCATCAGCTAAATTTTACTACAAGAAACAAAAAAGAAAGAGCAACGACTATTAATGGTAGATCCAACTCGACAACTAACACCCATCCCTCAGACATCAAAAGAATAGTTCGCGCAGTGCAAGGTTTCGCATCCTAACAGCAAACCTTCAAGGGCTGAAGAATCTGAGATGAAAAGAAAACCGTGCCCTAGATACTCGGGACCTTGTCACGTTGTGAAGAAAGTCCACAGCTTCTTCCTATGATGCATTATGTTTCTCAGCATCTTCATCATAATCTACAACAACTCTATCTTCGCCACTCAGCCCGCTCAACTCCACCATGATGTCACCATCACTTCCACGTTAGCATATGTTTCCTCCGTTTCAAACTGTCAAAAAGATAACTAATAACTCAAGTCAATTGGCATATTATACATATTAACTTGAAAAAAAAAAATAATACAGCCAGCCCAATGTCTTGAAGTAGCTAAAAATAAATGAAAAAATGACATGACCATAAAACTGTCACAATGAGAATAATACAATACTTTTGTGAGTAATGCATGCCTAAACAAGAATAAACCGAAAGTTCTCTCTTTCCTTTTTAAATGTTCAGAAATGCCACTGACATGCAGAATTAAATCACTTACCTGACACCTAAATCATAACATTTGATGAGTATTTAGCAAGTGCTATGCATAAGCCTTTTCAAGGCAAGTGAGAGAGAGAAAACTGGATACTAGAGGGAAAATGAAAGAAGCTTATCCTGTGAAAAAAGAGAGAGGAGAGGAGTGGGGAAGCACAAGGCCTATGCTCCCTCCAGTTGTGTTGACCACGCTGCGAAGGCTTCAAAATTATGGCATCTGGTTTCGCATGTCTTCCTATTAGAATTCTCATATCTAGACAGCTAAACATGGGTAAATTTTTTAGGCCCCCCCCCCCCAAAAAAAAAAATATTCTGTAAGATATAATATGACGTTGGCAATCCCTCGGCAAGATTTACAATAATAGCTATTATAACGTCAATAGCCTTAACAGTTTCAGTCCCCCCCTCTATCACGTTATACATAAAATAGTAGATGAAAAACCAATGGCAGTTATTATAGGTAATCTAACATTATAACAGTCCATAACATTTTAAAAATAAAGTTCTGAACCAGTTTCCCTCGAAAAGAGTTTGCACCACCTGATAAAGTCATAATTGTTTATTAGGTGAAAGTAATTTGGAAAACAATGACCTCATTTTTTTCATTATTGTTCATTATTTTCCATTATAACAATTATAACAGTCTTAACAGTTTCGGTTGGGGTCTGTCATAATGGAATAATGTCATCATCGAAACCCTGCAAGTCATCATCGAAACCCTACATCTATTTTGAGAAAAATTAGCAACAACCAATTAAGAAAAAAACAAGCGAGAAGATACAAAGCATTCATAACAATGCCAAAGTGGTCAGCATGCCAATGCAATACAAAAGTGACCGCAAGAAGAAAAGTAAAAACTTTACCTGGATAAGCTTTTGAGACATCTCACAAACTTTCATGATTTCTTCCACTATGGATTTCATATGTGATGTTTTCTTATTATCACCATCAATACCAGATGAAGGTTCAACACTGGCTCCCGTATAGAAGTTCCTTCATCATTGCCACCTTTAATAACCTCATTTTAGTTGACTGTTGAAGGCCTTTTTGCGTTCTTTAGTGCTCATCATAGTTGGACTGTTGAAGGCCAGCATAGTCTCTTGTTATACATTAGATAAAATGCATAGCAAAGTCTCTTGTTATACAATTCAGAAAAATAAAATGCTCATAAACATAAAGCGAAACTATAATGTGGAATCCACAAGCAAAAACTTTAAATTCAAGCACATGGATGTACCTACAGAAAATTAATCAAGGAAGATCAAAGGTAATATCCTTTACAAATATGTAACAGGTCAAAAAAATTTAATATACCTGATATTGTTTTTACGAGCAGATCTAGGCAGAAAATCAATGAGTTAACTGATCCTGAACTGGTGGGTACAGTCAACTCCATAAAAGTAATATCCTTTACAGTAAGTTAGAATAATTTATAATCAGTCTTAGTTTTCAAAGAGCTAAGGGAAGAACCAAGCTAAGCCCCTAAAATTTGAGGCCAAACAGAACCAGGCAATGCATGATTCAGCTAGCTTGTTAATGCCCACATATTAGTCTAGCTAAAATTTAAAAAAAAGGCTTAAAATCATGAAAATATTCTTACTAAAAAAAAGTACATCTTGAAAGAGCATAACAGTTGTCTATGGATATGCAGCTTACCTTGTAGAGCGCCTAAAATTGTAGCTCTTCTCTCCAAGAGTCTGAGTTCCAAGAGCTGAGATTTGATGCCTCTTTCGATGCCCACCAAGCGAAATACTCCCTGAATGCGTTTTACTATCCTCTGCATCCAGCTCCCCAGTTGACGTGTCAGATGTGAAAATGAGCCATCTCTTCTATCTCAAACTTGTTGCCATCATATCAGCATGAATAGAATCTTCTTGGATTTTCTCTTGGATGTTTAAAGAATCATTTGTCACACCCACCATATCAGCATGAACAGAATCTCCTTGGCTTTCCTCTTGGATGTTTAGACAATCATTTATTACATCATTTGGAGGACCATCATTCTTCTCTTCAGAAGCTACCCCAAGTATAACTTTGGCATCTTCAACAACTGCCTTAACAGAGCGCATTCTCCTGATGCCTTTAGGCCTACTTTTCCTGCCAAGTTGGCGTCATCTCTATTTTGATGGTTCAGGCTGGGAATCATTTTCAGGAGGCATGAAAGATCCCTCCCTTTCATTCTATTCATTGACAAAGGGAATGATCTGCTTACCTTCCAACTGGATATCAGTGGAATTATCTGCTATTCCAAAAGACAACTCTGGATCATACCAGCTTTAACTAATCTTTTTGATTCTTCATTTTCCCTGACTCCACTATCCGATTGCACCCTCTAGGCATCAAAAGAATCATTACCAACTCCATAGGATGGTGCAGGCTCATTTGGTGACTGAAAATCTGCATCCTCAGTCTCCACTAGGAGAAGCACAAAATTAGTCACTGTAACCCCACAGCTTTTGCAGACCCTGCACTGCTCAGCTAAAGCTAGGAAGCATTCTTTTTCCTTGATAAATTATTTTCTTTGATCCTTCAAATTCCTGCTAAGCATACGTAGAGTGTCAATATCTTTCTGAATCTCAAGTTGGTCAGATTCCAGTTTTCTTGTGTGTTTGGAGAGCTCTTCTTTTTCCCTCTCTAACAGATCTTGTTTCACCTTCCAACTTCCGAAGTTTAGATTCATTTAGATTTTTTACAGAATTAATTTGGTTTAGTTCTTGATCTCTTTACCTATTAAACTGGCTCTCTTTCTCCGGCAGCTGCTTCTCCATATCCTCCTGTTTTTTCTGCATATCCATCTCAAGCTCATGCTTACGAAGCTCAAGCTCCCAAGCAATATCAACATGACCTCTCTCAAGCTCCTCAGAAGCATTTGACTTCTCAAGCTCCATTGCGCTCTCAAAAGTTTATTTCTTCAGTCTAAGGTCTTCTAACTCCCTCTGAATATCAGGTTTTGCTGCTAGTACCTCATTATTTAACCTTTTCTCCTCATTGCGTCGCCATTTCTCAAACTTTTCCCTTTCATCATTGACTTTCTTTACCTCTGCTTCTAACTCAACTTTCTTCTCATCCAATACATCCCACTCTTTCTCAAAATTCTCCTTTAGTTCTCCCAAATCCTCTCTTTCCTTGAGAAGTGACTCTTTGGTTATTCTGTAATCCTCAATCTCTTGCTTCAGTTTTGATTGCAATAGGAGATGGTTTTCCCTCTCTTCTTTGGTAACTTTAAGAATTTCCTCCTCCTTGATCATCTGCTACTTTGCTTCTTCTACTATTGCCTTCAAATTCTATAGTTCATTTATAGACTTAATGAGATCCTGCTTCTCTCTGCCTAGCTTGCCTTTCTTCCTCCAACTTCTTCTCATCAATTTTAATAGATCCTCCCAATTCTTTAAAGCTTTTGATTTTGCATCAAGGTCTTTCTCTTTCTGCTTCAAAATTTGCATCTTATTCTCCACATCTTGATCTTTTAAGAACTTGTTCCTCTTTACAGTCAATTTCAATTTTCTTCTTGTCCACAGCATCAAGTTTGCCCTTCATCTCATCATCAAAGCACTTTCTCCTCTGCTCCAATTCTAATTCAAACTCCTGTTTCTTGGAATTTAAAGCCTCATTGTGATCATCAAGAAGCTTTTGCATCTCCACCTTCAATAGGAAAATGATAACATCAGGTTATCAAGTCTAATAAAGAGGAACATCATAATTACATAGAAAATGGCAGAGTTAAGGGAAAAAACTTAAAGGCTCAAGATCAAACAAATCCAAATGAATGAAAAATCCTCAAAACACATGACAAAGGAAAGTCTGCAATTCAAATGAAATAGTAGCCAGGAGATCTAGACTTAGACCAGATCTCTCTCTTTTTTACCTTTTATCTTTCATACTCTGCATTTCAAGATTTAAAGGCCACTAAGAAATTAAAAAGGTTTGATGGATATTGCACTAAATATAATAAGGTTAGTAAAACCTACAGCCAAAATTTTCACCTAATGTACTAAAATTTATTATGAACCATCTAATTTCATATTCATACAAAACATGTCAACAATTCCCCGCTTGCTTTATTTTTTCTTCTATGTTTTCTCATATACCTATTCACTGACCTCTTTCTTAAGCCATAATAATAAAAAATGCATCCCAATATTTGATACGATGCAAACTAAGATACAAAATCCAACATATGTCAGGTCATCAAAAAGTTCAATTATTAGGAGTTCTAGACCTTTAAAGATAAACACTTACTCTTTCTCTAGCATTCAGCTTTTCTTCTATTGCAAGCAACTCCTTTTCCTTCTTCAGACTCTCGATCTTAATAGTTGCTTCCTGAAATAAAAAATGTAAAAAAAATAACAAAAAGAAGCAAATGAAAAAACATAGCCAGTTTAAAGAAGCCAACCTTCTCTTTAGAAGCTAAAGCTTTTTGTCTATTACTAATGTCATCTTCTTTCTCTTTTAGCGAATCCTAGCAACCTTAATCATTTTTCGTGCTTCTTCAAGCTTTTCTTCTTTCTTCTTAAGAACTCTATCAATTTCATTTGCCCTTCCCTCTCTATCGTTGATGGAACTATCCCTCAAGAAGCCTCTTTTGACTCTCTTGCAGATTTTTTTCCCACTCTCTCAAATGTTCTCTTTGCTTACCAAGATCCTTCTTATAAGTTTTTGGCTTGAATATCATAAAATGCAAATTAAAATCACAACCAAAAAAAGAAGTGATCAAAAAGTATAGCAACTGCAACACTATATATATATATATATATATATATATATATATATATATATATATATATATAGAGAAACGAAACATGCAAATGAGAGAGAGAGATAGAGGAGAGGGCATACTCGGCATTTAAAGACAAATAGTCTTTGTGAAGTTTATGCTCATGAGCCTCCACATCAACTAATTTTCTATCTATCTTTGAACTCTTTCGACTTGCCTCAGCAAGCTTGGCATCTGCAGAATGCAGCTTTCCTTCAATCTCCAAATATTTTTCTTCAAAACTGGCCTCCAAGCATGAGCTTCAGCCAACTTCTTATCTGATGTATACTTAACTTCCGCAATTTCACCACGCATCTCACGCAAAGCTTTCTCAAGCTGCATATATCTCACCATTCAGATAAAAAGAATGAAAAAAAAATCATGGAAGAATTAAATATGATGACAGAAATAACAGAAGATAATACATCCAAACAGAAGATAAAAAGATAGAAATCAATAATAACAGAAAAAATCCAGTATCAAAATTTATACTACTAAATGCTCCTCAAAAGATGTAAATAGTTTCTGCACACTTATGCACATGTATGTTTGTATGTTTGTACAACAATCACCACCACAAAGTCTTAAACTCAAACTAGTTGGGATCGGCTATATAAATCCTCTCTCTCCGTTCTTAGTTTAGAGTCAAATTTCTAAAGACGCAAAGATATTAATTTTTTTTATTACTTCCTTCTATATAATTTTCAGTTTATCTCTACTTTTTTTTACATATATCAAATCACTCATTCATACAGTGCATTGCTACATCAACATTGCAAATATCCAAATTCCAAACTATTAACTCCTGCTTTTCTCAATTTGTCCTCAATTGATGCTACCTTCATCTTTTTACGAATAACTTCATTTCTTATTCTATTTTTTTCTTGCATTATCATGCATTCATCTCAACATTCTCGTTTCAACCACATTCATCTTGTGTAATGTAACTTTCTAACCACCAACAATACGTAAAGCATAACCGATCTTGCGACCATTTTATAAATTTTTTTTTCAACTTAACAATATTATACAATCTCATAATATTCCAATTGCACTTCTATTTTATCCATCTTATTTTAATCCTATAGAAAGCATCATCCTCAATCTCTCCATCCTTATAAATATTGATTTTAAATATCAAAAATACTTTTAAGAACCCCATAATCCTTAATTTTTACTCTACCTTCATCTCTATTTCTTATAGTACTAAAATTACATTTCATGTATTCTATCTTTGTCTTATTTAACCAAAAACCTTTATATTCTAATGTACTTCTTGATTAACTTCAACCTTATTTTCATCTACTACTATTATCTCATATAAATAACATGCATTATGAAATATCATCCTAAATATGCTTAATAAGCTTATCTATAACTAACGTAAAAAGGTAAAGACTAAGAGCAAATACTTAATATAAACCTACAATAATTAAAAACTCATTAGTATTGCCTGATAAGCTTACACTAGCAACAGCTCCATCATACGCATTCTTTATTACGTTATATATCTAATGGGTGTTCATTTCTTTTGTAACACCATCATAAAACTTTTCTAAGGACTTTATTATATACCTTCTCTATATTAATAAAAATTATATGAAGATATTATCTCTTTTCGCTATACTTCTTCATTGACCTCTAGAAAGAAGAATGGCTTACACAGTCAACCTTCATGACAAAAAACCAAATCGACTCTAAAATTTTTGTATTACATCTTAACTTATGATCAATTATTCTCTTAAAGTTTCAAAATATGAATCGTAAATTTAATGCCATAATAGTTAGAACAATTTTGAATATCATATTTATTCTTGTAAATTGGTACTATAGTGCTCACGCACATGCACATATTTGTATGTGTATGTAAATGTGTGTGCATGCATAATTATATGATACATACATGTAAGGTTCACAATCTCGATATCGGATCCCAATTCGATACCAATTTGGTATCGTATTAATACGTCTAGTATAAGATTGGTTCAACATATCGAGACTTGGTACACCCCCTATATAGGCTCTCGATATAGTATGTCTGATACAAGGTTGTACATACAAATACGACATACCATGCATACAAGTGAATGTATGTATGCATATGAATGCATCAACTTAATAAACTTTAGAAAGCATCCTACACAATACAACGTTAAATTCAAACCAAAACAAGATGAGAGAACACATAATAACAAAGTAGAGGCTCCACTCTGACTTTCACTTCTTTCTAATCATGCCTTGAAGAACTTCAAGCCACAAAAACATTTATGGATCAAGAATCTTCTTAACTCATCATAATCCTCTCTTCAATATATGTAGAAAGAAAAAAGGGATAAAGATAGACCAAAAAATTACATAGGAGAAAGTAATAAAGAAAGACTTGCTATCTTTACATCTGACAAAAAGTATGGCTCTAAACTAAGCAGAATGAAAAAAAAAAGATTGTTATAGCCTACGCCAACCAGTTTGAGATTAAGACGTTGTCATCATTGTTGTTATTGCTATAATCTTCTCTTCATCAACACCTAAAGTAAAATCTCTCTAGAAGACCGAGTCCACAAGTAAATGCATGAATGCAAATAAGCTCTAAAATCTGATACGATCCATGTTTCAATGCAGATATTCTTAATTGTAAATATATGACGCACTTGAAAGTCAAATATTTAAGCCTCAAAAGTAGAAAATAGGAAAAGGAAGATAGAATGAAAAGGAGCAAAGGCTTAACAAAAGCATTCAGTATTTTATCCTTAATCTCTCTAGGACAGCCATACCATGAAATATGCAAACCATATTTGCACAATCCCTGAATACATTTGACCTAAACAATCGATAACTAAACCGACCCTGATCATTAAGCAGAATTTACAACAAAAGAAATATGAAAAATGAGATTAGCAAATTTAATGTCATAAGCACCCTCGAAGCCAAGATAACTGGGTCTAAATGGATCGTTGGATGCACTTAATACATTCAATTGGTACGTCCATGAAGGCACTAAAAACCATATATAATTAGCTGAACTCCCAACATACAGGTTTTGGCACAAGAAGTTGCAGCTATTATGAAATTCAAAACTGTAAAAAGTTTAAAATCAAATTTTAAAATAAAGACTCATGTAGCCTAAACCAGCAGATAGCCTTGGGCACATCAAGGTCCCTCCAAGCATTCATCTTCGTAAGGTGATTGTGGTGGTAGTGGTGGCTGTAGTAGTCATAATAATAATAACAATAATAATAATAATAACTACAATGGCAATAATAAGCCCCTTGGGTTTGATCCTTTCCATGATTACTTGTTCGGGTCTTTCAGGTTATACACAGTCTCCAATCATACAACTCTTACATCATTATTTGTCCTTGATTGAAAAATCAACAACACTTCGCTAATGACATTTGAGTTCTAGCACTATCCTAAAGTTCATCTCAGCTCTAACTCATGCATGTGAATAGGCATATCCTTTCCTGATGTATATGTTATAAATAAAAGAATGTATGCGCAACACAGGCTTCAAAAGGTTAGGCCAAAATGGTTTTACTTATGTAGCTCCAAACTTGCATGAGGAACCATTTTGCAAGAGACGTCACCACATTTAGTGCATGAATAAAGCAAATCAAATAGGACATGACTCTCCTAAGGGTTCCACAAATCTCAACAAAGGCAATTCATTGAGTCACTTAAATAATAATTGCTATGGAAGTTTATGAGGTACAAGGTTTCTATGAAACAACTAGCCTTCACAGCCATGGACCTGGACACCATTAGTCCACCCATGTACTCCAGGAAAGCTTCTTTATCCATTGACCACCACACCAAAGAATCAAATGATTAGCAAAGAAATGGTGCCACCAATAATGTTATTCAAGCAATAATCTACAATTTCACACTCATAAATTGCAAAATCCTGCTTTCTCTAGGAGAATGCAGGGTACCAAAATCAGGGAACTCATGAACCATGACAGATGACCTTATATAGCATCAGACACACTGTAAAACATAGATATCTAAACCAAAGGACTCTAACAGGCTGCAATTCCATATATGAGCTAGTTTAATTCAGAGGAAGACTCAAAATATTACATCAAGCATTTCAAGACAAAAATTCTGTATGAGATTCTGAACCCATAATTTGTTGAATTTTTTCCTAAACTATATTAAAAAATTTAATAATTCCATGCAGCAATAGTCTTAATTCTCAATGGAGACTTACTAAAATAACTTTTAACAAGCAACTTCAGATTAGTCACAAGCATTCGTTTATTTTCAGAAGTTTCTATGTTTGATACATAATGAATAAACATTATCAATGGACATATCTAGAAGAGGCACTTCTTTCACTATTTTTATTTGTTCCTATAACCCTTTTCTCATGGTAGTCCCCTAAAACTTAAACAGTTAAAAATTTCTACCAACAAGGCTGGTTTGAACAATCAATACAGAGAAGTGAGGACATTCAACAAAAAGTTCAATGAAAAATTCAAAAAATCTTTCTTTAAAACAAGTTGACCTCCGGAAGTCTTTTAAGGCTAAGAAGCATTATTCGATATGTTTCTAAGAGTAGAGACAATTAACCATGCGATTAAGCAAAGAAAGGAGACATGCCATAGAAGATGACAACATTTATGATTATAAAATTGCAAATATAATACCATGATATTCCAAATACACAATAATGCAGGGATGGAGCTAGATACACTTTGATTAATTATGGCTAAATAATTAACTTTATAACTCTAGATAATAAATTAGTAAATAATAATAATAATAATAAATAATAACTACTGCTAATGTACATCTGCAAAACACTGCTTCTCAACCCCCAAGGCCTTTTGCAGGTTTTTCTTTTGCTTTTCATATTCGATACAGCTATCACGTGCGCAGCCTATTCCCGCTTTAGAATCTCCTCTGCTTCTGTAAATTCTTGTCTGATTTCTTCATATTTAGAAGTCTTCCTTTTTCTCAATTAGCAAAAGTCCCATATTATATTGGTATTCATGAAGCTGTTAATAAAAAAATAGAGTTAACAAAATTGTTACACCAAACAAAAACAAAATGGAAGGAATCAAAATCAAGTATAAATGCTAATGAAAATTATAGTCCAACTACAGATCATAAGAACAAAGTCACAATGATTAAAAAGTTGTCTTCAATGGATGAAGAGCTCAGAAGCATAAGAAAGGAACATCAAGAATGATGAAGCAGCTCCTGAATGAACTAAACAGCTTTCGGATGTAGATGCAAGCAATTAGACATGACAATGGAAATACTTCTAGGCAAGCATATTGCAATGATATTGAAGAACCAAGAAATCGGACACAAAAACATAAATGTATAGCCAAAACAAATAGACATGATACATCATGTCAAACCGCAGAAGGCAGCTCGCAATGATTGACATGCAAAGGAAAAATACAAGCAATCACATTCAATATAATGTTGATCTTCACATATTTTAGCAATAAAAGGAATAAAATAGAAAAGTGTTTGCAGCATCATAATAAAAAAGGTGCCCATGTAATCAGTCTAGATTAACTATGGATTATAACACACTCAGAATTATGTCGTGCCTTTTTTTTATTTTCTTGATTTATTGTACATTTTCCTTGCTTTGCAATATATAAAGAAAGAAAGAAATTCCAAATGGACATGCGCCTCACCTCTTAATGGCATTAAATTCAATGATAAGGAAGAATGAAGTAAAATTTTTACTACTCTTCTCAAAGGCCCTTATATTTTATAAATATAGTCTACAGTGACTTGTTGCTGAAAGAAAATAAACCTCAAATCAACTATGTAACCCAATCCATTGCTCCTTCACTTGGTTCAATTTGGGTTCAGAAATCAACATTCTTTCGAATTTGGTTCCATAGTAATAAGATTAGAAAATATTATCATATTTTTTGACTTTTGTAATAGCATTCTTTCGAATTTCATTCCGTAGGAATAAGATTAGTCTATGTCTTCGCATCTTGTGTCTTAATGACCATGCATTGAAACAATTATCGCAAGTCACTAACCAAGTGGAAAAATATTGGTGAGTTTTTGGTGTGTATAAGGTTTTCTATATGACATGACTTTTGAAAATCATGACAGCAGCATCTCCACTTCCTATCCATTCCCATGATTATTTCTGTGCCCCTTCAGACTTCTCAAATCTCACTTTAAACATGCCTCCTTAGAGTTGGAATCAGCCTCATTAACTTAGTGCAAACTATATTACAATTTCCAAAGCAAACCTATTTGTACAATCACATAAAACCTTGACAAATATTTAACCATGATCTAAACAATCGATTTAATCAAACTAAACCTAGCCCTTCAATTAACTTACATGAGCAACGAAAGTAAAGTATAACATTGATAAACCTAATCCTATCTACACATCTTCATGCCAAAATATGATCAAATAATATATCCAAAAGATGTTCCATCCCAAAACTCCAAAACGATAGAGGTTGGCTAAAATTGACTCCTAAAGTTTCAGAGATAACATCAGAAAGTTATCCCTGTATGGAGGAATTTTTTATCTTTATTTTCCTTCTATAAATTCCTAGAGAGTTATCACTGTGCTCATTATCAAAATTATGGGAGAAATCCAAGAATAGTTCTGTTTTTTTCTTTTTCTTTCCCATGTGTTTCATATTTGGGTCATGGTGTTGAGCCCAAACCCAACTCATTAGCTAGTAAGGTTGGGTTAAGATTGAGATCGGCTGACTCATCTTAAAATTGTAAGTTGGTTTCCGGGTCTATCATAGATTCAATAAATTAAAACTCAAATTTGTTTAACATTCCATCTAATAAAGGTAAGATTTATTATTATTAATTGTTGATAGATTTTAATATATTTTGTACATGATTAATGCAGTAAAAATAAAAAGAAAAAAAAATTATGAGTTGATTTACTAAAAGTATAGTATTACTTCTTTGCATCCATACATCTCGGTGTGATGTTATTATCGGTATAATTCTGGTAGGGATGATGACATTATACCATATAAGGAGTGTGTGCCACGGCATCATCGACAATAAACTTCTCAGCAAAGGAGGAGATGATTGGCTGAAAAAGAAGATTCAGATCTAAGCATTGTCGATGGACTAAGAAAGATGGTCGATGGAATGAGATCAATAAAGCAAAGAGTGAATGAAAACTAAAGAAGGTTTTAAGATTTAAAAGTTTACCATCCATCATAATTCCTTCAAATGGCATTATAATAAAGATGACAACAACTAATGGGATAGGGGATATGCTTCGGCCTTAGAATGCAATGATCAGTTTAGCTCCTCAGAAAAATCAAATGGCCAAAAAATCTTTATTGATATTGATTTAATCATACTTTTTATTAAAAATCAAAAAGTGCCATAGCAAAATATTTAAAGTATCTATAATTTAAAATTAAGATCAATAATTTATTAATAGAAAATGTTTGCCTTTAGTGCTGATGTTATGCGATGTTACCATAACATTAAAAGGTAATGTGGATGATAAATGGTATTTGAAGAGTAATTAATTTTGTAAAGTTTGTAACAAGACGATGATAACTCAAGTAAACAATTAAAACTTGTTGGTAGGTGTGAAAACAAGAATAAAAGCATGATATATCTTTGTTCATCTATTTAAATAAGCTTTATTAAAAATTAATTCATTGATTGCTTCATGGTAATTGATGTTTTTATTTTATCATCATCTATTAAAATAGATAATATCTTATATGACATAAATGCCAAATAAAACATATAATTCATTTTGCATAAAAGAAAATATTTAAACTGATTTTTTTCTAAATTAAAAAAAATCATCATGTGATGAAGCCACGAGTCGTGCCCATGATATATTAGCTCGCATAGGAATGTGCATGCATTACTCAAGCAATGCAAGATTGGACTCCATCATCAAATATTTGTTTCATAAATACTTGCCATCATGTGAATGTAAAGCAAACGATTATTCTCTAAACAACAAAATAATATAGAACTTATTGCAACATGGAGTCAGTCATCTTAGGCTCTGAAAGAATTGAGCCAAAAGTTTTTTCCTTCCTTCCCTTCTGCTGCAAAGCATTCCAAAAGGAATTAAAGAATAAGGCAAGTTGTGTCAAATGCTATAAATATTTGGCACCTATTCATTAAAGGAATTGACATCAGGTGCTATCTGCGAAAAATTTAAACATTCATGGTATGCCATCTTATATTGGCAAAGAAGGCAAGTTTTTCTTACAACTTTACATCTATGCATTTTTATTATGAAAGCAGATGATAAAAGTTAGCAATTTTTTTCTTCTTTCTTTTCTTTGCACTTCTACACAAGTTCTCAATGCACATTTTGGATGCACCAGTGATTTGCTGACCAAGAGGATAATTATTCTTTATTAGCTTTTATGTCCTAAATATGAGAGGCAATGACTTTATTTATGGACATGTATATATATCTAGTAAATAATGTCCTTTGGTTTTGGATTTAGAATTAGCTATCTGGAGATTTTTTTAGATTGTGGAGCTTAACTGTGATGCCTTCAGCTGAAGAGATTTCACATGATGATTTATGGGCTTGGGAGTTTGCTGCAGGATTAAAGCTGAAGGAATTAGGGTAGATGGGATATATGAATGCAAGAGTTCATGAATTGAAGGGCTTTGTACTGTAAATGGGGATAAACTTCTCCTTATGTGCATGTTGACAACCATCATCTCACTTGACTCCAGTTCCTTCACAAGTTATGGTGATGTTGTTAAAATAAAAATAATAATGAAAAAAAAATCTTGCCTCTTTATATTTTTAAAATTGGTATGGAAGCTGGTATGTTACCACTTAAGACCATATCATGGCATATGTAAAGTAGATATGGAATAGGTTAATCAGTCAACTTTTACTAATTATCTTGATGTAATTTAGAGGGTTTATCAGACAATCTTCTTTTTTTGTTTTTGTTTTTGTTTCAGTCAATAGTTCTGGAATGAGGTAACAA
The DNA here is from genome assembly GCA_900491605.1 of Calamus simplicifolius. Taxonomy (NCBI): domain Eukaryota; kingdom Viridiplantae; phylum Streptophyta; class Magnoliopsida; order Arecales; family Arecaceae; genus Calamus; species Calamus simplicifolius. The sequence continues at coordinate 984,320 of UESW01004198.1, forward strand.
CCAAGTAATGCAGATCTATTTTATTATAACGGGTAAGCAAGAGAATGGGGAAGCTTCCCATAAGAACAAAGTCCTAAAAAATTAAAAAGGGTTAAACAAACCACACCACCTTTTTATCTGAGCACATAAACAATGAATCCATGTGTGGTCTATTAGAGAATTTTCGATAAATAACCTAATACACGATCAACATTATTTTTCCAAGATATTTCATTAACATTAAGAAAAAAGAAGTGCTGCACGTGCTAACAATGAAGTTCAGAGAATCATTGTTTTTTTTAACGAAACATTCATAGCTTAAAACACTTGATATATGATGGTTTCCCAAGAAGAAAATAGGATGCATAGTGGTGATCATAAACTTACAATCTTAACACCCTTCAACTTCCTCTAAACTTTGATTGTGACTTAGCAAGTGCATTAGCTTCTCATCTTGTGCATGACTTAGTGATGAGCATATCACCAACTAGAAGGTGACTATTGTCTAAAAATGAGATAATCAAACTTTATTTCATTTTATGTGTATAAGTAGTCAATGGAGTAGATGTTAGAAAATCACATTTCTTCAAACATCCCAATCCTCCCCTGCTGCGATGCAGACAGGATCTGAATTGATGTCTGTGGTAGAGCAATGAAAAGAACTTGTTTTCATGCAACATGTGTAATTTTCTTTGGTAAATTTTAGAGAGGAGGTGCTCAACATTCCTCATTAATTCTGGGTAGGTGGTCGATGACAGTTGATATAAATAAAATAAATGGACTAACCTTATCTTTTGTTCTAGTGGACTTAGGAAAGATTGATGTCAATCGTCACAGCACGGTGCTGTTGTAATTATAAAACTAAGCTTGTTCATACTGAAGTATCTAACCCATGGCCTCTTTGAGATCATGTGGGCTCATGTCAAAGAAGTTAAAGATACATTAACATGGACTATATAATTTAAGTTTTCACCTAGATATCAACACTAACATCGCTATTGCTAACAATTGACTGAAAATGCTTTAAAATTTTGGAGTAACTCAGGAAGTCATAAGTCATAATACTCCTTTCTTGGAGACTGCAGCTCATCTTCCCACCATCAACACCTAGTTTGAATGCAAAAGACCTAGTCAACAAAGCCTTGAGTTTTTGTTTGTTTGTTTGGAATTAGCCCTGCAAGCTTGACTTGGTACATGAGTGTTAAGTCAGGTAATCTTAATTGGGCTACATGCTAAAGTCAAGATGGAGATTGCAGTCCCCTCCTCCTCAATTGTTGCTTAAGTGGATATGGTAACTTGCAACCCACACATATATAAACTAAAGATAATGGGCTGGGAGTTCGCACTTGGATAGTGACCGAAAAAATAAGTTGACCATATGGGCATGCTCAAGGTCTTTCAAATGAAAGGTAACAGAAGGAACTAAGTCCTCATATCTGTTATCCTAATAGGTCGAAGTTGTTTGTGATATTTCAACTAGCTAGATTGGATGACAAAGAGGGAAGAGAAAAATGTTTACAGACTTTGTTATGAAGCTGCCATTGATATTTGGTGCCACTTTTTCTGAACATAGACAACAACAATGGCTAATATCATGCTTATACTTGAACACAATTTTGCATGGGAAAGTAAACTCTGACCCATTCTTGCTTAAAATGTTTGATTTAGCAGTTGTGGGATGATGAAAGCAAAGCTCATATAAGAAGGCTTGAAAAGCATAGTTGTTCAAGAAGGTTAAATAGAACTAGTTGAACAATAATTATTGCTGCTGTTGCTGTTGCGATGTTTTAATTGTAAGAGAATATGTTTGATCTAAAAATAAATTAGAAGAAGAAAATGGGAGTTCAAGAGCAAATGCATCATCCTATCTCTGATGGATGGATTTAGCTTTCTGTCATGTACTAGATTAAATTCATACTAAATGGGAAAGAAAAGGAAAACAGAAAACAAAAGCATTGAACTAATAGATAGCATTTATTTTTTTCAAAAAGAAAATGACAGAAGTTCTTCGTGGCTACTAAATCGTAATAAGATTTCTCATTTTTGGAGTTGCAGGGGTTTTCATCAAAGCTTCAAATAAATCTATTATAAAGGATTTTTTTCTCTTTACCCTCTCAGAATTCATTCTCTATTACACACACATATCCGGATACACCAGTAATACTCCATAAATTTCAAGTGTTCATTTCATAGCAGTCATGAAGTTATAATGTCAATTGCATTGCTTCCTACATTGAAGACATGTTTTCGTTTGTTATGCCTTCATTTACAACAACCAAAACATCTTCATCAATCATCACACGAGGTGTTTTTATTTTAAGTGATTAGATGTAGCAAACTAACAATAATTCAAGTTCAAAGTGAGCAAGCACAAAAAATGTCACCATATTCTTATTAAATAAAAATATTATAAATAATCATTATTTTTCTATGAAGCCGGCCATAACCCATGGGAAAGAAGTGCGCGTAAAAGGAATATATCAACACATGACTGTAGCAATAACAAGGAACCTTTCTATGGCTAATAAATTCTCTATTTTGGAATATTTATAATTTTCAACATAGCAACACAGTAGTCATCATCAAAATATAAATGTGATTACATTAAAAATTATCTTCATTGATCTAAATCAATGAGAAAGGCATTCAAGGCACCACTAACCTCCTTCTCAAGCACCAAAATCCTCTGAACAAGAGCATCCTTTTCCTTTCTCTGAAGCACGGACTCGTCTAGCAACCCTGCCTCCTTGAACCTCCGCCATGCCTCCACGTCTTCAGCACCTCCCGCCACATCACTACCATTCTCTTCTAGCAAAGCCCGCGGTGGCGGAAGCACCTCCGCCACAAACTTTTTCCCTTCTCCTTCGCAAGAGATGCTGCACTAGCACTCCTGGCATTCATCGGTGCCAAAGCACCATCCGGCCCATCCCGACCCTCGGCCAGAGAGACCAGCGGATCCATCCTTTCTTCTGCGGCCTGAATATCGTCCGAGCAAAGGAAACAAATTCTCCCCTTAGGGCCGGTCAAGATCGAAAATTGGAGCAAGGATTGATCTAGAGCGGGACACGAGAAGAAACCATAGATTAGATTCGTGGGATAGAGAGAGCGAAGGGAGGGAGAGAAAGAGAAGGACCGGATCCAAGCCATTGATCGGACGGATCTAGCAACTATAACTTCAGCAGCGAGCGAGCGAGCGAAAACCCTAGATTAGATCCGTAGGATGGGAAAAGCGAAGGAAGGGAGAGAAAGAGAAGGACCGGATCCTAGGATCTATAGGAGCGAGGCAAGGGAAAACCCTAGATTAGTTTCCTTAGCCCAGGATCTACTATGACTTCCTTCCCTCTTACTTTCCATCCCTATCCCTAATCACAACGCGGTGTCTTTTTCTAAAAAAGATGATGATATCGATAGTTTCCCAATTTAAAATCTTGTTATATAAGCTGCTGGAAAAATTTGTTAAAAAATACAGAAATAAAATACATTAATAGATAATTTTACCGTCTAACGACGGAGGAAACCCGAATTATTCTCTTTTAATAAGAATAGAGTATGAAGATCTTGTTATAGTCGGTTACCTCGAAGGAATTGCTAAGCGAGAAAAGAGATCTCTCGATCGAATCTGATGCTCTTGGATTGAATCCAGAAGTGAATTGGAATTCACGGCGAGAACCCTGGCTGCCAGAAATTCTTTTTCGTACGTTCTCTTGATCGACGACACCGAATCGAACGTTTCAACGAATTCCTCGATGCTTGTTGGAGATTCTCTCGTCCGCCGGTCCGGATCGTAGTGTTACCGACGGAGAGCGAGAGAGAGCGATCGGCCGGCCAACGAAAGAAGCAGCTTGCGTTAACCAGCTTGCGTTAAAAGCCGGTGCTCAAGAGATCCGGTCACCTCCGGTTAAGGGTTTTCATTTGCCAAAGATAAGGGTCACAATTTTGGCAATATCGGCATGCTGTTAACCAGCTTGCGCTGGCATAAATGGATTTGTGTTAAAATTTGATTAACCTGATAAATATAATTAATGACATAATTATTAAATAAATCAGATATTTTATCTAACTTTATTCAATATATGTAATAAGCAAAATAGAAGAATAAAAATAAGAAGTAAAAAATATTTTTGAATACTTCATCAAAAAAATGTAAAATATAACTTACATAAATTAGATGAAGTAAAATTTAATTTTAAATTATATAGGTTAAAAATAGATCATACATTCATATTAATTGAACACATGTTTGTCAAATAAGTTACATGGATCATCTCATTAACTCATATGATATATGTGTTGTGTCTGTCTCTAAATTTCTAACATGATTAATATGCAAATTATTTTTGAGTTCATATCTAGATTTCTAGCATGGTTTAATTGGGTTGTGTTTGAATTAACTTATCTATTGTTATGTCTTAAAGTTGCCATAACTCATTCGTGAATTGATATGATTTGCACCCCCATACAAAAACAGTGTGAATATAAGAAAACTTCATTGAGATGGTGATGTGGAAATCAATTTCATCATATAAATCTCTCCAGGTCTATTGATAATATGGCTAGGAAGGATGATTGGGTTTGGAGCATCTAAATATCTCTTTAGCAACCGATTAAGGGGCATTTAGATTAAGTCATGTTTGAGCTTAGAGACCAGTTCTCTTGCTCCTTACAGAGATTTTTTTGTCCATCAAATTTTGAGTATTGATGAATTATGACAATGATAAATATCTCAAAACTTTTTTTCCTTCTTAGAATGTCCCCTTTTTTTTTAAAGGTAAGCTTTTAGAAATTGAGTTGCCAACCTTCTGCCCACATCCCATTAACTGTAAAATCTTATGAGCTTACTATATATAACCAATCAATTTTAGGAGATAACATATTATATATTTTGACATAGTCATGTTCTAGAAGATCTGTACTTAGGTATGCTCATACCTAAATTAATGATGGAAATTCACATTAATAATCTAAATTATTAGATGTGATTTCCTACTTTTAAAATACTTACATAACAAAATATCAGGTGTTTTGAAGACCAATGACTTATGCTTCAAATGGCAAGGATAGCAACTTCCTTCGGATTTGTGGATACTCGTTGGCCTTCACTTTATTTGGAATGGATATGGAAGTTAATAAAAAATAATACAGATATTAGTATAGGACTTATGGCAATATCCATCACGTGTATAGGATGAGTATGTAGGAACGATAATTTTTTTCAAACTTATATGTACATGTCTGCCTCTTCTTCATTTGGGACGCGTGTGAATGCTAAAAAATTGTACAAGTTCGAGAATAGAAACATGTGGAAGTATCCATCATGAGCATAGAATGGATATGAAAAGAGAAATATCATTGTCCCATACCATATCTATTATACTCATTAGTACATTTAGTTAATTATATTTATTTATTAACATAGTTACAAATTCTCAAAAGAAACTTTTACAAAAAGTTATAAACCATAATTTTTCTAGGCCTGGTCCTTTTATCTAACTTGAAATTAAAAAAAAAATGAAAGTAGCCCACGATTGTTTTAGGCCAAAGCCTAGAATTGAAATTTAAAAGAAAAAAGAAAATATGAAATTAATGAAACAAAATCCACCATCATTAAAAAAATAAAAAGTTTGCCCATAATTTTGAGACACACATGTTCTTGGTATAAATTTATAATAACAAAAATATACTTGTAAATATAATTAATATCACACATAAAATTTAATATTATTGATTATAATAAATTATTATTATTATTACTGCTATTATCGTCACCGCCACTTCTGCCACCACTATTGTAATGTCTGCTATTTGTCCATCATTTGCTATTTGGTCATCATCATTAGTTGATGTACTAGTACGAAAGCTTTGTAATGATGATGGATATAATATAGACTCTCTTTACATATTAGTAAACCAAAGAAAGTTAAGATTTTTTTTTGTTGGTCTTTCACAATAAGCGACACATTGAAATTAACCTACTGAAGAAAGGGCGATGAGTAAGTACAAGATGTGTTTTTTACAGAGTTACTCATAAGTCAGTTAACTACTTATTCATTTGATACTCTCTTTTCAGATTTATCATATAATCCCTTACGAATAGCCTCGGAATGAGAAGATTATCTTTCAATACCTTCAAGCTTTAGACAATATAGAAGAGGAAGAAAGTGCAGGTTTAATAAAGGAAATGTAGGGCTCAACTAATTTTATCTTTCATGTAGCATTAATGGAATAAAAGGAACTCAAAAATTTTCTTCAACAAGTACTCCTATTCATCAATCCAGTATAAAATTATTGCTAGCTTTACTATGTGAGGCAACCTTTGCCCCAAGAAGTGCTTCAAATCACACAAACATCTTTGTAATCTCCTCTCTTCATGTGTAATCTTATTGTAACTATTTGATTTCAATAAAATTTTGCTTGTGGGGGCAGTGGTCTTCTCTTTTAATTTCTTTAAAAACCTTCTAAATCCATAAAACTTTACAAGTGGAGTATTTTAACTAAGAACCGAGTCACAGAAAGATAACAGAGGAATGGTAACCAAAAAAACAAACTCATATGCCACCAAATACTTCAAATTAATCCATATAAGAAATTAGCACATCTACAATATTATCAATATGAACATATAAAGTAGATTAGGCCATATTTGAATATAGTCAAGTTCAAAATTCGATCATCTTTTCCATCTTTATATCCACATAGATCTTGAAGCTATCCTTTTTTTTACTTTTTTAATATTTAGGATTTGTGAATTGTGTGGATCAAAAATAAGGGAGCTAACTAGATTTAGACTTGGTTAATATTTCAGTCTCGGCCCGGCCGAGTCCTAAAGCTTGGCCTGCCTTCATCTGTCAAGGGATGGAAATCCCATTTCTTCTTCGCTGACCTCAAGGGAGTGAAGCCGAGGTGGGGGGATCTGGACCTGAGGCCAAACAAGGACCTGTCAGTGTTCTTGGGGGACAGGGAAGCACTAGGGCAGCTGCTAACAATCGAGGTCCCCCGGTGCAACCAACTTCTGTCGAAAGACAACCTCCAGCTCGCGAGCGTCTCTTCCCGGAGTGGTGAGCGACTGCAAATTCCTGTTCCTTAGCTTGCTTCTTTTTCTTCCTCTTCTTTTTTTTTGACCGGCCCTGATCGGCTCTGACCTGCGCAGATATGAGGCCATCGATCGAGATGCTGATGAAGGTGGTCGCCAAGAGACAGAGGGCCCATACCGAGGCAAGAAGGTCGAAGAAGAAGCTGCACCCCCAGGCCCCTCCCCCTCCAGCCAATAGCCGACGGGCGAGTGAGGGGGCCAGCCCTTCGTCCCCTTGTCCATCCATCTAGCTGAGCGCCCCGCCGGTAGCCCTAGAGGTCGACCTGACCATCGACACCCTACCGGAGCCGTGGGCCGCAACAACCCCTTCGAGCGTTGAACTGACCGCCACAGGAGTTGGGCTGTCAGAGCCTATGGCCGAGCCACCCCCAGAGGAGGGTCTGCCCGTGGACAGAAGAGCGGCGACATCAAGCCCCTCAGCCTCATTCGACCCTGGAGGGAGAAGGGCAGGGATAGATCGCCCGCGTGTGTCCATCGCCTACAATGGTTGCACCACCGAGTGACTGATGGGGAGGGTGTGCCTGCCAGAGCTCCAAGCAGAGTTTCGCCAGCTGAATGCCCTAGCTATTTTTCAAGATGCCTTCACGACGTATCTTTGGGTATGTAATTCTCTCTCTTTTCGATTTTATTTTTGTTTGTTTTTATTTTTGAGTACTGACCAGAGTCTTTCTTGTGCAGGCGGTCAATTCCCTGTCGGCCCTGAGGGACACCGCCCTCCAGAGTCATTGTGCTCACCAAGTGACCCTGGCTGCCGTGGCCAGGGCCAAGGAGGCTGAAGGCGCCTTGGAGGCGGTCCGTTGGGAGGTTGAGATGACCAAAGGGGCACTGGGGACCGCCCAGAAGGAGGCCGAGGAGATGGCCAAGACCTTGGCACTGCTGCAGGTGGAGGTGGAGGAGGCCAGGTGGTAGGGGGCGGCTGACCTGGGGCGCTCTCGTGCCGCCGAGGCCGAGCTGGTGGCCTATCGACTCCGGTTGGAGATGGCGACTGAGGAGGCTAAGGAGTTCAAGGGCCGGGTAGAGGGCACTGAAGAGATCGCACAGAGGGCCGATGCCCAAGCTGCCATTGCCTCAGCCCGAGCGGATGAGGCCCTGCGAAGGGTTAAGGCAGCCGAGGAGAGGGTTGCATTGGCCGAGTTCGTGGAGCATTTTCGGGGCTCCACTGCCTTCACCAAGGAGGTCACGGAGGGCTCCGCCGATGCCTACCTCCAAGGCTTTCGCGACGGGAAGGAGAAGGTTGCACGAGTCTCTGGGATCGCTAGCCTTCGGGACCTATAGCTGGACGCCTGCGAAGAACCAGAAGATGCTCCGATAGATGGGTCGGAGTCGACAGATGTCGAGAGCCCTTCTCCGAGCATTTTGTTTCTTTTTCCTTCTGTATGGAAGTCCGATTTGGTCGACATTTTGTACACTTTTTGAAGGAGTAATGAAAGTTTTTCTTTTTGAAATCTATTCAATGACCACTTTGTAATGTACCCTCCCTTTCAACTCGCCGTCATAGGACCCTTAGGGGCTGCGTCGGCACTAGGGTATATTGTCCATCTGCTCACTGCGAGCAAATTTACGACTTAGCTGCTACATTGGGCCAAACCCTAGTAGGGATGCTGAGGTTGAACTTGGGGCTTCCCTTAGTGAACCTGAGGTCGGCGCATAGCCGCAAGCTCGAGCCACCATAAGGACTCCAGAACGGTCCGAAGCCGTTCCTCAGCATAGTCGACCTTGTACTCCCTGTGCTGATCGAGACAGGGCCTTGGTGCTGACCTAGCCTTGGGCTTGTGGTGCTAATGGTACATCGGGCTTTAAGGGTTGAGCTGGCCTTGGGATTTTGGTGCCGATGGTACATCGGGATTGAAGTGTCGAGCTGGCCTCGAGCTTTTGAGTGCTTATGGTACATTGGGCTTGAAGTGCCGAGCTGACCTTGGGCTTTTGGTGCCGATGGTACATTGGGCTTAGAGTGTCGAGCTGGAGTCGGGCTTTTGGTGCAGATGGTACATCGGGCTTGAAGTGCCGAGCTGGCCTCAGGCTTTTGAGTACCGATGGTATATCGGGCTTGAAGTGCTGAGCTGGCCTCGGACTTTTGAGTGCTGATGGTACATCGGGCTTGAAGTGACGAGCTAGCCTCGGGCTTTTGGTGCCAATGGTACATCAGGCTTGAAGTGCCAAGCTAGAGTTGGGCTTTTGGTGCCGATGATACATCGGGCTTGAAGTGTCGAGCTGACCTCAGGCTTTTGGTGCCGATGGTATATCGAGCTTGAAGTGCCGAGCTGGCCTCGGGCTTTTGAGTGTCGATGGTACATCAAGCTTGAAGTGCGGGCTTTTGGTGCCGATGGTACATTGGGCTTGAAGTGCCGAGCTGGTCTCGGGCTTTTGGTGCTAATGGTACATTGGGCTTGAAGTGCCGAGCTGGCCTCGGGCTTTTGGTAATGATGGTACATCAGGCTTGGAGTGCCGAGTTGGCCTTGGGCTTTTGGTGCTGATGGTACATCGAGCTTGAAGTGCTGAGTTGGCCTTGGGCTTTTGGTGCCGATGGTACATCAGGCTTGAAGTGCCGGGCTTGAAGTGTCGAGCTGGAGTCGGGCTTTTGGTGCCGATGGTACATCGGGCTTGAAGTGCCGAGCTGGCCTCGAGCTTTTGAGTATCGATGGTACATTGGGCTTGAAGTGTCGAGCTAGCCTCGGGCTTTTGTTACCGATGCTACATCGGGCTTAAAGTGCCAAGCTGGTGTTGGGCTTTTGGTGCCGATGGTACATCAGGCTTGAAGTGCCGAGCTGGCCTTGGGCTTTTGATGCCGATGGTACATTGGGTTTGAAGTGCCGAGCTGGAGTTGAGCTTTTGGCTGGGGAGATAAGTTACTCGAATACATTTTTATTAGTATAAAATATGGGACATGTAAGTCCAAAAGAATACAAATAATTTGCCCAATGTAAAGAAGGGGTATTACTGATAGTACCGACGGAGGTTGTCGGAGTTCCAGGTCCGAGGGAGCGACTTCCCATCTAGTCCTTCGATTCGGTATGCTTCATGGTGGAGGGCTTCGATGACTCGATAGGGCCCTTCCCAATTTGGCAACAACTTGCCTCCTTCCGTCGGCTTCAAGACTTCGACCCATCTGAGGACTAGGTCTCCTAGCAAGAATGTTCTAGGACTAACATGAGCATTGCAATACCTGGTGGTTTGTAGTCGTTAGGCAGCCATCCGGAGTCGCGCTCGGTCACGTACCTCCTTCACAAGGTCGAGGTTGGCCCGCAGCTAGTTCGAGTTGTCCTCCTCGTCGTACGACTCCATTCGGGGACTTGGGATGCCAATCTCTACAGGGATGACAGCCTCAGACCCGAAGACAAGGCTAAAGGGAGTCTCCCATGTTGGAGCCCACGACATCGTGTGGTAGGCCCACAGCACGTTGGGGAGTTCCTCTACCCATCTTCCTTTGAAGTCATCCAGCCGCGCCCTGAGTCCTTGGAGGATGATGCAGTTCGTCACCTCGGCTGCGTCGTTGGTCTGAGGGTGACCGATAGAGGTGAACCGCTGATGAATGCCTAGCTCAGTGCATAATCCTCTGAAGGGTGTGTTGTCGAACTACCAATCGTTGTCGGTGGCGAGGGTATGTGGTAGTCCAAACTGGCAGATTATAGGTGTCTTAATTTTATAACCACGATGTCGTAAGTTTAAAACTGGGGTGTCATCTTAAATTTTAACATGACGTGCATTAATATCCGTTCAGCTTCTTTTTTTTGGAATTTATGTACAGACACATTTTCTGAAGGGGTGTCATAATTTTATAACTACAGTGTCGTAAATTTACAACTGGGGTGTCGTAATTTTTTTTGCTTTCTGAACGGGTGTCTTAATTTTATAACTATGGTATCGTAAGCTTAAAACTGGGGTGTCTTAAATTTTTTTCTCGGGATGTCGTAAGACTATCTTAACATTTTTTAATGAGTGCCATAAGCATATGGACCAATAAGAAGGGGCAGTGCAGCTCATATAGGATTTGCTGCACCGAATGTGGTGTACAAAGTCTTTTCCCTCAATTCAATTCATATATGGGGGAAAAAGAAATGGATTGAAGTTAATATCATAGGCCCCGGCCCCTACCACTCGGCATTAATTAAGGCGGGCCGGGTTAAACCAATCCGCCCAGTACCAGCTTGCTAATCGAAGCCTACTCCTCTTCCATATACAATCCAATCCAATTCAGCAATCCAAACAGAGTCTCAATTTGCCCTCTAAATCATGAGATTGGCAAATTGGATCCTCCATACCGTGGGGATCGAAAACTATCGAATGCAACAGCTGCTTATTCTTCGTGTGTGTGTGTGTGTGTGTGTGTGAAATAATACCTCTATGTTTTATGGAATTAAACTATATGACGTGGGGTGTTCAGAGGATAACTGAACAAATAGAAGATTATGTTCTCTATTCAACTGCTATTCTTTGTTGGAGACAGTTTCTTCCAAAAAGATTTATCCAAAGACAATAAATCACCTCGAAGTTAAAGGTTGAAATGCCGGATCCGGATGCCAATATGCCCAGGCCTCGATCACAGTGGTTTGGTCCCGCATTGACCCCAAAGCATTTCAGTCGCTACTCTCTGTCCGTCCGTCCATCAGCATGTGATTGAAGGTGAATTTGGATGGTTTCATGGGCAGCACAATACCAACTTACTTGGCATCATATATTGATGAGCTAAAGAACAGGTCAAAATGAAGTATGAACCTGATTCACCCTTATTCATTCTTTGTGTAAAACCTTGGAACGTTTGGACGATGGGAAGGTCATCGTTACAGAAGACAGGAGAAGCCTTGGGTTTAGAGTCCGGGAAGTCCTGTGGGAGTCTAAAGAAGACCAAGTCCTGTGGGTTTGAAGTTATGGTCAGAGTGTGGCAGGGAGAAGATAGAAAGAGGAGGCCTTGTGGAGCTAGGTATAGTTTTCAAGTGGCAGACAAACAGCTAAATAAGTCATCCTACATAGAAAGAGTTCTGCTTGGAGATGGTGTTAATGACTTTGTTCTTGGTGCCCAACATAGACCGTTTGCTCATAATGGGATACGGGACACATCGTTGTTTGGAGTAATGGAGTCTAATAAATTTATAATATGTGAAATTTCCTCTCCATGGCCAAGCCATGGAGTAGTTGTCACGCCCCAGACCCAATGTGGGATCCAGGGATGGCAACCCGCCGCATGCCTGGCATGCAAGGCATCCTGAAATATAATCCAATTTATTCAAGAAAGGATAATACCACTATGTCATTCAGAGTCAAATACTTTAGTACAAGCCATAATTATGAGTTTTGGGCTATATGCCCATCATACATAAATCAATGGGGTTACAACAAAATGTTGGATCTTAATTTCCTCTAATAGAAGCTCCAACTACCCCAAATCCCATTCTTCAGTCTTGTGGCTCTGAAAAACATTGTGAGATTTATATGAGCTCACACTCAATAAGTAAGCTACTATAATAATATAATCATTTCATCATTTCAAGATATTATCAAATCATATTTTCATGTATAAAGCTTTCAATTTCAAATACATTCATCATGTTATCAAAACATGCATGCCATCAGCTCAAATAATTTTGAAGCTTAAACATATAATAAATGTCGAAATATGTAATGTAAACAAACCCACTGTATTCATATTATTATTTCCTTGTGTCCCACGGCCCTACAACACCCATCTGGTGTATCACCCTTTAATGTCCCCTAAGAGGAAGGGTCCTGATACCAGCGTTATGCCATATATCATAATCAATCACAACACATCCTCTAAATGTGCATGCATTATGCCATATATCAATTACATCACATCCTCTAGATGTGTGTCCTCCACATATCTCCTCCTGTGGAGGTGGGTCCCGTATCACTTAGCATTTCACATCATTTTACATCATATGAGAACCGCGGTGACATATCATCATCATATTTACATGTAGTACATCATGCATCATCATGAGCATAAGCTCCTCATATCACATATACAGTGTTTGTACATTCATAGCATTAAATATCAATAGTACCGGTATATTTTGCAAAGCCAAAATAATCACATCATTTAATTTTTGCACATTTATAATCCATTACTTTGCAAAATATTAGCATCACATATAATTATAATAGGTACCCAATTGTATACTCATAGTACTATTTATCAAATTAAATAATGAAATTCTATTTTTCCTCATTTCATAAATATGCATATAGCTATAAATTCAAAGATTTATATATTAAATAAATTATAAAATTATGATAATTAGCTTACTTACCTTAGTACGCTAATTCCAAACTGTAAATCAGCTATGTGGACATCTGGTTACCTACAACATTAATTTCCACAATTAAATCTTTAAAATTGGAATAATAAAGCATCCCCTAAGGTCTACCCAGTCTAATCCTGGGCCCAAATTTGTACTCGAATATTTCTCAATGTATAAGCCCGAATGGGAAAATAAAAATATCCCAAGAAATTAGAATCAATACCGAATCGGACCATATTTTTATTTCTCCGTTCTTGGCCCAATACGGAGCCTAAAATGCAGCCCAAAAATGGCTTGTGAGCCGACCCAATAGGGCCCAACGTGGGACGGCCCAGCCGGCCCACGCCTCCTTCCCCACCCGCCTCCCCTGTTTCACCCGAAACAGGGGGGAACCGTGCCGGCGGCCATGGCCACCACCAGCCAATTTCTGGGCAGCCCGACCGCCGACGACTGGGCTAGAGCCGACCGTCGGCGACCGGGCTAGAGCTGACCGCCGCCGCGACCGTCTCCCAATCTCTCTCTTTCTTCCTCTATTTCTCTTCTCCCTTTCAACCTGTCGTGGCTTGGAATTGTGCCGACGGCATGGCCGGCCACCATGGCCGGTCAGACCCTCACCGGACGGTCGCCCGCCGCCGGTGAGGGCCACTGGCCGCGCCCAGGCCCGGCGAGGCAACGGCCACTCCGCCGGGCCCGAACCAAGCGTGAACCGGCTTCGTTCCACCTCTCTCTCTCGCTGTCTCTCTCTCATTCTCTCTCTTACCTGGTGGCCGGCACTTAGGGGAAGGAGAATGGAGAAGGAGGGGTGCTCCCCCCCCCCCTCCTTATATCATGGCGGGGGGGGGGGGGGGGGGGGAGGGTTAACCCCTTCCTTGTGCTCATGTGAAGGGGGGCGTGTCGGTGCCCCCTTTCTTGATTGGCTGGGTTAGGGAGCCACCCGTGTGCGGGTACGGCTGCGGCACCTCCCCTGCCATGCTGTCCACAGTGGCGGAGGAAGGGGTGGCGCCTCCCTTCCTCCGTCAATGATGGCGGATCCTCACATGGGTGAGGATCCATGGACAAAACAGGGGTTCACATTCTCTCCTCCTTATAAAAATTTTGGCCTCGAAATGGTGCACTTCAAATAACATTTAGAATCCAAAGCTTTGATCATATGAATAATCTTCTTGTCATTTACATATGCTATGTTACAAACAATTGAGGATATTGCTCTTTAATTTCCTCCTCAAGTTCCCAAGTAGCTTCCCTCTCAGAATGGTTACTCCACTAAACCTTGACATAGGGAATGTTACGCCGTCTTAAAACTTGATCCTTGCGGTCCACAATACGCACAGGATGCTCCTCATATGTTAGATCCTTCCTTAACTGCATGGGCTCAAATTCTATCACATGGCTGGGGTCAAAATGTACTCCTCAACATAGATACATGAAATACATTGTGTACCCCAGAGAGTGCCGGAGGTAATGCCAGGCTATAAGCCACCTCCCCTACTTTGCTCAGAATCTCAAATGGCCCAATGTATCATGGACTCAACTTACCTTTAATCCCAAATCTCATCACATTTTTGGTTGGTGATATCTTCAGGAAGACATGATCTCCAACCTAAAATTCTAGCTCCCTTCTTCTCACATCAGCATAGCTCTTCTGTCGACTCTGACTGTGCGGAGTCATCCCTTGATCAATTGCACCTTTTCTACTGTCTGTCGAAACAGTTCAGGGCCCACAATTTTCTCTCCCCTACTTCATCCCAACATAAGGGAGATCTGCATTTCCTACCATACAAAGCCTCGAATGGAGCCATCTGGACACTGGCTTGGTAGCTGTTATTGTAAGCAAATTCCACTAAAGATAAGTGGTTGTCCTAAGCATCACCCAAGTCCATCACACAGGCTCGCAGCATGTCCTCCAGGGTATGTATGGTGATCTCAGACTGCCCATCTGTCTGGGGATGGAAGGCTCTGCTGAAGTTCAATTTGGTCCCCAGAGCTCTATGAAGACTCTTCCAGAATTGGGATACAAAACTAGTATCCCGATCTGATACAATAGATACGGGAATACCATGAAGCCTCACAATTTGCTCAATATACATGTTGGCCAATCTCTCACTGGAAATCCCAACTCTGAATGGCAGGAAATGGGCTGACTTCGACAATCTGTCTACAATGACCCATACCGCATCATTGCTCCTAGGGGTCTTAGGCAGACCAGTCACGAAGTCCATAGTGATCTTCTCCCATTTCCATTGTGGAATCATCAGAGATTGAAGGGGTCCCGCAGGCCTTTGATGCTCAGCCTTCACTTGCTGACATACTAAACATTTGGCACATACTGAGCAATCTCTCTCTTCATTCTCTTCCACCAAAAGTTTTCTTTAGGTCTTTGTACATCTTGGTACCTCCTGGGTGCACCGTATAGGAGAATAGTGGGCCTCCTTCAGAATCTCTGCTCTTAGTTCCTCCACATTTGGCACACAGAGCCTATCATCAAATCTCAGGGATCCATCCTCCATTATAGCAAATTCATTTTGAACCCCTGACTTCACATCTTCTTTAATCTTTTGCAGGTCCAAGTCTTCTTTCTGGGAGGACTTGATCCTGTCTAACAGAGTTGGTTGGAGTACAAGTGCTGCCACAAGCCCATCGGACCGTTGTACTCGCAATCCAACCTCCAGCTTCTCAAGATCCCTCTGGATGTGAGGCTGAGAGGTGATCATAGAAGCTAACTCCGAGGAGGACTTCCTACTCAAGGCATCAGCTACCACATTGGCCTTCCCTGGATGATAGTGCAGGTTCAGGTCATAATCTTTTAGTAGCTCCATCCACCTCCTTTGCCTCAAGTTTAACTCCTTCTGAGTGAAGATGTACTTCAGACTTTTGTGGTCTGTGTACACATCACATGCCTCTCCATATAGATAATGCCGCCAGATCTTTAAGGCAAAAATCACAGCGGCCAACTCCAGGTCATGAGTAGGATAATTTTGCTCGTATGGCTTTAGCTGTCTGAGGCATAAGCTATCACCTTCTCATTTTGCATCAGAACACATCCCAATCCCTTCCGAGAAGCATCCGTGTATAAAGTGAATCCTCCAGATCCTGACGGAAGGGTAAGGATGGGGGATGACACTAGGCGTTGTTTCAGCTCTGGAAACTTCTCTCACACTCTCAGTCCAGTCAAACTTCGCTTGCTTTTGGGTCAAGCGAGTCAGGGGTAGAGCAATGCGAGAGAAGCCCTCCACGAATCTGCGATAATATCCAGCCAGCCCTACGAAGCTTCTGACTTCAGATACATTGGAAGGTCGACTCCAGTTTACAACTGCCTCAATCTTCTTTGGGTCCACAGTTATGCCATTTTTAGATATTACGTGACCCAAGAATGATACTTGGCTCAACCAGAAGTCACACTTCTGCAACTTGGCATAAAGCTTTTTCTCCCGAAGAGTTTGCAGAACAATCTTCAGGTGGTCCATATGCTCCTCCTGGCTTAAAGAATACACCAGGATGTCATCAATGAACACCACCACAAACTGGTCCAAGTATGGCTTAAAGAATCTGTTCATCAAGTCCATGAATGCTGCCGGGGCATTAGTTAACCCAAACGGCATCACCAAGAACTCGTAGTGGCCATACCTAGTCCTGAATGCTGTCTTAGGCACATCTCCATCCTGAACCGAAGATCAATCTTTGAGAATACCCGAGCTCCTTGGAGTTGATCGAATAGATCATCAATCCTCGGCAAAGGATACTTGTTCCGCACTGTTACCTTATTAATTTCTCGGTAATCAATGCAGAGCCGAAGACTTCATCTTTCTTTTTGACAAATAATACTGGAGCACCCCAAGGAGAAACACTAGGTCTGATAAATCCCCGGTCTAGGAGCTCTTGCAATTGGTTCTTCAACTCTTTTAGTTCAGCTGGGGCCATACGATAAGGGGCCTTGGATATAGGTCCAGTGCCAGGGACCAAATCAATGGTGAACTCAACTTCCGGTCTGGAGGCAATTCGGTCAAATCATCCGGGAAGACGTCAGGAAACTCCATAGCCACTGGAATATCCTCCAACTTGACCTCTTCCTGCTGAAGGTCCTTGACCACAGCAAGAAACCCTTGGCCACCTTCATCAAGTATTTGGCAGCCCGCAGTGCTGATACAAACACTGAGGCCAGGTGTTCCTGGCTTCCAGTAAAACTGAATTCAGGCTGATTAGGGATTTTGAAGATCACCATTTTTCTGAAACAGTCTACTGAAGCATGATAGGAGGCCAACCAGTCCATCCCAAGGATAACATCAAAGGACTTTCAGTGGAAGGACGATTAGATCAGCCTCCAGCCTTTTGTCCTTCACGTTGATCTGGCAGGATCTGCATACAGACTCCACCCTCATAACATCTCCATTTGGGAATGCAATGAGCAACTCTTGTTCTAGGGGAACGGGTGTCAACGATGCATTATTGGCAAGATAATGCATCAGATATAAATGAATGCGTGGCACCCGGATCTACTAAAGTTTGAGCATAAGTGTTGCCTACTTTAATTGTCCCTGATCACAAAGTTTAGTTGTCTTAGATGTCATATTGCTTATCCTATTTATCATTCATGATCAATGCATTATATCGCATATGGACAAAATAATCTTAAAGGAGTACTTAAATAATAGGTATACCTGCCACAACGGAGTTAGAAGCAGCAGCATCCTGTTGTGAGGGTGAAGACCCTTCCTGGGTCCTCGGCTGCTGCTGCTGGTTCATCCCCAGATTTGGAGAAGGCAGCTGACCCTCCGAAGGGGACAAGTGGCCATCTTGTGATCCACTTTCCCACATATGCAGCAGGCACCTCTCGGCCCACGGCACTGCCTGCCCGGGTGGAAGTTCCCGCAGTGAGGGCAACGGGTCTCCTTACCCTTCGGTCCTGAGGGGGGCTGATATGTATCTTTCTTCTTAGCCTGCCCGAAGACTGGCCCGAAGGAGACCCCTTCCTCTTCCTCTTTAGCTCCCACTCCTTCTGGTTCCTATTCATGTCTCTTTCGATCACCAGGGCTTTACTCACACAGCACAATATGTGGAGAGTTCAAATGCATTGACTGCTTGCCTCAGTTTGGGTCGCAGTCCTTCAGTGAACCTGGTGATCTTGGCTCTCTCAGTGGTCACTATTTCGGAGCAAACCGGCTAGCCTAGTGAACTCGGCTTCGTACTGGGCCACAGAGAGATTCTTCTGTTCCAGCTCAGAAACTCAGACTCCATCTGTCTTTGCACACTACTAGGAAAGTATTTGTTGAAAAAGGATCTCCTTGAACTCCCTCCAGGAAACAGCCTGTCCACCCAATCGCTGCTCCATATGCAACCACCAATCATATGCCTCCCCTTGAAGGAGGTAGGTGGCAAATCTAATCCGCTCCTCCTCCTGGCTACCATGGGCCATGAAGGCCTTCTCCATCTCCCTCATCCATCCCTCAGCATCAGCGGGGTTGGTGGATCCAGAGAAGGGAGCAGGGGCTAAGCTCTTAAACTCAGCAAAGCTCCGACCCCTCCTTGCCAGGGTTGCGGCTGAGCGGCTGGACTGGTGGTTCAGGTTCGACTCGCGGAGTTTGTGGAGTAGGAGGGACGGGCTGAGCAGGCACCACTTGTTGGATCTGCTGCTGCATAGCCTGCACCATTTCCACAAGGGCCTGAAGTATCTCAGTCTGGCGCTGTTGCTGGCCATTGCCAGCCACATTAATGGAACCAGAACCTCCAGAAGTTTGCTGGCCTCCCTGCTGGCCAGAGTCACCAGCCTGGGAACCTCCAACTTGTCGCATACTTCTGGTGTGACGAGGCATGACTATTCCCTGCCAAGTTTGGTTCCAATCAATATCTTTACAAACCCCTAAGTTTTCAAAATATATTTATTTAAAAAAAATATCTTCTTAGAGTTGTTACCCTCCAGTGTCATCCTACTGTTTTGCCTAGTGTCATTTTATGTTTGTCCTAAGGTCAAACCTAGGCTCTGATACCACAAAAGCTGTCACGCCCCAGACCCAATGTGTGATCCAGGGGTGGCAACCCGCTGCATGCCTGGCATGCAAGGCGTCCTGAAATATAATCCAATTTATTCAAGAAAGGATAATACCACTATGTCATTCAGAGTCAAATACTTTAGTACAAGCCATAATTATGAGTTTTGGGCTATATGCCCATCTGTTGACCCAACTATTGATTTTGATGATTAATAAAGGAATTGAGTATATTTATTTGATTACTAATGGATTTGAGAAGTGTTTCAGGAGTTAAAATTATTTGATCAATTTAAATGAATTAAGAAACATGTTTTGAATCAAATGCAAAACTTCAATTTCAAAGTTTCAGAACCTGGAGTCGACACCTAGAATCCCTGGAGCCAACCCCATGGCCATTCAAATTTTATTCTGATTTTTGATACGGTTCGGAGCTGACACCCAGAGTTTCGGAGCCGACACCTAGAGTTTCGGAGTCGACACTTACAGTATCTGGAGCCGACTCGGATGCGGGGATAGAACGTTGATTTTTTGAGCATCCTGGAGCTGACACACACAGTATTCAGGAGCCGACACCTAGCGATGGCGAGCCGACACTTACTTTTTCGGAGCCGACTCCTCAACGAACTCGGAAATTTCTATTTTTGGAAAAACAATCTGGAGCCGACACCTGAAAAGTTGGAGCCGACTCCAACCTGACTAGGACAAAAATTTAAATTGCCAGATCAGCTCTAACGGTAATATTTCCTTTTTACCTAATTTCTAACAGATATTTTTGTTTCCAGGTACACTCCAACGGCTAGTTTTCTTCCCAAAATGGATTAAAAGAAATCTATAAAAAGGGAAAAACACCCGTTTGAAAGGATAACAGAAAAATAAAAAAATTTCAAATCAAAAATCCGAGAAAGCCTGAGCCTGAATCTCAAGAGAAAAGCATTCAAACTCAAATCTTTCCACTCCAAAAAGCTCATAGAGGAATCCAAGGCGCCCAAATCAAAAATCGGTGGATTTTCTAAATTGAAGAAAAAGCTCTGTTTCTTCCATTTCCAATCTTCTCAACTGCAACGACTGTGAGGGATTAAAGCTGAGGCTTGATTCATCATTCCAAAGGGAGAAGAGGAAAAGAAGAAAAGCTCAAATTCAATCATCTTCAAACAGGCTTTTCTAAACTTGTTTACTTTATTTTGAATATTTGCTCAACTAAGGAGCTGTGAATCATTAAAACATTCTTATATTTGTTTGTGCTAGTTCTATCAAGAGGATTGAACTAGTGGAGGTTGTTAACCTCGGGTCAAGCTAGATAAGCTTGAGTTTAGGGTTTTGTGCTGGTGAGCCCGGAAAACTGGCTGGGTTCGTTGTGATCCCGGGGGAAAAACAACAAGTTGTGAGTTGTGCTCTTGTAAAACAACTCGGCTGTAATCTAGTCGATTATAGTGTGACCCAAGTGAATCTTGGGAGTGGACGTAGGTGTTGGATACACCGAACCACTATAAAATCCTTGTGTTTGTCGTGCATTCATTATCTCTATCTCTATCTCCTTGTTTGTGCTTTATATTTATATTGTAATTAATTTCATTTATCTTAGAGCAGATAATTTTTAAAAGGTTAAATTTTTTAAATGAACCCAATTTCCCCCCCCCCTCTTGGGTTGCCATCTGGGCCAACAATTGGTATCAGAGCAAGTGCTCATTAGAATTTGATCACACGATCAAGAGCTAAAGATCCAAATGGCAGCTCATGTTGGATCATTTGCTGAAGGTCATTCTACGAATAAACCTCCCTTATTTAATGGTTCCAACTATTCATATTGGAAAGCAAGAATGAGAATATTCATTCAAGCTTCTGATTATGAATTGTGGGGTGTTATAATTAATGGACCTAGTACACCCACACACATTGTTGATGACTCTATTGTTCCGAAGCCCGAAAGGGATTGAAATGATAATGATAGAAAAATGGCACAGCTCAATGCTAAGGCCATGAATGTCTTATATTGTTCATTAGATGCTAATGAATTTAATCGCATTTCTACATGTAATTCCGCAAAAGAGATTTTGGATAGATTAGAGGTTACCCATGAGGGTACAAACCAAGTAAAAGAATCTAAAATAAATATTTTATTCATAAATATGAATTATTTAGCATGGAGCAAACTGAAACTATAGCTTGCATGTACATTAGATTTACCGATATTGTGAATGGTTTGAAAAGTTTTGAAAAAACCTATACTAATTCTGAACTTGTTCGCAAAATTCTTAGGTCACTTCCAAGGACTTGGGAAGCAAAGGTGACAGCAATCCAAGAAGCCAAGGACCTCAACACATTACCCTTGGAGGAGCTACTTGGATCCTTGATGACTCATGAGCTAACCATGAAACAACATCAAGAGGAGGAAGTCAAGAAAAAGAAGACTATAGCTCTTAAGGCTGCAGAAAGTGAGGAAAGCTGCAGTGATGATGATGATGATGATGAGACAGCTCTTCTAGCAAGAAAATTTAAAAAATTCATGAGAAGAAAGAGACCCTTCCAAAAGAAGAAATCTGGATTTAAGATGGAAGAAGAAAAAGAAAAGAAAAAGGACAAGGACAAAGAGAAAGACCCCTTGATTTGCTATGAGTGTAAAAATCGAGGCACTTTAGATACGATTGTCCTCAACTGAAGAAGACTTTCAAGAAGAAGAAGAAAGCCTATGTTGCAACTTGGAGCGACAGCGATGAATCCTCTTCGAGGAAGAACAAAAAGAGGTTACCAACATTTGCTTCATGGCAAACGAGGATGATGAGGTAAGTTCTGAAAACCCTTATGATGATTCTGCTTTCGATGAATTATTTGAAGCTTTCAATGAACTAGTAGATGACTTTAAAATTTTGAAAAAGAAATACAAGTCTTTGAAAAATGATAGCTCAATTTTTATCAAAGAAAAAGACAATCTTACTAATGAGATTAAAATACTAAAATCTGAAAATGATAATTTGACAAAAGAAAAGGAATCAATTTCTAATGAAAATGATAAATTAAAGAAGGAAGTTGATAAATATAAAAGTGTTGTTGATAAATTTACTTATAGTTCTGAAAAACTTAATTTATTGTTAAGCAATTAAAGAGCCATATATGATAAAGCTGGTTTAGGATATAGACCTAACTTAAAACAAAAACTTTGTCAAAACTTCTTTAGAAAAGAACAAAATAGAGATAATGTTACATGTCATTATTGTAACAAGAAAGGTCATAAAACCTATGAATGTAACATGAGAAATAGTAACAAAAATTTAAGTAGTAAAGGCAAGAAAATTTGGGTTCCCAAAGGAACAATTTTTATGCTAGTAACCATGAAGGACCCAAGAAGGCTTGGGTACCTAAATATAAGACTTGATTATTTTGCAGGAGTGTCTTGCGGCCAAAAGATTAAAGCGAAAGTGGTATCTCGATAGTGGCTGCTCAAGACACATGACGGGTGACAAGGATCAATTCATCACCCTTGAGAGCAAAAGAGGAGGAGTTGTTACATTTGGTGATAATGGCAAAGGCCAAATCATGGGATTTGGTAAAATTTAAATAACTCCCTCCACATATATTGAAAATGTCTTATATGTTAATGGTTTAAAACATAATCTAATAAGTATTAGTCAATTATGTGATAAAGGTTTTAAAGTATCATTTGAAGCATCAATCTGCACTGTTTCTAATCCCATTGATAATAGCATTATTTTTATTGAAATAGAAATAGCAATGTATACTTGATTGATTTAGACAATTTGTCTACTAGTAATCATTGCTTAGTTGCTAATAATGCTAATATGAATGAGATTGGTTGGTTATGGCATCGTAGATTAGGTCATGCAAGCACACACCTTATTTCAAAATTAATTAGAATGGATTTAGTAAAAGGACTTCCACAACTAGATTTTAAAATAACAAAATTTGCGATGCATGTCAATTTGAAAACAAACTAGAAATTCTTTCAAAACTAAAAATATTGTTTCCACTTCTAGGCCACTTGAACTACTTCACATGGATCTTTTTGGACCTACTAGAACCACAAGTCTAGGAGGAAAGAAATATGGTCTTGTGATTGTAGATGATTATTCTAGATACACTTGGGTATTGTTTTTAGCTCATAAGGATGAGACCTTTCCATTATTTTGAAATTCTTCAAGAAGGTCACAAATGAGAAAAATAACACCATAGTGTCTCTAAGAAGTGATCATGGCACTGAATTTAAAAATCATTTATTTGAAAACTTTTGCATAGAAAATGACATTCATCATAATTTTTTAGCACCTAGAACACCGCAACAAAATGGAGTAGTTGAAAGGAAAAATAGAACCTTAGAAGACATGGCCCGTACCATGCTATGTGAAAGCAACCTACCAAAATTTTTGGGTGGAAGCTATAAACACGGCATGCTACATTCTTATAGAGCTCTAATTAGGCCAATCATAAAGAAAACTCCTTATGAACTATGGAATAATAGAAAACCAAACATAAGTTACTTTCATGCATTTGGTTGTAAATGTTTCATTCATAATAATGGTAAAGATAATCTAGAAAAATTTGATGCAAAATCTGATGAAAGCATTTTCTTAGGGTATTCAACATCTAGTAAAGCCTATAGAGTGTTTAACAAGAGAAATTTAATTGTAGAAGAATCTATTCATGTAATTTTTGATGAATCTTTAGCATCAAGTTCTGAAAAGCTTGATGATGAGGAAGATACAAACATTCTAGAAAGAGATATTGAAAAACTGAATATAGATGTATCTTCGGATCATGAACAAGAAGCTAAAGATAATGATTCTCCTAGTGTTGATGTTGTTGATGCAAATCATAATGATGTAGATCTTCCTAGAGATTGGAGATATGCCTATGGTCATCCAAGAGAATTAATTATAGGTGATCCATCTCAAGGAGTAAGAACTAGATCATCAATGAGAAACATCAATAATCATCTTGCATTTGTATATCAAATTGAACCTAAAACTATTGAAGAAGCAGAAAAAGATAATAATTGGATGTTAGCTATGCAAGAAGAATTAAATCAATTTACTAGGAATAATGTTTGGACTCTTGTAGATAGACCTAAAGATCATTCTGTTATAGGATCAAAATGGGTATTTAGAAATAAATTAGACGAAAACGGCATAGTAATTAGAAACAAAGCTAGATTAGTTGCAAAAGGATATAATCAAGAAGAGGAATTGATTTTGATGAAACTTTTGCACCTGTAGCTAGACTTGAAGCAATTAGATTATTACTTGCATTTGCATGTCATATGCATATCAATTTATTTCAAATGGATGTTAAAAGTGCATTTTTAAATGGATTTATAAATGAGGAAGTTTTTGTTGAACAACCACCTGGTTTTGAAGATCATGAATTTCCAAATCATGTTTTTAAATTACACAAAGCACTATATGGTTTAAAACAAGCACCTAGAGCTTGGTATGAAAGATTAAGTAAATTTCTAATTGAAAATGATTTCATAAGAGGAAATGTTGATAAAACACTATTTTTGAAAAGAAAAGACAAGGATTTATTAGTAGTACAAATATATGTTGATGATATTGTATTCGGTGCTACTAACAATTTGTTATGTCAAGAATTTGCTAAGTTGATGCAGGGTGAGTTTGAAATGAGCATGATGGGAGAACTCAACTTCTTCCTAGGACTTCAAATCAAACAAAGCAAAGAAGGAATTTTCATCAATCAAGCCAAATACACAAAAGAACTGCTCAAGAAGTTTGGAATGGAGTCAATCAAGCCACTTGGAACTCCTATGAGTCCTTCATGCAAGTTGGATAAAGATGATGATGGTAAGAAAGTAGATCAGAAAATATTATAGAGGTATGATCGGATCTCTTCTTTACTTAACAGCTAGTAGACCAGATATAATGTTTGCTGTATGTTTGTGCGCTAGATTTCAATCTGAACCTAAAGAATCTCACTTAATTGCTGTAAAAAGAATCTTAAGATATTTAAGTGGAAACTAAAAATGTAGGCTTATGGTATTCTAGAGACTCAACATTAAACTTGATTGCTTATTCTGACTCTGATTATGCTGGATGTAAATTAGATAGAAAAAGCACAAGTAGAGCATGTCAATTCTTAGGTAGTAACTTAATCTCTTGGTTTAGCAAAAAGCAAAATTGGTTGCATTATCCACTGCTGAAGCAGAATATGTTGCAGCTGGAAGTTGCTGTGCTCAAATCCTTTGGATTAAGAGACAACTTGAAGATTATGGCATAACACTTGATAAAACTCCAATTAGATGTGATAACACAAGTGCAATAAATCTAACTAAAAATCCAATTCAACATTCAAGAACAAAACACATTGAAATTAGATATCATTTTATAAGAGAACATGTAGCTAATAATGAAATTTGTCTTGAATATGTTAATACTGAAGAACAATTAGCTGATATATTTACAAAACCTTTGAGTGAAGAGAGATTTTGTTATCTTAGAGGTGAATTAGGGATATGTGACCCTTTGGATTGATTTTGATACTACAAGGAATGACTTTCTAGATCTATATTAATTTCTTGAAATTCCTTTCATAATTTTAAGGACAAATTATCTAGTCATCTGAGGTATTTGATTCTTAATTCTCCAAAATTTTATCAAGATTTTATAAAATATATTCTGACGAGTTTCAGATGGTTGAATTTCAATTATTTTTCTCTGAAACTGTCATTGGAGTCGACACCTCAGAATGAGGAGTCGACACCTCTGACTGTGTCGCTCTCGGTCCCTGACCTTGGAGCCGACACCCGTGTAAGTGGAGCCGACTCCAGTTCGAGCGCTGACTGTGTTAGCGATTTGGAGTCGACACCCGACTTTGCGGAGTCGACACCTGGGATTCCAAAATCGATTTATTAGGGCAGAGTCGACACCTAGTCATTTCGTTACTATTTGAATCCTCCACCAAATTCCTCCAAAACCTCCCCATCTCTAATTCCACTTCTCTCAAGCCTTCCTACGGATTCAATGGCGCCTAAGAGGAAAGGTTCAGTGATTGGAGCGACCGTGGTGACCGGAAAGCGTTCCGTAAGGCGACCCGTCCGCGAGCCATCTCCAAGTGAAGATTCCTCCACCGATTCAGACAATCCTAACGCCACTTCACCTCAGGTAGATACCCTAGCCGGGAGGGTAATCACTATGGGAAGAAAAGTTGATTTCGAACTTTTTGAATCCGAGGGTTTTTCGATTGGTAGGCAACTTAAGGAGCTCGGATGGGATCAAGTATGCTCTCTTGATGTTCCCACATTCCCAGCTTTAGTAAAAGAATTTTACTTTAATTTAGCAAGAGGGATGGTGGTTTAGTAAGCACTGTTAGAGGAAAAGGATTCACCTTACATTTTACAAATTAGGAAATCTCCTGAGCATCCCAATTACTGGATTAGCTGCTGATGTGCACAGTGAGAGATCAGTTGCCCTATCAAGGATGTTAGGAGAGAGGTTACTGAATTTAAGGAAATTAGGGCTAATCAGTTGCCCTTGGAATTAAGGTTGTTACACAACATTTGCAGCAGAATTTGTTTCCGAAGACCGGACGTTTGAGTATGTCTCCGAGGGACATTGTGATGGATAGTGTATTGACCGGTCAGCCCATTAATCTAGCTGCTATGATGATATTTTACATGGCCGAGGCTGGAGGAAAGAGAAGATCGTCACTACCCTACGGCATGATCTTAACTATGGTATTCAGAAGCCAAGGGGTTGTAATTTTGGATAATGAACCCTCCAAGAGCCTGAGACATACTGATTATTATAGCTTGGCCACTTTGCATCGAATGGGTTTTGTTAAAGTTAATGGTCAGTGGGAAAGGAAAGGGAACTTGGATGAGAGAGTCCCCGAGCCTAGACATTTGTATCTTGTGAGGCTGGTCCATCTATGAGGATTCCATCTCCACATCCTAGTAGTCCTGCTCTTGCTCCTGTCCCAGTACCAGTGATTCCATCTACTTCATCTACTTCTTCAGTCGGATTTTCAGACCTTCAGTTAGAGCAACTCAAAAATCTTCTTGCTGCTCAGAAGGACGAATTAAAGACTGAGTTTGACAACAAATTTATGAATCTTAAAGAAACTCTCTATTCATTAGATGATCGGATTGCCAAAATTGAATCAACTCTTAGCTCTTCTACTGGTTCTTTAAGTGGTGATCTGAAGAACATTTTTGAAGAACTTAAAGACATTTGTGGAGATTCTGAAATTTATTCAAAGTGCAATGCCGAGTTACAAGATAAAATTATCACTGCTTGTACTTTGTTGATGAAAGACTAAAAGACTACGTCAAGCTTCAGATTGAAGGAATGCAGAAGATTGTAGATTATTTAACAAGGATTATTAGAACTAATTTTTGATCCTCATGTAATGATGTAATGAATTCTGATGTAATGGAAATACAATCTTGATGTAATGAAAGTTTAATTTGATATAATGAAAGTTTTTGNAGAAGATTGTAGATCATTTAACCAGGATTATTAGAACTAATTTTTGATCTTCATGTAATGATGTAATGAATTCTGATGTAATGGAAATACAATCTTGATGTAATGAAAGTTTAATTTTGATATGATGATGTGCAGTTTAATGTAATGTCAAAGTTCAGTTCCATTTTGTAATACTTTTGATGCAATGAAATTACCTTTTAATCTATCAATATTATCTTATGACTTAACTTTTTTCTTTTTGTTGATTACAAAAAAGGGGGAGAAAGTTATGTCGTATATGCATTGGTTAGTATGTGATTGAAATAGTAAGAATACTTGTTTGAAATTGTTTAAAGCTTATTTGATTAATATAAAGTTTGTTTGAAATTGCATAAATCTTAAGTATCAAAGGAAGAACAATTGATAATTTGAACTTCATAGGGGGAGTTACCTCATTCAGGGGGAGCCCACTTGTAAAGGTCATTTTCTTAAAAATTTGAATTTAAGAATACTATGCATATACTCAATGTTTTTATAATCATCAAAAAGGGGGAGATTGTTGACCCAATTATTGATTTTGATTATTAATAAAGGAATTGAGTATATTTATTTGATTACTAATGGATTTGAGAAGTGTTTCAGAGTTAAAATTATTTGATCAATTTAAATGAATTAAGAACGTGTTTTGAATCAACTGCAAAACTTCAATTTCAAAGTTTTAGAACCTGGAGTCGACACTTAGAATTCCTGGAGCCGGCCCCATGGCCATTCAAATTTTATTCTAATTTTTGATACGGTCCAGAGCCAATACCAGAGTTTCGGAGTCGACACTTATAGTGTCTGGAGCCGACTCCGATGCGGGAACAGAACGTTGATTTTTTTGAGCATCCTGGAGCCAACACCTATAGTATTCGAGAGCCGACACCTGGTGATGGAGAGCCGACACTTACTTTTTCGGAGCCGACTCCTCAACGAACTCGGAAATTTCT
The DNA here is from genome assembly GCA_900491605.1 of Calamus simplicifolius. Lineage (NCBI taxonomy): Eukaryota > Viridiplantae > Streptophyta > Magnoliopsida > Arecales > Arecaceae > Calamus > Calamus simplicifolius. The sequence goes on from UESW01004198.1 coordinate 1,013,051, forward strand.
ATTTTTAGAAAAACGATCTAGAGCTGACACCTGAAAAGTTGGAGCCGACTCCAACCTGACTATGATGAAAATTTAAATTGCCAGATCAGCTCTAACGGTAATATTTCTTTTTTACCTAATTTCTAACGGATATATTTTGTTTCCAGGTACACTCCAATGGCTAGTTTTCTTCCCAAAATGGATTAAAAGAAATCTATAAAAAAGAGAAAACACCCGTTTGAAAATGAGACGAAAAATATAAAAAATTTCAAATCAAAAATCCAAGAAAGCCTGAACCTGAATCCCAAGAGAAAAGCATTCAAACTAAAACCCTTCCACTCCAAAAAGCTCATAGAGAAATCCAAGGCGCCCAAATCAAAAAATTGTGGATTTCCAAATTGAAGAAAAAGCTCCATTTCTTTCATTTCCAATCTTCTCAACTGCAACGACTGTGAGGGATTAAAGCTGAGGCTTGATTCATCATTTCAAAGGGAGAAGAGGAAAAGAAGAAAAGCTCAAATTCAATCATCTCCAAACAGGCTTTTCTAAACTTGTTTACTTTATTTTGAATATTTGCTCAACTAAGGAGCTGTGAATCATTGTAAAACATTCTTATATTTGTTTGTGCTAGTTCTATCAAGGGGATTGAACTAGTGGAGGTTGTTGACCTTGGGTCAAGCTAGATAAGCTTGAGTTTAGGGTTTTGTGCTGGTGAGCCCGAAAAACCGGCTGGGTTCGTTGTGATCCCGGGGGAAAAACAACAAGTTGTGAGTTGTGCTCTTGTAAAACAACTCGGCTGTAATCTAGTCGATTATAGTGTGGACCCAAGTGAATCTTGGGAGTGGACGTAGGTGTTGGATACACCGAACCACTATAAAATCCTTGTGTTTGTCGTGCATTCATTATCTCTATCTTTATCTACTTGTTTGTGCTTTATATTTGCATTGCTATTAAATTCGTTTAACTTAAAGCAGATAAGTTTTCAAAAGGTTTAAATTTTTTAAAGAACCCAGTTCACCCCCCCCCCCCCTCTTGGGTTGCCATCTGGGCCAACAGAAACTCTACTTTTGCACACTCAGATGCCACAAGCTACCATATAACCGTTGGCACTAATTATCCTTATGATAAAAGTATTATTTATTAAATTTTCTATCAGTACACTAACTCTCTATTGAAGCATGAACTCTACTTGTGGTTAGAATATGAACAAATCCATATTCACTATGAGCTTTTTCGCTCCTTTTTTTCTTAAATTTTCTCCTCTTGTATCATGCTCTCTTTATTAATAACCATTAGATTTCTTGGCATACCTCTGTTGTAAAAATATTTGGACTTTTATGTGGCATACTTATCCTGAACTGCACCTCTTGACGGATTCTCCTATCACAAGTATGTTGCTTGCTTCTGATAACTATTGCTATCTTACACTATATAAGAGCTGAGCTATATTGAAAGAAAGTAGGCCACAAACTAGTCTGGAGAATTGATGTATCTTTGACTTTGACTTGACTCAATTTCATATTTAGTGGCATGATTTTTTATTTGAACCCATTTTATTAACTAATTAAGTTTGGTCAAGTCAGGCTCATTGAAAGGATTTTAGTTCCAATAATCCATTTGAATTAGGCTAGGGTCAAGCATTATTTATATTCTAACTCAAAATTCTCAGACATGGATCCAACTCAAGTTGGATTGGACTTACAATTTTAGCCAGATATCTAGCTAATCATTAATTAATAAGTAATATATAATAATAAATAATACAACATATGATCACTAAAAATTTTAAAAAGTTAAAAGAAGCAACTTAAATTCAAATTTTCACTTAACATTTTTAATTTCATTCAAGTAATTAATCGACCGTAAGTTGACAAAACTATAACTTTTAAAATATATATTAATAGACACTAAAGTATTAAAGTTAAAGATCCACTAAAAATCTAAATATTTGGGTATAGTTAAGCAAAAATAGATGGAGGATGCAGTTGTTGATATGGGAAAAAAAATTGTTTTAACTAAGAGTTTATTCAATGAATTAAAAAGTTATTTGGAGTGAATGACAAGAAAGTTTATGTGATTTAGTCTTTTATGTTTGGATGGAACAAGTTCAGGCCAGGCACTACTACAGATAATGGAATAGACTATGATAGATTTTAGGAAAAAGACTACGTTTTTCGTAAAAAATGTAGTCTAATATTTTAGACTACGTTTTCATAATTTTTTATAATTTAAAAGACTACATCTTTTATTAAAAACGTAGTCTTATATTATCTGATAATATAAAAGACTACGTTTTTAAATAAGACGTAGTCTTATATTATCTAATAATAAAAAAGACTACATTTTTAATTAAGACGTAGTCTTATATTATCTAATAAAAAAAAGACTACGTTTTAAATTAAGACGTAGTCTTATATTATTTGATAATATAAAAAGACTATATTTTAAATTAAGACATAGTCTTATATTATCTGATATTATGTCAAAAAAACTATGTTTTTAATTAAGACATCGTCTTATATTATCTAAAAATATAAAAAGATTATATTTTTAAATAAGACGTAGTCTTATATTATCTTATAATATAAAAATACTATATTTTTAATTAAGACATAGTCTTATATTATTTTATATAATAATGCAAAAGACTACATTTTAATTAAGACATAGTCTTATATTATTTTATATAATAATATAAAAAGACTACTTTTTAATTAAGACGTAGTTTAATATAAAACTAAAATTTTATCTTTTTTTTTTTTTGATATTTTTCTTCCCCTCTTTTCTTAAACGAAACCCTCAATATACTACCAAAAAAAAAAAGGATGGATAACGATGCTTTTTGAAATCGTCGAAAGATAACGAGTTTTAGCTTTTATGCGGCGCTCGATTTTTGATGCGTTGGCAACATATTTTTTACATCCCGCCCATGACTTCTTTTTCAATTTTTAAGCAACCGCCAAAAAATTTCGGAAGATCAAAACATAAATCAAACTTGCCCCCTCCCTCTCCTTGGTCCTGTTTCTGCCATGGATGATTTCTTCGGGCTTACCAGGCCTCCGGCGGCGACTACGACGACCGTCCCATTTGAAAACCCATTCCTATCTTTCTTTCCTCTCTTTCATTCTTCCTCCTCTTTCCCTCTCCTCCTCCCTCTTCTCATATTTCTTTGCTTTGGCCGAAGCTTCGATACCCCTCTTGGAGTTGAGCTCGATCAAAGCTCTGTCACCAGAGCTTTGTAGCTTGGGGGAAGGATGGGATGTGGATGAGGAAGACGATGCCCTTGGAACCATGGCCAAGGATGGCGACGGCCCTCAGTCGCCGAAGTCTAGTGGCGACGGCAGTTGGTCTGCCATCACCACCTTAGGGAGTTATGGTAATGAGAACGACACTTGAGCAGCGAGGGTTTTATTTTGCAGCATTGAAGGTTGAAAATGGACGATGCCACCGAATCCGGCCGATCGTGGGTACCCATTTATTATTATTGTTACGGCCGAATCACAAATGATGAACGTCTGGCAGGCTAGGATCGCCGTGTGTGTAGAGAGGCCGCCGTCTTCCTCCTGGAGCCTGCAAAAAGCCCCAGGCCGGTAGTTCCGGCGGGGACCCTCCGACGCCCAAGTTAGTGAGTCGTCGAACAGGGATATGATTTTTGTAGAATTATTCTAGTGGAAGTTTCAGAGAGAGTCCCCTTGCATGGAGCTCGGGTCCTCTTTTTATACCTGTTGGGGATCCCGTTTACCTCGGTTTGTTGGAACCGGCGAATCTATTTCGTTGCGCTGTTTCATCGAACGGTAAGTTGTTATACTGTGCTGGATAAAGGCCGCTTATAGCGGTAACTGCTGATCAGGTTGACACTGGCCCGTGATTTTGGTGAATGAGGTATTCGGCAGTAGACCTTGGATCGCGGGGTCAGTTGCCCAAGACTAGTCCTTGTACGAAGACCGACACTGGGAACTGACGCTGGATGGCAGTGCTAGAGGTCAGAACCAAAGTCTCAGGACTGGGACTGGTACTAAGGGCCGACACCGGTGGCCAATACTTGGAGGCCGACGCTGTTGGCCGATGCCGGAGAGGCCGACACTGGAAGTCGGGTACCAATGTGTAGTCAATCTTTGATGCCGACGCTGAGGGCCGACACCGGAGATCTACGATGGAGGCCGGCTCCGGAGGCCGACGTTGAAGACCGACACTGGAGGCCGGCTCTGGAGGCCGACGCTGGGGGCCGACGCTAGAGGCCGGCTCCGAAGACCGATGCTGAATCCCGACGCTGGAGGCCGACTCCGAAGACCGACGCTGGAGCCCAACGCTGGAGGCCGGCTCTGAAGACCGACGCTGGAGGCCTTGGGTTTTGTTATCACATCATTGCTTTCAAAATTGCGCAGGAGATAATACCACCCCGGGGAAATGGCCAGCCGTATCAGATGCCCCCCCGCCCCTGAGAGGGGTGAGCGTTTCTTTACCCGCGAAAGGGGTGTGAATATCCTCTAGGTGGCCGGTTTCTGCGTCATCATTTCGCCTTTGTTGGGATTAGGGAGGATTTCCCTCGGGCAGTGCTACGAAAAGGCGGATGGTATCATTGCGGTAAGGTTAACGCCCCCTTTTGCATTGGTGGTCTTTTCGAACTTATCGTATTGGCAGGTCGTCGAAATGCCTCCCAACTGAAGACGGACGCGTGGTTGGATCAGACGGTTAGGGGGTGTTTCGAGATGGTGTAATGATGACAAATTGCCCTTATCTTCCTATCTTCCCCACTTCTTCCGCCATTGCCCCCTTTTGAGTCCGCCAGCGTTTTGTCTCTCGTTCATTCTCTCCGTGCTCTGTCCTTGGCTCGCGTTTTTCTTCTCAGGTTAGTTCCCATGGCTTCTTCTCCTTCTTGTTCCATTTCCGGTTCTTGGGGGGGTTCCCACCATCCTTCCCAGTCTTCTGAGTCTCAGTCCATCCAATGGTCCACCTCATCTTCTAATCATTCATCGGAGCCACAACCAGTCACTCGTCCCCCGACCGGGATTTGTCCGGCCGGCGGGCGAACTTCCATCCGGACCCGGTCGGCGGTTGCCGGCCCTTCTAGGGTTACCAGGAGTCCCCCGAAGGGACTGCGTCATCCATGTCTGCCCAGGACATAGCAAACTTAAGGGCCAGGTACGGCTTCCCTCCAGACCTTCATCTGTTCGTTCCTACCCCTAACGACAGGGCCACCTCTTCCCGTTCCGGAAGGGTTGCCTTGTACGGGGCCTTTTTTAAGGCTGGGCTCCGGTTACCGATCCATCCCTTCATTCTTAATCTTCTAGATCGGTACTCCTTGACCCCATCCCAACTAGTTCCCAACTCCTTTCGAACTATTGTTGGTTTCTTAGTACTCTGCCATCTGCAAGGTATAGAGGCTAGCATTTCCTTGTTCCGCAGCTTCTATACCCTTCGCAAACAGTCGGGGTGGTGGTCTTTCACTCCTAGATCCAATAGGATTCTTAGGCTGTGCCTTCCTTCCTCCGTTAAAGGGTGGAAGGACAAGTTTTTCTTCGCGGACATCAGCGGGGTTCGTGGAAGCTGGGGGATACCCAATATCGACGCCAATAGGGACTCCTCCATCCTTCCACGAGACCGGATGGCGTTTGGGCAGCTCCTGACTGCCGATATTCCTAAGTATAATAAGCTGATAGCCGAGGAGAATCTTCACCGTGCCGGTCTAATTCCCTCGAGGGGTGAGCACTAGACTACTCGCCTCTCTTCTCCTCTGTTTCTTCTCTCTTTTTTTTTTTTTTTTTTAACTATCCCTTGCTTGTGTAGGGATGGCGCCGATGCTACATAAGCTTAAACGGGTGGCCGCCAAGAAGAGGAAGGCTGCGGGGACTGCGCCTCCTGCCGAAGGAAGGGCTGCTGCTAAAGTTCCCAGAAAGGCCGACGCTGGGAGGGTTGGCACTAGGGAGACCGACACTGGGGTGGCCGTCACCGGGGGGGCTACAGCCGTGAAGCCCCCACGTGCCAAAGTTTTGAAGAAGGGCGGCCCCAAAAGGGCCGACGCTAAGGGGGCCGAGGCCCCGGAGGCCAAAACGGTGGGTTCCGTGCGCATAGGCGAGGCGGCTCAAAACCAAGCCGACGAACCCATCACGGAAGACGCGGTGAAGGCCAGGGCCGGCAAGGAGGTGGAGCAGGGCCCACCGGTGAGAGAATCTCCTGTTTCGGCTCCTCCAATTATTTTACTTGACTTATCTCCCGAGGGGAAGACGCCGTCTCCCATGCCCAAAGAGACGGATAAAGCTCCATCGGCAATAGCGGCAATTCCAGTCGCTGCCCTGCCCCCCATGGGGGCGACTATCGAAGCGCCTCTGCCCACGAAAGAGCCGGAGGCGGCAGGCTCTGAGGCGGAATCAGCCTCCGTAGGTCCGATGCCCAGGGAAGGGAGGGGCATCGACCCCTCCTTCCAGTCACTACTGGCAAACCATAGCCGCTGGGCTACACGGGTCATAGAGGAAGCTTCAGTGGATGAGGTGCAAGAATACCTCCGAGGTCAAGGGTGTGTTGCCTTCTTTCGTGAAGCCTCGGTGGCACACCTCTGGGTGAGTTTTTGTGCCCTTGTCATCCTTTTCCTTTTCCCCTTTTTCTTTCTTTATATCTGGATATATTTATTTTTTCAGGCCTTGAATTCTCTTGTCGCCCTCAAAAACCTCTGGACTTTGAGCGACACCGCCATCGAACAGGCGCGGGAGGAGATGGTCTCCCTCCAAGTCAAAGCAGAGAAGGCAGCGATGGCTCTAGAAGATACCCGAGCCTTCCTGAGGGGTGAGATCGAGGTTACTCGGCTTAGAGCCAAAAAAGCTGAATACGCGCTGGAGGTTTCCCAGTGCCGGGCCGCCAATGAGCTGGACAATGCTCAGGTGGCAGAGGAAAAACAAAGAGTGGCTGAGGAGAAGCTGAGGGCGGTAGAACAAGAGGTATGTGTTTTAAAGACTCAACTGAGTTCTGCCTCCGCCGAGACCACTGTGGCCGTAACTAAAATTGCGGATCTAGAGGCAGCAGTGGCGGAGGCCCAGAGGAGGGCCACCGAGGCGGAAAAGAAGGGGGCCGACGCCGTAGAGGATTATAAGAAATCCGAAGCCTTTGATGATGAGGTAGCCGAGTCGGCGGCGGTAGCTTACGACGCCGGCTTCCAAGATTGTAAAAACAAAATCCAGGAGCTTTACGACCTGGAGGATATCGAGGAGCTGAAGCCTGACGACGTCCCCGAGGATGATGCCCCGCCTTCGGATGGTCATTAACATCCTTTTGGTTTGTTTTTTTTTGTACCGATTGTGCCTGACCTGAGTCGGCAATTTTGTAACCTTTACTATCAATGAATATTTTTAATCTCTTTCACCCCTTCGATTGTGATCAACTTTATTTGTCTGAACTGCTGTGAACTGCCAATCGATAGGATTATGTAGAGTATGTTACGCTAAATAGGACCGCGAGCCGTGATGCTGTCCTAAGCGTTGACGAGGCCGATATTCGGTGGTAACGCGGATGTTAGTTGCTATTGCAAACGCGAGGCGCTGGTCTTGGTGCCAACACGTATTTGGTCTTTGGTGCCAACGCGGAGTTGGTCTTTGAGTGCCGGAGCGGATCCGGTCTTTTATGCCGACGCTGGGCGCCGATCTTGGGTGCCAACGCGGGGTTGGTCTTTAATTGCCGGAGCGGATCCGGTCTTTTGTGCCGATGCCAGGCGCCGGTCTTGAGTGCCAACGCGGAGTTGGTCTTTAATTGCCGGAGCGGATCCGGTCTTTTGTGCCGACGCTGGGCGCCGGTCTTGGGTGCCAATGCGGAGTTGGTCTTTAATTGCCGGAGCGAATCCGGTCTTTTGTGCCGACGCCGGGCGCCGGTCTTGGGTGCCAACGCGGGGTTGGTCTTTAATTGCCGGAGCGGATCCGGTCTTTTGTGCCGACGCCGGGCGCCGGTCTTGAGTGCCAACGCGGAGTTGGTCTTTAATTGCCGGAGCGGATCCGTCTTTTGTGCCGACGCCGGGCGCTGGTCTTGAGTGCCAACGCGGAGTTGGTCTTTAATTGCCGGAGCGGATCCGGTCTTTTGTGCCGACGCTGGGCGCCGGTCTTGGGTGCCAACGCGGAGTTGGTCTTTAATTGCCATAGCGGATCCGGTCTTTTGTGCCGATGCTGGGCGCCGGTCTTGAGTGCCAACGCGGAGTTGGTCTTTAATTGCCGGAGCGGATCCGGTCTTTTGTGCCGACGCTGGGCGCCGGTCTTAGGTGCCAACACGGAGTTGGTCTTTAATTGCCGGAGTGGATCCGGTCTTTTGTGCCGACGCGGGCGCCGGTCTTGAGTGCCAACGCAGAGTTGGTCTTTAATTGCCGGAGCGGATCCGGTCTTTTGTGCCGACGCTGGGCGCCGGTCTTGGGTGCCAACGTGGAGTTGGTCTTTAATTGCCGGAGCAGATCCGGTCTTTTGTGCCGACGCCGGGCGCCGGTCTTGAGTGCCGATGCGGAGTTGGTCTTTAATTGCCGGAGCGGATCCGGTCTTTTGTGCCGACGCTGGGCGCCGGTCTTGGGTGCCAACGCGGAGTTGGTCTTTAATTGCCGGAGCGATCCGGTCTTTTGTGCCGACGCCGAGCGCCGGTCTTGAGTGCCAACGCGGAGTTGGTCTTTAATTACCGGAGCGGATCCGGTCTTTTGTGCCGATGCCGGGCGCCGGTCTTGAGTGCCAACGCGGAGTTGGTCTTTATTGCCGGAGCGGATCCGGTCTTTTGTGCCGACGCTGGGCGCCGGTCTTGGGTGCCAACGCGGAGTTGGTCTTTAATTGCCGGAGCGGATCTGGTCTTTTGTGCCGACGCCGGGCGCCGGTCTTGAGTGCCAACGCGGAGTTGGTCTTTAATTGCCGGAGCGGATCCGGTCTTTTGTGCCGACGTCGGGCGCCAGTCTTGAGTGCCAACGCGGAGTTAGTCTTTAATTGCCGGAGCAGATCCGGTCTTTGCTGAACATACTCATTCGACAATAAGTGTTTATTCATGCATCAAACAAATTCAAATTGACAAAGTTTTTTGATAGCACCGGCGTAAGTTGTCGGCATTCCAAGTTCGAGGAAGCAGTTTTCCGTCTAACTCTTCGACCTTATACGCCCCATGGTGGAGCACCTCCTTGACATGGTATGGTCCTTCCCATTTTGGTGCTAGCTTGCCCCCTTCCGTTGGCTTTGATACTTCAGCCCTTCGTAGGACAAGGTCTCCTGACCGGAATGTCTTGGGTCGCACCCGAGAGTTGTAGTGTTTGGCCACTCGCTGACGGAACGCTGCCATACGAAGTTGCGCTTGATCTCGCAATTCTTCCACCAAATCCAGATCAGCCCTCAGCTGGTTCGAGTTGCTTTCTTCGTGGTATAATTCCGTCCGAGACTAGGAGCTCCTATTTCCATGGGGATGACCGCCTCGGTCCCAAAGACCAGGCTGAAGGGAGTTTCCCCTGTGGGTGCTCACGGCGTCGTGTGGTAGGCCCACAGCACACTAGGAAGTTCTTCCACCCAGCACCTTTACAGCTATCTAGCCGAGTCCTGAGCCCTTGGAGGATGATGCGATTGGTCACCTCGGCTGCGCCGTTGGTTTGGGGATGCCCTACTGAGGTGAATCGGTGACGGATGCCCAAACCCTCGCAGAATTCTTGGAAGGCCATGTTATCGAATTGTCGGCCATTGTCTGTAACTAGGGTGTGCGGTAACCCGAACCGGCACACCACAGATTTCCAAAAGAAAGCCCTTACTTTGGCTTCTGTGATTTTAGCGAGAGCTTCCGCCTCGATCCATTTAGTAAAATGATCGACGGCCACAACAAGGAACTTACGTTGTCCGGAGGCAGGAGGGAAAGGTCCCAGGATGTCCATGCCCCATTGTGCGAAGGGCCATGGTGCAGCTAGAGGGGTCAACTGAGCCGGTTGATGTTGGACATTGGCATGACGCTGGCAGCTGTCACATCTTTTAACGAGCTCGGATGCGTCCTCTTTCATTGTCAACCAATAATACCCCTGGCGTAGAGCTTTATATGCAAGGGCCCTGCCCCCCAGATGGCTTCCGCATATCCCCTCATGAATCTCTCAAAATATAATTGGCATCGGTAGGACCGACACACCTGAGGATAGGGTATGAGAATGACCTTCGGTAGAGCTTTCCCTCCATAAGGAAGAACTTTGGGCCCGTCTCCTAAGTTTCCTAGCTTCGGCAGGGTCTTCTGGGAGGATGCCCTCAGTAAAGTATTGAACATAGGCGTCCATCCAGGAAGGCTCCTGCTCTACTGTAAAGTTTCTCTTGGTACATCAATGCTCGGGGCTTCTAAGTGCTCTACATAAGCCTTTCCCAACATCCCATCAGCTGAGGCGGCGAGATGGGATAGGGCATCGGCTCTAGCATTCTCTTGTCGAGGAATGTAGCTGACGCTGAAGTGAGTGAATGGGGAAACTGTCGAGTACACCGCGTCTAAGTAGCGGGCCATGATGGGATCCTTTGCCTCGTATTCCTTCGTAATCTGACCGGCAACCAGTTGGGAGTCGGTAAAAGCTCTAAGGCGTTTCACTCCAAGCTCTCGAGCCAATCTTACTCGGATAACAAAGCCTCATATTCCGCCTGATTATTAGTGGCTGGAAAGAGGAAGCGAAGTGCACACTCAGTCACCACCCCATCCGAGTTGGCCAAGATGAGGCCTGCTCCGCTCCCTTGAGAGTTCGATGCCCCATCCACGTGAAGGACCCACTCGTCATCACCGGTTTCAAGGGGTTGAGTGGCCACCGGAAGTTCTTTAGGTGATTTGTTCCCCAAGTACATTCGACCAAAAAATCTGCTAAGACTTGGGACTTCATGGCCGAACGAGGGCGGAAAGACAGATCAAACTCCCCCAGCTTGAGAGCCCACCTGGCCAGCCGGCCAGAAGTATTCGGACGAGCTAGAACTGTCTTTAGAGGCTGGTCAGTGATCACCGCGATCGGGTGGGCTTGGAAGTACGGCCGCAGACGCTGGGCAGACACGATTAATGCAAAGATGATCTTTTCCATATTTGAGTATCGAGTCTCTGCATCATGAAGCACCTTACTTGTATAGTATACTGGCCTTTGTGTGCCATCAATGTCCACACGGGCCAGCACAGAGCTGACAGCATCAGGAGAAGCTGCGAGGTACAGAAGGAGTTCTTCTCCACCCGTCGGCTTAGCTAGCAATGGCGGGTAGATAGGAATTCCTTTAGCCCTTCGAACGCCTCCTGGCATTCTTTCGTCCACTCGAACTTATTGATTCTGCGAAGCGCTTTGAAAAAAGGCAAACACCTTTCAGCGGACTTGGATAGGAAGCGGCTTAGGGCGGCTATTCTTCCTGTCAGGCATTGTACTTCCTTCTTGTTGGCAGGAGGCCTCATGTCCAAGATGGCTTGGACTTTGTCCGGTTTGCTTCAATCCCTCTTCGGGTCACCATGAAACCCAAAAACTTCCCAGCTGTTACCCCGAATGCACACTTGCGAGGGTTCAGCTTCATCTGGTACCGACGAAGACTGTCAAAAGTTTTTGCCAGATCGCGATGTGGTCGCTGGCGTGAACGCTTTTTGTCAGCATGTCATCCACATATACTTCCATATTACGCCCTATCTGACCCTCAAAGACCTTGTTCATCAGCCTCTGGTAAGTGGCCCCGCATTCTTTAACCCAAAAGGCATCACCTTGTAGCAATATAAACCCTTTTTGGTTATGAAGGAGGTAGCTTCTTCATCCGTCGGATTCATCCGATCTGATTGTATCCGGAGAAAGCATCCATGAAGCTGAGGACCTTATGGCCGGATGTGGCATCCACTAATTGATCGATTCGAGGTAAGGGAAAGCTATCTTTGGGGCATGCCTTGTTGAGGTCGGTGAAATCTACACACATTCTCCAACTTCCGTTGGCCTTGTGGACTAGCACCACATTAGCTAGCCATTCAGGGTAGTGGACTTCCCGAATGTGACTCGCAGCCATCAGCTTGCGGATCTCCTCGTCGATAGCTTTCTGTCTGTCTGGAGCAAAGTTTCTTTTCTTCTGTCGGACCGGCCGACACTCTGGCTTGAGGTTAAGCCGGTGGGTGATTACTTCTTCAGGGATGCCCGGCATGTCGAGGATGACCATGCGAAGACGTCAGTGTTGGCACGCAGGAAAGTAAGGAGTTGATGGTGTGCCTCTTCTGGGAGTGACGCCCCTAGCTGAACAGTTCTAGCCGGGTCATCATCCAAGGGGAGTGTCAGAAGGTGCTCTGCCAGCTCTCCCCTTCTTCCCAACTCCCTAGGATCGAGCGACTCAGAGGCTGTCGCTGACTCTGCGTTCAGCGGACTGGGCGACAGATGGTAGCAGGGCGGAAATGGGCTTTGCTCCCCCTTCATTTCTTCGATCCCTTCATTGGTAGGGAACCTTACCAATAGTCTCTTGGTGGAGATCACAGCATCAGCAGATTCAGCCCCGGTCTTCCCAAGATGGCGTTATAAGCCAGCGGGACACGGACCACCAAGAAGTTTATGACCACTGTGCTCTGACATGGAGGAGTTCCAGCCGTGACCGGGAGAGCAATTTCGCCTTCGACGTGCACTGAGTCTCCCGTGAAGCCCATTAGTGGTGTGGCAACGGGTCAGAGTAGAGACCTTGATAAGTTCATCCGAACAAAAGCCTCGTAACTCAAGACATCCACAGAGCTCCCACTATCAATTAAAATTCTTTTTACAGGGTGTTTAGCTATAGTCATGGACACCACGACTGTCGTCGTGTTTATTAACTACCCCATCTAGATCCTTTCCGAAGAAAGGTATTACAGAGTCTATACCCTCTCGCGGCCTCTTCGAACCACCATCCACTCCCCAAGAGATCATAGCTATGGTCTTTTCAGTTGGGGTATTATCCATGCCAGCCGGGTGACCTGGAGGCACCGTGGGGCCCGACGGGGGAGATTCTCCCTTCGAACAAACTTGCCAGGTGGCCTTGCTGAACCAAATCCTCGATGGCCCTTTTTAGATGGCGGCAGTCTTCGGTGTCGTGGTCGTAGTCTCGGTGGTATCGACAGTAAAACTCCTTGTTGCGAGAGCCCCCGGGCTTCAAGGGAGCCGGACGCTTAAAATATGACTCCTCCTCGATCTCCAGCAGGATGTGAGAGATGGGAGCCATGAGGGGAGTGAACTGCTCTTTAGGAACCAGCGCCTGTGGTCGGCGTTCCGAGCACCGTGGAGGCTCGGGCTTTCGAGGTTGTGTGCCGACGCGGTCGGAAGGCGGCGGTTTATTACTGGGGTTCTTGTCAACTTCTCTCTGGAAGAATCTGCTTCGTTAGCGCGGATGTACTTCTGTGCTGGCTCAGAAGCTCGGCGTAGGATTGCGGAGGCTTCTTATCCAGGGAGTAAGCGAATCTGGATGGGCGAAGTCCTCTCTTCAGGGCCAAGGTGGCTACGGAGTCTTCCAGGTTGTACACCTCCAGCGCTGCTTCTTTAAATCGAGCGACGAAATCCTTTAAGGTCTCGCCACTCTTCTGCTGGACAGCAAAGAGGCTATCGGCAACTCGTGGGATCTTTCGACAGGCATCAAAATGAGCCCGGAAGGATCGCTCAAGTTGCCAAAATGAGTTGATGCTGCGCGGGGGCAGACGGGAGTACCACGCGCGTGCTGCCTTGCGGAGCATGGCCGGGAAGGCGACGCATAACAAGGAGTCGTCGCTCCCTGGACCTGCATGAGGACTTTGTAGCTTTCCAATGGTCCAGGGGGTCCGTCGTTCCATCATATGGATCCAATTGAGGGAGACGGAACCGGGGTGGGACCGGTTCCTCCATGATATGGCGAGAAAGCGGGGGACGACGCTCATACTCTGCTGTGTAAGGATCGGCGATCCGACGGGTGAGCTCGTCCAACCGCCGATGGTACTCATCAAGCCTTTGTTCGGCCCGACGGCTAGTTTTTCGGGGAGTATCACCTCGGGATGAGTCGAGGAAGGAGATGAAGGAGATCGCCGGCGCACAGAACGCGCCCGCTTGGATTCTTTTTCCTCCAGTCGGTGGTGGGAACGATCGGAGCGGCGGGAGGGAGACCGTCGTCGCTTCGAGGTCCCTTGGTGATGAGGTTCGGGGGGTGAGCGGTGAGAGATCTCAGGCGGGGTCCCTCCTTGGTGAGATTGAACTGTTCCTCGCACCCCTTCATCCATCGCAGGGGGTTGAGTCACAGCAGCCACATGACGCTCTTGCAGCCCCCGGACCATCGTCGTCAGATCCTGAACCTGATGGGCTAGAACATCCAGCCGGTCGACCTGGCTTGTCGGTGCGAGGGGTGGAGCATGGGGGTCGGCCTCTGAATGTTCAGCTCGCGAGATGTGCCCGGCTGCCTGGCTGGAGGAGGCTTCTTGTGCTTGCGTGGTCACCATCGCTTCCTTTGCAAAATCGAAGGGTTTCAGGAAGAATTTTTGACCTGGTCTCCCCCCTTCCTGGCGCGCCAATCTGTTACGGCCGAATCACAAATGATGAACGTCTGGCAGGCTAGGATCGCTGTGTGTGTAGAGAGGCCGCCGTCTTCCTCCTGGAGCCTGCAAAAAGCCCCAGGCCGGTAGTTTCGGCGGGGACCCTCCGATGCCCAAGTTAGTGAGTCGTCGAACAGGGATATGATTTTTGTAGAATTATTCTAGTGGAAGTTTCAGAGAGAGTCCCCTTGCATGGAGCTCGGGTCCTCTTTTTATACCTGTTGGGGATCCCGTTTACCTCGGTTTGTTGGAACCGGCGAATCTATTTCGTTGCATTGTTTCATTGAATGGTAAGTTGTTAGACTGTGCTGGATAAAGGCCGCTTATAGCGGTAACTGCTGATCAGGTTGACACTGGCCCGTGATTTTGGTGAATGAGGTATTCGGCAGTAGACCTTGGATCGGGGTCAGTTGCCCAAGACTAGTCCTTGTACGAAGATCGACACTAGGAACTAATGCTGGATGGCAGTGCTAGAGGCCGGAACCAAAGTCTCAGGACTGGGACTGGTACTGAGGGCCGACACTGGTGGCCAATGCTTGGAGGCCGACGCTGTTGGCCGACGCCGGGGAGGCCGACGCTGGAAGTCGGGTACCAACGTGTAGTCGATCTTTGATGCCAACGCTGAGGGCCGACACCGGAGATCTATGATGGAGGCCGGCTTCGGAGGCCAACATTGAAGACCGACACTGGAGGCCGGCTTGGAGGCCGACGCTGGGGGCCGACGCTGGAGGCCGGCTCCGAAGACCGACGCTGAATCCCGACGCTGGAGGCCGGCTCCGAAGACCGACGCTGGAGCCCGACGCTGGAGCCCGACGCTGGAGGCCGGCTCTGAAGACCGACGCTGGAGGCCTTGGTTTTGTTGTCACATCATTGCTTTCGAAAATCGCACAGGAGATAATACCATCCCGGGGAAACGGCCAACCGTATCAATTATTATTATTATTATTATTATTATTATTATTATTATTATTATTATTATTCTTTTTCGTGGATGCTTTCTTGAAGATTAGATGCTTTGATTAACACTTTTCCATCTTGTCAAAGTTAAAAGATTCTAATTCCAACCCGGAAGATCGTCGCCTTTGTCATCCCGCACTGCTCCGGTGGCGATCTCAATAATCTTCGCTGGCGCCAGAGATGGAGCAGATGTTTTCCTGACGATGTCATCCGGTGAGATTCCCCACTCTCCATCTCCCAGTCTTCAAATCTATCCAATTTCTTCAGAAAAATTTCCAAATTCTTAAATTAAATCTGGTGCTCTTTTTGATCTCCCTTAGATTCTACGCGGCGGAGATGTGCTCGCGCTTGAGTACCTGCACGGATTGGGGATCGTTACAGAGATCTGAAGCCCGAGAATGTTTTGATCCACGAAAACGGCCATCTGATGCTCATCGACTTCGACCTCTCCAGCAAGCTCCCGGCAAGATCGTGGTAAACTACCCACCGAGATATCCGACCTCCACCGCCACCGCGATCCTCTCTCATCACCACCTCGCAGAAAGAAGAAGCGCTTCCCACTCTGCGTCCTCTGAAATTTGGCGTGTCGTGAGGAGCCGATCGGTTCTCATCAACTAAGTTGAAGAAAATAAAGGGAGTCCAGTTTGATGGCTCAACTACGAAATGATATCGATTGCTATTTGGATTTGTGGGTACACCTGAGCTTAGTAAGTTTAAAATAATCTTTTTATCTTTTTTGTTGTTATCTCACTGGAATCCTGGGCCGATCTCGATCACTTTCGAAGTTAGCTTGTCAATTTGTTCAAGGCTCTGCTTGCTCTTTCTTTAAGACGCGGTTCCAAAAGAATAAGCTCAGAGGATGAAAATTAAGGGAGCGCTATGACTCACCGAAGGACTCATCATCCGCCGGCAGCAAGTCGACCCCCTGTTGTCAACTTTGGGGAAGTCGAACATGTTCGTAGGAACGGAGGAGTACATGGCGTCGGAGATTATCCGGTGGGTGGGACGGCCATGATTTCACCGGCGACTGGTGGAGCCTCGGTATCGTCCTCAAGAAGCCGCTGTATCTTCTTCCGACGACCCCCTGCCCTTTTGGGCTTGTTATTTTTTTTTTTTAGGCTTGTTTTTTTTAAAAAAAAAATATTGTCGATGCTTTAAAGCAATGTACTATGGTATTGGACATTTTAATTCAATGTATTTGAGGTTTTTTGGAATTGAAAGTTTTTTGGAATTGAAACTATATGTTTATATGACAATAAATGTTTGTATGATAGTTTGAATAGAGAATTCAATATTTTTAGTTTTTTTTGGAATTGAAATTATATGTTTGTATGACAGGATTTGATATTAGACCACGTTTTTAATATAAAAATATAGTCTAAATGTTCATAATAGACTACATTTTTTATAAAAATATAGTCTAAATGTACATAATAGACTAAATTTTTTGATTAAAATGTAGTCTAAATGTATTTAAAGACTATGTTTTATTGACTTTAGACTACATTTTCTAATAAAAATGTAGTCTAAATGTATTTAAAGACTACGTTTTATTGACTTTAGACTACATTTTCTGATAAAAAGTAGTCTAAATGTATTTAAAGACTACGTTTTATTGACTTTAGACTATATTTTCGATAAAAACGTAGTCTAAATGTATTTAAAGATTATATTTTATTGACTTTTAACTACATTTTTTGATAAAAATGTAGTAAATGTATTTAAAGACTACGTTTTATTGACTTTAGACTATTTTCTGATAAAAACGTAGTCTAAATGTATTTAAAGACTACATTTTTTTGACTTTTAACTATAATTTCTGATAAAAACGTAGTCTAAATGTATTTAAAGACTACGTTTTTTTGACTTTTAACTATAATTTCTGATAAAAATGTAGTCTAAATGTATTTAAAGACTACATTTTTTGACTTTTAACTACAATTTCTGATAAAAATGTAGTCTTTTGTACAGTTATAGACTACATTTTTTGATAAAAATGTAGTCTAAATGTATTTAAAGACTACATTTTTTGACTTTTAACTACGTTTAAAAACGTAGTCTAAAAAAGGGACTTTTAACTACAGTCACACTTTTAACTACACTCACCTAGACTACGGTTTAGAAAACATAGTCTATATATAAAAGACTACGTTTTTTAGACGTAGTCTAATTAAAAAATTATTGTTGTAAGGTTAGGCTTTTTTTTTATTAAGTCAATGTAGTTCTATAGGATTTATGGGCCCTGTTAGGTTAGCTTTGGTTGACAAATATAAAACCAGGATCGGATCCAAATTTTAGATTGAGTCCTATATTTTTGAATCTACTGCAACCTATAGCTCTTCCAATGCAGATGAAGATGGATCTAATATAGCTACGACTGGGTCAGGTCATTATTTGACCCAACATATTTGGTCATCCCTAGTGTGGATTCCAACGAGTTAAAACACTCCATTTCACCTGGGGTGTAATTATATGAAGTTCTCTTCTTTCTTTTCCTCAAGCAGCCGGCTCCCAATCCACTTACAATGAAATCACGCTCTCCAATAACACAAACCATTAAAACTCTCTCCATTTCATGTTTCAACCGGGGGTGGAAAGCGGAGAATGAAGATCGAGAATACATTTCAATAAAAAACCTTGGAAGAGAAGAAGAACGTCAATGTTTGGGCCTCTTTAATTCCAAATGCAAGAACAATGCGAGTTTGTATTTTTTATTTTTTTTATCCAAGTTGAACGATAAAAATTAAGGGAAAGGGGATGGAATGTTACCTTACTTTTTAAATTCTATCATGAGAAATTATCTTGCATCCCTCTTATAATAAAAAGTCAAGTTTAATGTTGAGAGTCGTTGGATTGTTGGATTGTTGGCCCTGCAAATCCCAAGGTGACGGCTTGAGGAAACAGGGCTGGATCGTGGAAGCGTGCTCTACTGCTGGTGCTCTTTGGGTTTTGTTTAAGCTCTCGTACTATAGCGGTAGCTCGCCGGGTGGAACTGGGGTAGGACGGGAGAGGCCTTTGATTGTTGTCCCACATACCCAAGTGCTGTAATGTGGTAGCTTGGAGTTCTAACGTCAAGCCACAAAGTGTGCTCTATTGTCATCTCTCATTGAGAGAATGCCCATTTTCAATGTAAATTGGAGTATATAATTGCTTAACAAGACCAAAGATATATTTCTAGTTCAACAAGCGACTTTCTCCTTATTAAAAATATCCATGAACTGAAAGCGATTCACTTTGGCTGCACTCTCCATATCAGA
Organism: Calamus simplicifolius; assembly: GCA_900491605.1. Classification (NCBI taxonomy): domain Eukaryota; kingdom Viridiplantae; phylum Streptophyta; class Magnoliopsida; order Arecales; family Arecaceae; genus Calamus; species Calamus simplicifolius. The sequence continues at coordinate 1,031,707 of UESW01004198.1, forward strand.
GAGGAGAGATGCCCTTCCATGCCAAATTTTATTGACATCATCAACCACATAGTTATTAGAAGACTGGACATCCCTCAACAACTATACCTGGTTCCGTCGGGCATTGAGCTAGAGGACAATGGTCATCCACACTCAATCCCCACCAATTGATCCCATATATACCTCGAAGCTGCAAGATGATCGCTAGAGAAGACACAAGAGCCGCTCCAGTATCAAGCCCAGTGGATAAGACATAGTTATACTTAGACCACCAGCCTTTGTACTTGCTAAAAATAATATAGTTGAAAATTGTGCCTACCGCTGCCCACCCCCAGATGTTGACCGCAGAAACAGGAGGCATGCTACTGCCAGCATTAAATATGATTGGCATATTGATGAGCCCAATCCACTTCTTTTCCGGATACATGCGTGATAAGATCCAAAATGGCACTGGTGCAAGTGATCCAATAACAAAGAAGACAAAAATCTTTGAATATGTCCCTGAAGGGTAGAACATTCTTTTTGGTCCAATAAGCCCCCATGTAACTCCATTATTGAAAACATTGCGCTGAATAGGGCATGTCCATGGGCTTCCTTTGGGCAGCTTTTCTAGATCACACATATGCGGTATCGAATTTAGCATCCACCATCCTGTACCGAAGCAAGCTGCACTTGAAATTGCTGTGCCCAAAATCTGTTTCATGTCAAGAGAAGCTTATTGTGAGAGTATATCAGCCATGCCATAACACCCAGATGTACTACAATTAGGTATCTCAAGATATTAGTCAAACACAAATATGGATCATAACCAAGTGGTACAACATCATGGTAGAAAGTATTTCATCGATTTTTTTCAATTTGTGGAATTGTTTTCCTTGAGTGGGACCATCATGCAGAGCCATGGTTTCGTGCAGTTAATTACCTGAATGAGAAACATAGATTTTGGAGGAATCTTCATATAGTGACCTAGCTTGAAATAATAAAACGTTGCCACAGCTGTACTTACGGTATGCGCACCATAAATCCTAAACATCATGTTTGCAATTGGCTTGCCTGGACTCATGTATCCTACTATAATCTCGAAAAGGTCATTTATTGGCATCGCCTGCATCCAAGCTCAAACAAAATAAAAGAGGAGTAACAAGTCAATCATAATCAACTCATGGTCTATCCAAAGTATCCCATCTACTATATTCTCTAGTCTATATGAGTCACGGAGTAGATCTACTTTGATACTATTTATAATAATTTATGATCTCTTTCAAAAAGACTAGCTAAGAAATTCATACTTAAACTCTTTGATTTTAAACAAGACCTTAAAATCTAGTCAGCATATAAATAATACGAGATTAAACACATGCTAGCATAAGCTCTTGTTAAGAATATATGTAATGGCTTTCTTTAACAAAGGATGTACAATTATAACTTTCTTAACTAAGTTATATAAAAATTGGGATGTGATGATGTATCATACTTTACAGTTTAAACTAAGGTCCGCCATCTTGTGAGTAACTATAACTTAATATATAAATTTGACCAAAAAATGCTAAATCCATCTTACCGCATTTGTGGTAGCACTAAGGACAGCGTTCGGAAGTAGCATCACAGTAGCGAGAACAAATGCCAGCAAGAATTGTAGGTAAGAAAGCTGAATTTGTTCACGGAATAGTTCACAAGTCAAAATTGCTAAACCCACCATTGAAAACAAGATAATATAAAACCACCATTGAGGAATAGATTCATAGTTTTTCTTCATTAGTCTAGAGTGAATGTCTTCTCCTTGTTCTTCGTATGCCTCCTTAAAATTCTTCCACATTGAACTAGCAAGGTATAAAGATGTAAATAGACAACCATTTTAGCCCAAGCTTGCAGAATATATAGTCATGAATTTTTTTTTTGATGTAAATATAGTAATGATTTAAAATCGACAATTATTGAGTATGCAATATATGAAAAAAATATCTCTGCTTAAAGAAATAGATGCAAAGGAGGAGCAAAAGAAAAATTTTGTGCCTATTTTCAAAGCCTAATAATATAAAAACAAGGAGTGGTGAGGAGGGTGTCCAGGGCAACACTTGAAAATTGGAACAAGAATACTGCGGTAGCATTTGTAATTTATTTTCTGAATAGGTTGGATAGTTTTACCTCCCATTTTATCTAAAAAAAAATATGCCAAGAAAAACAGGAAATGTAGATATGAAGCTTAGTCTCTACGATAGCATGACCAAACATCTAATTTTTCAAAAGCATGCATGACATGATAATGCTCTATGGCAACTATATTGAAAAGATAATAAAAATGGAGTAAAGTGGACCACCTTAATATTTTCTTTCTATAAATAAATGAAAACTAAGGTGTATGGATGAAATTATCTTACATGTAAACAAAAATGGCTGGGACTTACCGCAGATTGTAGAGAACAAATTGAGTAATACTTGATGTTAAAGCAGCAAAAGAGCACCCATAAAAATATGGATAGATGGCGCTAAAATAGAGCTTGGAATAGCGATTGTAAGCTTCCTCATCAAATTGTAGCTTGTCATCTATAACACGTGAAACATTATAGATTTGTCCATCAGCATCAAATATCTCTTGAGAAAAAATTGGAAACCTCCTGGCATTATATGCATTGGTCCAATACGAAATGGGCAAAATTACATAGAGGATTATGATAAAGCCAAAGAGCATGTTGCAGATCACAAACATTGGTGTGGCCAGTGGAGAGCCTATGAAGGTGCCTATTGTCATCCAATCTATGGCGAAAGAGCCAAGCCCAAGCCCATATAGTCCGGATCCAATTTGTTGTGCCGTTACCGAGTCCTTCCATATCCAGCAGATGAAAGATAAAGCACTGATAGAAGGAAAGAAGTAGGCTGGGACTATATGGTATGCAAAACTTGAAACCGCAACTATGAGCAAGAACTGAAGTCTTGTTAGCTGTCCCTTTTGTCTTTTCTCTGCTTCATGAATTGCTCTAGTTATATTGCAAAGAAAGATGCCATTGTTTATTTACATGACGTGTGAGAAAGAGAGTATTAACAATGGGCCCAAGAGAAAGACAAGGTGGACATGGATCTAAGAATACCTGTAGTATGACACGTCCAAAAGAGTCGAAGGCCACCACATGTAGGGATTATGCACTAGGAACCTGATGCAAACGCCAGCTAACCCATATCCAAGCAACTGTGCATGAAAGATGAGGAAAAGAAAAGTGATTTTGATATCCGATACTAAGAAATGATCCAAGAAAAGTCTTTACCAACAACTAAAAATAGCACAATGATATTGAATCAATTCATTTCCTAGGCAGCATATGAACACCCGAAAACTATATATGGTAGGCAATTTTATCAGATGTCTTTTTAGGCTTGATCTTTAGGACTCATCAAGGTTATCTAAAAATTTACGTTTTCTGAAATAAGTACTATTTATATGAAAAACTAATTTACTCATAATATTTCTTTTGTATATTAGAAAGTGATTTTGATATCCGATACTCATTTTCTTTCATGTTATAAATTTCTTGGATATTTTGTTATGATTTATTAATCCTTCTTATAATACTCATTTTACTATCAAGTCTAATTTGCATACTAATTATATATTATTTTTTTATAATTGAAGCTTAATTTTTTCTTATCAAATTAAATTTTCAATCATTCTTTCGATATATATTAATCATATATAAATTTTATTTTTAAAATAAAAATAAATTTTCGTAGTTTGACAATTTTAAAGAATCAATTTTTGATTTTTCTTTCTAAAATATATTGAGAATAAAAGGCAAATAAATGTATTATGAGCAATGATTGAAGAAAGAAAAGAAAAAGAAGGAATCAAGAAGTAATATGGAAGAAAGAGCATAAATAAGTTGGTCAACAATGGGTAGTTGACCAACCTTTCCATGAAATTTATCCACCAAAGAATAGAGCCTTTAATCTTTTGTGCTTATATTTTTTGTTTGAGCAAGTTGGTTGCAACTCCACCCGGTTCTATGCTATGACTTATATTTTATTGGGTTATTCACTATGACTAAGGCTTGAATTTGAGATGTCTCGCTTTGAAAAGTGAGTGCTAACAAAGCTATTAACCATCGGTGACACGTCATATTCTTGCTGTGGCATCCATGTTGGGATAGCCCAATCTGAACCTCAACCCTTTAACTTAAATTTAAAGGAGTTAATAAGTATGGTTTCCAGAACCACTAGAAACCACCTTGTAAATTGCCTTCTTCCCCCTTATATTTCAAGAAGGCAAACAGGAACAAGATCAAAGAGTTCTTCTTCTGCCATTCTCATTCAAACTAAGCTTGAGTAGAGATGAGATTCTTGGATTGTGGATAGAGGAGGTTTTTCTTCTGTGATCTTCTCCCAACCAATGACATTCTTTGAGATCTACTCCTTTGGTAAGTTCATTCTTCTTCCTATTGTGCATTCCCGTCAATGATATGGGAGCCATAAGGGCTGTTTCCTAACTCTGTTATTCTTACGATGGCAGTCATAGGTCGCCTGCGAATGGGAGGCAGGGGATGACACAATGGATTGCCCTGCACTACATGGCTTAGCTAGGACATCGTGTTCTTAGACAATGACCGCTATTTGGTCGAAAGGCCCTCCTGCCACCCTGCATCGGTCTACCAACCACGACACTGTTTGTAAATTAAATGAAAAGCAGAACTCATTTAAAATCAAGTTAGTGTCATGTTAGATAACATATGCACACATGTCTACTGACATGGTGCTGATGTTGTGTTGATGTGGCTACTGACTTACATGTAAGTTATAAAGATTCCAAAGATCACTACTAATTTTATCAATAGCTAGCATGGAGTTTGAATAATTTATTATAATAGTGAGACCTTGGATTAATTTTCCTATAAACTTTCATATAAGTTTAGAAAGTTTTAATTTTTTGTAGAAAAGGATGTTATATTAATAATTTTTTTAAAAAAATAGAAAATTATAGATAAATCTGATTGGTATAATTTTTATGTCACTTTTCTTCTAAACTCATGCAGATTATAATGATTGATGCACACTATAAATACATTATTGATTATTGCTTAAAAATGAATTGAAATGTAGATTACAATATAATGTACATCTTATATTATGACTTTTCTGATTACAAAATTGATCCACATCATACTATGCATGAACATATTGAAGAATTGAATGAGAAATATAAGAAGCTTTATAGGGAAGCCTTAAGGTTTAGCAAGACATCAGGAGTGAGGGTTTTTTAAACTCTTTGCCAGATACACAGAATCCAGCGATAAAACTATTAAAGAAAAAAAATTTCATCTCAATAATTGGGCCACCGTGAAAGAGCTTAAGTTGGCAGAAGTGTCGTATTTAAAAAAGGATTAGGCAAACCATTGTATTACCTTAGTTCCCAAATCTTTTAGCACTAACAAGAGAGAATATAAAGTTAGTAGCGTTCTTGGTTCGATTGTTGAATGCAAGATGATAATATTCATCAGATCACATAACAAATGTTAATTAGTAAACTAGTGCATTTTGTTCTATATATTCTATAAGATGCTTTCTTTTAGTTGCTCATTGAGCTATCATGTATACAGTTTGAGATTAATAAAATGTTTGTTCATATCATGTCATATCTAATTCTATCAATATGTTATACAATGCAGCCATGTCATATCTGATTCTATGAATGTGTTATACAATACATGCCACAATTTTGAGATATTGATAAATTTCATTTTGATTGGGAGTTTTGAGGTTGGCAACATTCAAAGGAATTCATACATAGAACTAAAATTTTGTGCAATATATCTATATTCATAACAATTGAACATTTAAAATATAGAAGTTGATTGGAAATATAATGAACTTACCATACTATATATATCATACATCAAATTATTATCGGTTTAGTTTATATGTGCTAGAAAGTTTTTGTGAGTTGTGCTTTGATATCAACATTATGCTTGAATGTCTTTATGTGCTCTAACTAACTGTTGCTGTAGATTTTTGTTCTCCAACTTCGGATGAGATGGCAGTGCAGATGGGGATCCGGGTGACATTCTCCCCATCTTTGTGAACCTGCAAAACAACGTTCTCATGTAGGGATTGAAGTAGGTGATCCCTACAAAGGACCCTTCGATGCCCAAGTCAGTAGAAATCCTTGGCCACATATAATGTGAAGAAGGTTTGAAGAGAAGGGGAGTCAGAGAGAAGTTCTCACAAAGAGATTGTCCTATGTCGAGAGCTCCAGGAACTTGGTGTTTAAAGGCAGCAGAGATGGTATGAGTCACATACTCAAATAGGGTCATTCGAATCTCTAAGCATGGTGGGCCAATAATAGCCTTGTCATGGCACTTTATGGCAGAGAGCTTGGCCTCCTAGGTGATAATCATAGATGCCTTCATGGACCTCTCATAGGGTATAATTGGCCTCTGACAGCCTAAGGCACTTAAGCAGCTGCATGGAGAAGGAACGCTTGTAGAGCTGTCCATCGTGCAGGACGTAATGAGGCATGCATTTTTAGCTTTTGTTGCTTTCTTTCTATTTGTGGAAAGAGTTTCATCTCTAATATATGCCAGAATAGGATCGATCCATGATGGTTCGATTTTGAGCTGCATTGCAGAGTTGGTATCCGCTATATTGTGCTTCTCCAGAACTTCAAAATGGAACTTCTGCTTCAAATTCATGGAGTTGGTGGTGGCCTGTCTGGAGAGATGGTCCGCACAAGCTTTTTCTATTCTTGGAACAAGAATGATTTCAAGTTCAAAAAAGTCAGATGATAGATTGCGCACCTTCTGTAGATATCGAACCATGTTCGACTCTCGGGCCTTGAATTCTTCCTGCACATGTCCAACTACTAGCTGTGAATTGATGTAGATGCTCAACCCTTTAACCTTCAAATCCCAAGCGATTTGGAGCTCGGCAAGAAAAGCTTTATACTTGGCCTCATTGTTGAAGATCGGGAAAGCAAAGCAAATGGCATATTCGAACATGGCTCCTTCCGAGCTTGTAAGAACTAAACCCGCACCAGAGCTGGCTATGCTGGAGGACCCATCTACATGTAGTAGCCATCGAATCTCGGTCTTCGCTTACTGGGGGTCTTCCAACGTTGATCCATCCTCCGGGATGGTGTATTCAAGGAGAAAATTTGCTAGAACCTGTGCCTTGATGGCTAGACGAGATCGGTAATGTATGTCATGCTTGCTCAACTCTATAGCCCACTTTGCCATCCTCTTTGACACTTTCGAACGGTGAAGGATCATTTTGATCGGTTGGTCGGTTAGAACCACTACGGTGTGAGCTTGAAAGTATGAAAGCAGCTTCCGTATTGATGTTACCAACGCAAATATCAACTATTTGATCCTTATGTACCTGGTTTTGGTGTCTTCAAGCAGTTTGCTGATATAATAGATCAGCATTTGAATCTTATTTTCTTCCTAAACCAGTATGGAGCTAACAACATTCTTCGAGATAGCCAGGTAGAATCATAGAAGTTCCTCGATCTTTGGACTGCTTAGAAGTGGAGGCGAGCCCAGGTACTTCTTCAAATCTTCAAAGGCTTTCTGACAGTCGGGAGTCCACTAAAAGTTTTTTGTCAAATGAAGTGCCTTAAAGAAAGGTTGGTACTTCTCGACAGATTGGGCAACAAAGTCGTTGAGGGCTGCTATTCGTCTCGTGAGGTGTTGAACTTCCTTGATAGATCTAGGTGGCATCATTTTCTGAAGGGCTTGGATCTTCTAGGGGTTTGCCTCAATGCCTCTCTGGGAGACCATGAAGCCCAAGAATTTTTTTAAGTTTACCCCAAAAGCACACTTGGTTGGGTTTAGCTTCATTTGATATCTCCTAAGGGTGGCGAAACTTTCTGTCAGGTCAGATATATGTTGAGCCTCTTCTCTGCTTTTTATCAACATATCGTCGGCATAAACTTCCATATTTTGACCTATATGGTCTTTAAATTCTTTATTGACTAGCCTATGGTAAGTTGCCCCGGTGTTCTTTAGTCCGAATGGTATGACCCGGTAGCAATAGTGGCCTCTATCGATGATAAAGGTTGTATTTTCTTTATCTTCGAGGGCCATCCAAATTTGATTATAGCTCGAGTAGGCATCCATAAATGTTAGCAACTAAAGGCCGGATGTAGCATCCACCAGTTGATCGATCCTTGGCAAGGGGAAGCTGTTCTTCAGGCAAGCCTTGTTGAGGTATATGAAGTTGATATAGATTCATCACTTGCCGCTTGCCTTTTTCACCATGACCACATTCACCAGCCAGCTAGGGTAATTTACCTTTCGGATGAAGTTTGCTTTGAGGAGTTTATCGAGCTCTTCTTCAATTGCTTTCTAGGGTTTAGAGGCAAAACTTCTCTATTTTTGTTTAATTAGTTTGAACATCTCATCCACATTGAGACGGTGGACAAGGACATCCAGACTAATCCCTGAAATGTCTGAGGCAGATTAGGTAAAACAAATTGGCATTTTTTTGCACAGAAAGTCAACCAAGTCTTGCCGAAGCTTCCTTTCCAATTATGACCCAATCCAAATGGTTTGGTCAGGCTAGCCCTTCTCAAGTGGGACTTCTTCAAGTTCCCTCTTTGCTCAGTAAGGTCTTCCCGAGCATCGAGCCCATCTACTTTCGGCCTTCGAGATTGAAGGTTGGCAATGAAATAATACCGCGCAGCAGCTTGACTTTCTTGAACAGTCCCAACACCCCATTCTATGGGAAACTTCATAGTGAGGTGTGGGACGAAGATCACTGCCTCAAGGGACATCTGCCATGGTCTTCCAAGGATAGAGTTATACAGTGACCGAAGCTTGGTTACAAGAAAGTCCGCATGGACAGTCGCCGTACAAGGCCATTCACCTACTCGAACTGTAAGAGTAATCACTCCTTCGAGCATGACAGTATCATCAATGAATCCCATCAGGATGGAGTTTACCATTCGGAGGTCTTCCATTCTTAGTCTCATTTTGTAAAGGCATCAAAATAAAGAACATTAATAGAGCTTCCACTATCGACAAGAACTCAATGTACATCATAATTGTTCATATTCAGGGATATAACAAGTGCATGTCATAGGGATATTGTATCCCCTAGAGATCTTTCTCTGAGAATCCGAGTCCCTCGCTTCTAATTCTCTTGAATGGATTCTCTTTCTTGTTTGGTCGACTCTTGAATGGGCTGACCATGGCAATCATGTGTACGTTGCTTGTTGCCAGTGGATTTGGTAGGGATTGTTGTCGAGGATCGGATGGATGCTCTACTCCGGCTTCTACCTCTAGGGGTTCTCTATAGCGCTCAAGCCTTCCTCGGCAGATGAGCTACTCAATCTCTTGCCTAAGCTACCAACATTCTTCGATATCATGCTCGTGATCGCGATGATACCAACAGTATTTAGTCTATCTCTCTGGGTTAGGTTTCCTCAGAGATGCTTTGGTCAAGGAAGCCGATGCCTTATCTCTATCAGGATTTAGGCCCGTGATGTGGTAAGTGGAGTAAATTGGTTGAACCTTCGCATTGGGCTTCTAGAGCGCTACCTGGGTGGCATAGCCCTTTGGCAGCGTAGGCTCGCTGGATGAGTCGGTCGGCTTCTATCTGGGTTACTCTTCTCCTTCTTTTGTTGCTCAGCTCATGCCGACCTTCTAGACTCTTCCACCTTAGCGTATTTGTTCGCCAGGGCTATCATGTCAAAGAGACTCCATAGTTAATTTACCTTCATTACCAGGTAGAAGTCTTCCACCTTCGATACTCTGCCTGCTACAACGGATATGGCCACCTCATGATTAAGGTGGTTGACCTCTAACATGGCCATATTAAAATGACCTAAGAAGTTCTTTAGGGACTCCCCCTCCTGTTGCTTTAGTTTGGAGAGGGAATCTGACCTCTATCAATAATGGTAGCTGCTGACAAACTGGCTAATGAAGGAGCGACCGAGTTCATAAAAAGAGTTGATAGAATTAAACTTTAATGTACCAAACCATATTTTGGTAGGTCCCCTAAGAGTTGAGGGAAAGGCCTGGCATAATATTGCATCTAAGGCTCCATGAAATAACTTTTTTGATTTGAAGCTGCTCAAATGGTCGTTCGGATTAGTTGTCCTGTTATATGGCTCGATCGTGGGGAGCTTTATGTGCAACGAGATAACTTCATTCATGATTTTCTTAGCAAAGGGTGGACCTTGTTCCACCCAAGATTCCAGTTGAGACGTGTGCTTGACAGCGTCCAATTCTGGGTGCATCTCCTAGATCTTCCATTCAAAAACTTTGACCTATGTTGGTGTAGAAGCCAGGAGATGGGATTGATGCCTTGGCATCAAACCATGATGAGAGGAGGCTGAAGACAAGGAGTGGGCATGTTGAGGCCCATGTCTCTAGCTTTTGATGGGACTAGCTCCATTTTCCCCACTTCATGGCCGGGTTGTCGTGGGGGACTCATGGCCTCAAACTGATTAGTTGAAGGAGCTATTGGTTGAATCGGCATGACTGATCCAATAGGATGTTGTTGAGTGCCCGCAGGAGGTTAAGGATTAGGTGCAGTCGGGGGATAGACTTCTTGGAGTCCTTGCACCAACTACATCAAAGCTTGAACTTATTGGACCAATATGCTGAATTGATCCTGTGTAACGGGTGCCGTGGGTGGTGACGGAGTAGCAGATTGAGATGGTTGTGAGGATGGCGTGTTCTGCAAGGGACTAGGCCTTTCAAAAGTGGCCTAGTCAGGGGGATCCATGACTGCTCTTCTATGGGTTGCCATTCAAGATTGTGTCCTTCTCTTTTGAACTTTTTTCTCCTTGAATTTCAAGTTTTTGGAGACTTGAGCCCTTCCTCTAGCACTAATCTGTTGCTGCAGATTTTTATTCTCCAATTTGGGGTGAGATGGCGGTGCATATATGGATTCGGGTGACATTTTCTCGTCTTTATGGACCTACAAAACAGCATCCTCATGCAGGGATTGAGGTGGGTGGTTCCTGCGAAGAACCCTTCGATGCCCAAGTCAATGGAAATCCTTGGTCACAAATAATGTAAAGAAGGTTTGAAGAGGAGAGTTAGAGAGGAGTTCTCACAAAGAGATTGTCCTGTGATGAGGGCTCCAAGGACTTGGTGTTTAAAGGTAGCAGAGATGGTATGCTGTTATCTGATTTTTTGGATGCAGTTGCTGAATTTGAAGGAAGATAAGGCCGATTTTGATGCATACCTTATCAGGGGGATTTCAGATCCTGCTAATCATAAAGGAGGTTATATCTGGCTCCTATTTCTATGTATGGAGGCTCATTCCAAGATTTCCGTGATCATGGTGAGCTAGTGTCTGAGATGTTTGGTGCGGGCCAAAAGTCGGCATAAGGAATAGTCGGTCAGGCGATTCTTGACCATTGAGGTTTGGCAACCCTGGTTTGTGAGCAAGACTTGGCAAAGGAAGAAGAGTTGGTCGACCGAGGCTTGGTCTGGCGAGACTTGGGTGGAGATACCGATGCAACAATTCAACAGGGCATCATTTGGCTCGTTAGGGTCGACAAGCCATAACCCAAGGGTGGGTGGTCCCAATCCGCCTATCCATGTCAACCGATTTACGCAAAGACTTTTTTACCCTACATCACTAACCATGGTTACTATGAAAAACATTATAACTGATTTGAACAAGGGTGAGACACTAAATGGTAATAATTACATTTGGCATTGGAAAGTTTAGTATATATCCTAGAAGAGCAACAGGTACTAGAACCTTTACACCAAACCATGACTGATCCTGGAGAAAGGAATACTACTCAAAAGAGAAGGGATCAAGAACTATATTGTGTTTAGAAGAACAATGGCATGGCTCATGCTACACCAATCAGCAGCATGCAAGATAAACTCATATATGAGTTTAAGTAGTACCTCATTGCTAAAGATATACGGTTCATCTTGAAAGAGAAGTTTGAGAGCACTTTATTATAAAACTGAGGTAATTAACCATCAAGTTTGATACCTAACTATAAAGCAACATTTGATAGAGATGTCAAATATAATAAGAAAGCTAAATTCGATTAGTCACATGCTTGTTGATGATCATAGATCATGTAACTAGAGATCGAGGAGCTAAATTTGATTAGCCACATGCTTATTGATGAGTATAGATCACGTAACTAGAGACCACAGAGCTCTTATAGAATACCATTGAATTGAAGCTAGTAAGGAGTGGATATGCATAGGGAATAACTCAAGAGTTGAAGTCAAATGGATTGACACGTACAAATTAGATTTGCATGGAGTCAAACTTTATACCTACATGATGTCCTATGTACACTTGAGATTCGATGGAACATGACCTCTATCATAATTCTAGGTCTAGGATATTATTTAAACTTTCATGATTTTGGTGGTGATGTTTATTCTGGTACAATTATTATAGTTTTAATTTTTTTTTGGATGGTTTGATAGTACTGAATTTTAAGTATAATATGTATAATTATTATGTTGATGGTTGTTTTTCTTTAATTGCATCGATTAGTGATGTAATACCTTCATATGTAAATAGTCTCACATCGGATGGAAAAAGAATAGTTCGAAGAGTTATAACACACATTTATCTGCTATCAATTAACTTGCACTTTAGTGTTTAAGGTCACATGAACCTAGCTTACAAATAGGTTAATTGGACCAAGATTGGACCATAAGGTGGGCTCAGGGTATTACAAAAATGGTATAAAAAATGATTTGAATGTGCGAAAGTTGATAGCTACAAGGAAAGAGCTACCCATGGGATGATGGTATAGAGAGTTCCATCACAGCATGGAGCGACTCTTGAGCACCAACGACCCACTCGATATAGATTTTAGACTAACTTATAGCATGCAATGAGCATGTCATCGGATAAGAAGGAGATTATAATACCCATATACATGAATAGTCCGGCATCAAATGGAAAAAGAATAGTTTAATGAGTTATAGCTCAAGTTCACATACTACCAACTATCTTGCACATGAGTTTTTAAGGCCATGTTGACCCGACCTACTAATAGGTTAGTTGGGCCAGCAGGTGCTTAGGGTGTTACAAGTGATGCGAACATTGATGCATATATTTGCATGCTAGCTAAGGCTACATTGGGAAAGAACAAATGCATAGATTGGCTCAAGAAAGCTTAATGGGCCCACTCTCAAAAATTAAACTACTCACTTGTAGACATTGTCTAGTTGGAAACATAACTAGAAAACTATTCAATAATGCAATCAAAGCTGAGTTTCCATTATAGTTAATCCATTCAAATACTTATGGACCAATGAATGAGGGGATGAAGCATGAAAGCTAATGTTTCATTATATTTGTTAGTGCATGCCCTAGATCCAATTAGATTGAATGCTGTGTGTGTATACGATCTATGAATACAAATCAAATAAAATGATTTCTTTATTTATCCAGATGTTCTTTATTATATATATTTGATATATTTATCTGTGAGATAGTCCAAAAGAATGTAAACCATGCATATGGAATCTGTAATAGAGATTACAAATTGTGAGATCCAAATTGTACGTTATGGTTCGATTCTTTAAACTTTTCTAGTCGATGTGTAGATAGGACTGGACACCGTCGAACACTGTGAGACTAGCACATATTGCATATCTTCACCCTTGTGGTGAGCAGCTGATCTCGCAAGCTAAAGTATGAAGATACTTAGATAGATGTGTGAATGCTCGTTATTGTAACGATACATTGGTTGATCCACACCGAGATCCCATATGGATATTCTATATAGTGTCCATGGTTGATCTCTGATGATGGTTGTGCGAGTGATCCTTTGACTTAAGATATTTACTGCACCTCATGTGTAGAATACCATACATTGATATCATACAAACGTTACTCTAAACATGAGTGGCAAATATGGTGATGATTGGGTATGACATAAAATACGTGGAGGTGATGATTATCAAGATAGAATTCGTCTCCCTTAATATAGAGAGGGTTATATCCCACGGCTACTTGATGGATTGATTAGACTTAAAATCCTTACAAGGTTGAGTTGAAATCCAAAATGGTTTCGAAGTTCTAATTCATATGAGTTAGTCTTTCCTAAGATCAAGTAAACAAGATCAGTTACAGGGTTGACACTTTCTATGCCACTGACTGATTTGGGATATGTGACGACTAGATTGAATCGTATGGTAACCAATCATGGACAGGTGATGTCGATAACCACATCGGCATAACTCTACGATACTTGGGTAATCATGATGCTTTTCTAGAGTCCACTCATGATTTATAATTATGAATAGGTTAATCAAGTCAAAGGGTTGACTAGGTCAACATCTGGGTCAATTGATCATAATTGTTGCCAACGTGTCGGGGGCCCAATGGGTCACACACATTAAGGAGTTTTTGGATGAGTTAAAATAAAAATTAAGTTAAACTTAATTCAGATTAGATGATCACTTTTTTAAGTCAATTATGATTGGGTTTGACCCAATCTTAATAGGAATTGAATTGATATGAATTGATGAATAAAGATTCATCATAAAGAAAGGATTTTTTCACTTTGCATATGATGTACATATGATACACGTCTGAAATGCATGATGGATGGCCATGATTGGACACCCAATTGGATGTGGTCCATGTGATGGATGGCTCAAATTAATTTGGATGTGATCTAATTAAAAAACTATGATTAAATTGGGTCCATATGATGCATCCAATGCTGAAACCGCACAGTACCCAAATTAGTAGCCTGGATTGAGCCTATGGCACATGAATTCATGCCCATCTGATGGGCATGATCCATCACCACATGATGGAGGAGGATATGCCTAAGAGTTGAACGTGATATTATGTGGATATGAGATCATATGGTTAGAATTAGGTTGGCTTATCCAAATAAGACAATGTATAATAATATCCTAACAATCTTTGTTATATGAACAAATTTTAATTCAGATTTGATCTGAATTTCAATTATGACATGTGAAATTCAAATTGGATTAAATTTAAATTAAAAAATATGGAGATCTAATTTGTTTTATCAAAAATTAATTTAGTTGCATAGTTTCTAAAAACTATCATGTGCTGAATTTTGATTGGCTAAAATTTAACCTCCTAACAACTTTGCAACTAAGTTTGATTTTAAAAAATTAATTTTATCTAATATTTGGCCACTTAAACATGGATTATTTAAGCCTCATACCATATCAGATGGCTGAAGAAAAATTTTGAATAAAAAGATTCCTTAAAATTTGGCTATTCAACAAACACCGCTTAAGATAAATTCAGCTTCACGCCAAGAAGTCCCATATGTCTCCTCCTCTTTTTTCTATGCCCAAGAACTCATATTTTTCCTTCCTAAGAGTTCTTGATCTGATCTTGAACTCTTGTTCTATTTTTTTCTTGATTTGAAAAAGCAAGAAGGCAAGAAAGCGACGCTAGCACCTCTCTGCCAAAAAGGTTGTCAACCAATCCTAGGAGGACTACATCCAAGGACTCTATGTGGATCACCGTTGGAGGCCGCACACTTGGGCGGCTAGTGGTAGCAAGGATTCTGGCTTCATTAGTAAACTCCTTCGATAAAGAATACAGGTACTTATGAGTTTCAAATTTATTTTATATCAGTTTGATTATCTTCTTTGTCCCTCAGGGATCCTGGCCCTCAGGGGTCTTCAGGGTTGCATCTAGTATGCAAAATCATTAATTCCACTACATAAAACTTGGATTTGATCCATATTTTTTACCCTGAAAATCCAACAATATTTATAGATGATTTCATGAATTTTGGTCATATTTTTCTAGTCTGTTATAAGTTGGAAGCATTAGATTGCTTTAGATAGTATACAAATGAAGTGAAGAATTAGGTAGAAAGAAGAATTAAAACTTGGAGAATAGTAAAAGGGCGTGAATATCTATCTGAGTAGTTTAAGCTGTATAATAAAAAAAAAATATTAGATAGTTAACTATTCCAAAGTCTACAATAAAATCGAATTGCAAAAAGGAGGGATAGAACATTGTTGAAAATGGCTAAGTCTGAACTTGTACCAGTTAATTTACTAGCATCCTTTTGAAGGGATATTTTATTGTCTAGGATCTACATACTTAACCATGTGATCTCCAAGTTAGTTTCTTCCAATTCTTATGAGTTATGGACAGATAGAAAATCTAACCTAATCTATTTGCAACCTTAGGAGTTTGTTGCCTATATTTATAACCTTTTCATAAATATGAAAAGTTGGGTTTAAGAGTTAAAAATTGTAACTTTATTAGGTTTTTCAAAAACTCTAAGAGGTATATGTTTATACCTAAATAGATAAATGGAAGTATAATTAAAATCAAATCATAAGATACTACATTCTTAGAGAATGATTTTTTTTAGCAAGGGGTGAGAAGATAGAGGAGTCCCTCTATACGAATTAATAAAATTGGATGATAATGGTGTATCAAGACAATCAATTGAGTTGCCCGAGGAGTAACCTTGACATACTAAATCCAATGGGAGTGACATATCATCAAGTAAATTAGTTTCACCTTAATTCTAAATATGTAAGAGTAATCATATAGGTGTTCCTTGTCATTGTTTTGAGATTAAGAGTGAAATTTTTATAGTTAATCCATAAGATAATGAAGAAACTAAAATAGTTGTTGAGCTTCTCTCATGCCTTAATAAGGAAGAACGAAGGAAAATGATGAACTTGGAAATGGACTCTATGAAGGTGAACTATGTTTGAGTTTTGGTTGATCTTTCACCTAAGCGAAAGGTGATTGGAAACAAATAAGTTCTTAAAGTCAAGCACAAATAGATTGATCCATTAGAAGGAATAAGGCTCAACTGGTGGTGAAAGGTTGTACCTAATAGGAATGCATAGATTATAAAGAAACCTTTTCATTTGTTACATGATTTACTTTTATTCACCTTAAATAAGCTATTGCAGCACATTTAGACTTAAAATTATATTATATAGATGTTAAGATGACATTTTTTAATGGATAAAGGGTAGAAGCATAAAGTTTGTAAGCTTTAAAGGTCTATACATTGCTTAAAGTAATCATCTTGATAGCAGTATATGGGGTTCCATCAAGCTGCATTTTTTTATAATTTTACATTTGATGAGGATCACCATGTGTATATCCAATAATTCATAAATAAATTTGTGATTCTCACTTTATGCGAATAACATGTTGTTGGCTAAGAATGATAAGGAGTTTGTACTCGCTATAAAGAGATAGTTATCATCCAATTTTAAGATGAGGGACATATGCAAAGCAAATTATATGCTTGGGGTTAAAATTTATAGGGATCATTTGAGAAAGCTACTTGCCTTATTATAAGAGTCTTGCATAAGCCTATAAATACTCTTGTATTTAAAGGCAAAAGTCTTAGCCTCAAAATATGTCCAAAAACTTAAGAAAAAGGAAAAAAAAAAAGGAGATGTCAAAGGTATCATATTCTAAGTTGGTTGGGAGCTTGATGTATTCAATGCTATGCACATGACCTAATATATACTATGTCATTTATTAGATAGTTGGTATCAATCAAATCTAAGATGAAAACACTGGAAGGCTATCAAAAAATAGTAAGATACCTAAAAGGCACTATGAATTATTTGCCTTGTTATCAGGGATTCGATTGGCACTTAGTTGGCTATACAAATAGTGACTAGGGAGAAGACTTAGATGAGTATATATCGACTTCAAGTTATGCATTCTTGCTTAATAATCATATCATTTAATAGAATAGCAACAAGCAAACCTATACAACATTGTTTATAATAGAGATAGAATTTGTAGCTTGGTCAGCTATGATGCAAGAAAGTATCTGATTAAGGAGCTTCTTATAATAGATCCCAAATATAACTATAGGACAAAACATATTTATACCTAGTGTAATTTTGTGAGATATATAGTAAGAAAGAAAGTAACCTTACAATGCATCTTTATGCATAAGATGATTGCTGACCTCCTTACTAAACTCATCTATAGGGAAATGTATTAAGCATATATAAGATCTCTAGAATTGCATAGATTATGATGAAATGATATTGGAAAGTATACTTACCTTATAAATTGTATTTTTTTGATGCCCATTAATGAATATTATAGGAAATCTCGGATGAACAATCTTAGAAGGATTTTTAGGAAAGTTTAGTGAAGAAAATTAGGATCAATAATCTAAAAAAATTAGAGTCAATAATCTTTCCAAGTTTAGTAAAGGAAATCAGGGTCAATAATCTGTATCTAAAGTTAAAGGAATTAGCTATAATTTTTTTTTTCTTATTTAGTGTAATAGAAAGTTGTATATATAAAGTAGAAATAATAAAATTTTTTATATAGAAATAATAAAATTCTCAAGCCCTTTTTTTATGGTATCAGAGTCCTAGGGTTTCATACCTCTGGGATTTTTTTTCGACCTTCATTGCCAAGTTTTGCCTGCTCTTTCTTAGCCTTCATCACCGACTTATTGGTGGCCTTTATCACCGATTCAACCTCCCTCTACTCTAGCCTTAATCGCTAGTTTCTTCCTCATTCTCTTTAGCTTTCATCACTAATTTTTCATCTTTATTTTGTCTTTATTCTCAACTATTGTTTGGTCCTTTTGAACCATGACAGATGCTACATCTTCAACACCATCATCTCAATTATCTTCAACTATGGAGAAAATTAAGAAGCTTAAAGGCCTGTTATAAACTATTGAAAAATCAGCAACAAATAGCAATCCTCAGCCGATGAATCTGGGTATGTGTTCATTGACGCTTTCAGGGCTCTAATCTCTCTTGGATTAAATGCTTAAGTAATGAGTTAAGGAATGCCTAAATACTTAACTCCAGTGCTATAAATCATATGACCCGTATTTCAAATAAATTTAAAACCTATAACCCTTATCTTAGCAATAAAAAGATTATCATTATTGATGGTTTTACAACCTCAGTAGCAAGAGTAGGAGATGTCCAAATTATCCCAAAATTGGTTCTTAAAAATGTTCTTTATGCCCCTCAATTATCTACAAATTTGGTTTTCATACAAAAGCTTACCAAAGATCTAAATGGATATGTTATATTCAATGCTTCCTATTGTGAATTTCAAAACCAAGTTCCAGGAAGGAGGATTGGACTTGCTAAGAAGCATAATGAACTCTATTACTTAGATATATTAAGTCAACAAGAATTGAATAAATCTGCTTTGTCTAGCTCATCTTTCACTTTTAATAAAAATATCATTTGGTTATATTATAGGCATTTAGGTCATGTGTCTTTTTCAGCATTGAAACTAATGTTTTCCTCTTTGTTCAAGGGATTAAATATTCAGTCTTTTCATTGTGATGTTTGTGAGTATGCGAAACATACTCATGTACCATTTTTAATCAGTAATAAAAGATCTTCTTTTCTTTTCTTCTTAATCCATAGTGACATTTAGGAACCATCAACTATTCCAAACATCTCAGGATCTAAGTAGTTTGTGACGTTTATTGATGATTATACAAGAGTCTCTTAGATCTATTTACTCAAAAATAAATCTGATGTGAATCATATTTCTTTTATCTTTCATGCAATGATTCAGTATCAGTTTTGTACCAAGATTAAGAACTTTCACTCAGATAATGCTCATAATTACTTCAATCAGACCTTGACCCCTTATTTTTTAAAAAAGGAATCATACATGAATCATCCTATATCACTACTCCATAACAAAATGGAGTGGTAGAAAGAAAAAATTGATATCTTCTTGAGTGCACTAGAGCATTATTGTTTTAACAAAATGTACCAAAATTATATTGGAAATAAGTTATACTCACATCAGCTTATGTCATAAACAAAATTTCTTCTAGGGTCTTGGGTTCAAAGTCCATTAGAGGTATTATCTAAATTTTATCTTGACATATGATCCACCTTCAATCTTACTCCTTGGGTTTTTGGATGTACATCTTTTGTTCACATTCATAGTTATAAGCAAGGAAAGTTAGATCCTCAAGCTCTTAAGTGTGTCTTTGTGGGGTACTCCTTCACTTAGAAAGGTTATAAATGTTATTATCTACCCACTAGGAAACTCTCTGTCTTATCCGATCTTACATTAATTAAAAATAAGCCATATTTTTTACTCCTTAACTTCAAAGGGAGTTACCTATACTTGAAGATAAGGAGTCAAATTTTACCACTAGAGACAGTCACCCCATTCGAGCCATCAAAATCTAAATATCAAGAGTCAATTTCATAGTCTGAGGAGTTAGAAGAAAAAAGAAAAGGAGATGTAAAATCTTTGACTCGTTTTAGTTTCATCAAGTGTATGCAAGAAAAAGAGATCCCATCATGACTACAAAGCAGGAACAACCATCTGAACCAAACTCTAAAAATTAGGCAATAATAAGTGAAGCAAAACTAGATTTTACAACAAAAACAGATTATCCTTCTTCTAATTCTGAACCATCTTGTCCTAAGCCTCCTAACCTTGATCAGGATCTACTTGTTGCTGATCTTGAACCACCTTATTTTGAGCCTCCTAACCTTTATCAGGATCTACCTATTACTATGAGAAAAGAAATCTAAGAATGCACCAAAAGACTTCTATACCCATTATCACACTTTGTATCTTTTTAGAGGTTTTTTCTAAACCATCAAAGTTTTCTTTCAACCTTAAACACAATTTTTATTCCTAACTCATTATCTGAAGTATTATCAAAGTAAGAATGGAGACTTGCTATGAAGACAGAAATGGATGCATTACAGAAGAATGGGACTTAAAAATTGATTGATTTACTTAAGGATAAGAGAGCAATGGACTGTAAGTGGGTGTTTACAGTAAAATTTAAGGCAAATGTATCCCTAGAAGGCTACAAGGTGAGGCTGATTGCAAAAGAATATACTCAGACATATGGAGTATACTATCAAAAAATGTTTACTCTAGTAGCAAAGATGAATATAATGAAAATTTTGTTCTTAGCTGTTAACTTTGATTGAAAATTACAGCAGTATGATGTGAAGAATGCCTTTCTTCATGGAGAATTAAAAGAGAAGATCTATATGAGCATTCCATCATGGTTTAGTATGATTAATGAAAATAAAGCTTGTCAATTAAAAAAGATGTTATATGGGTTGAAATAATCTTCACATGCTTGGTTTGGATGGTTTGCCAAGGTTATTTTAGCTAGTGGTTTCAAACAAAGTCAAGAAGATCACATGCTTTTCATCAAGCATTCAATTTCAGAAGAAGTCACTATATTAATTATGTATGTGGATAACAATATAGTGACAGAAAATGATGAAGTGGAGAAGGAAGCCTTAAAGCAGTGTCTAGCCAAGGAGTTTGAGATAAAAGATTTGGAAAGATTGAAGTATTTTCTGAGAATTGAAGTGGCTCGATCAAGACAGAAAATTTTAATTTCTCAACAAAAGTATGTTACAAACATGCTCAAAGAAACAAGTATAATGGACTAACAAATCAGTTGGAATTCCTATTGAATAGAATCATAAATTAAGCAAAGCCCTTGGAGATAAGGCGGTGGATAGAGAAATGTATCAAAGGCTTATAAAAAAACTCATCTATCTTGCGCATACTATGCCAGACATAGCCTATTCGGTCAGTGTTATCAGTCAGTTTATGCATGATCCTAGAGAAGTTCACCTATAGATAGTCTATCGAGTTCTTCATTAAAGGCAAATCTAGGAAAGAAAATTCTATTTAAGAAAGGATCTACAATTGATCTGACAGTTTACACAGATGCAAACTTTGTAGGATCTTCAGTCGATAGGCAATCAATGTCAAGCTATTGTACATTTCTTAAAAAAACTTAGTATCTTGAAGAATCAAGAAATAGAATATAGTAGCAAGGTCAAGTACAAAGCCGAGTTCAGAGCTATGGCAACAGGAGTATGTGAATTACTGTGGGTCAAAATTATTTTAGAGGACATAAAGATTCAATAGAGCAGACCCATGAGACTATACTATGATAACAAATCGACTATAAGTATAGCTCACAACGCAGTGCATGATCGAACAAAACACATAAAGATAGACAAATACATCATTAAAGAGAAGTTAGATAGTGGATTGATTTGTATTCCATATGTACCTACAGGACTTCAACTGGCAGATGTGATGACAAAAAAGATATGTAACAACATGTTTCATGAGAATATTAGCAAGCTGGGAATGAAAGACCTATATTTAACAGCTTGAGGGAGAGTGTAGAAAATCTCGGATGAGCAATCTTAGGAGAATTTTTAGAAAAATTTAGTGGAGAAAATCAAGATCAATAATCTTTTCAAGTTTAATAGAAAAAATCAGGGTCAATAATCTATCCCTAAAGTTAAGAAAATTAGCTATAATTTTTGTCCTTATTTAGTGTAATAGAAAGTTTTATATATAGAGTAGAATGAATTGTAAATTTTTCATACAAAAATAATAAAATTCTTAAGCCTTTTTTCTTCAAATATTTATTTCATTAAATAAGTGCCTCCTATTAATGTCAATAAAGTATTGTAGAAAAATTAGCATGCAAACACATACATTGATTGGAACCCAATAAGATAAATGTATTTCATACAGATTGATGATTAGCTCTATCACATGATAAAGATCAGGAACTAATGATAAATTAATTTAAAGGCCAAACATGGATGTGCTACTGTCCATATGAACTTTATAAAGTCAAATGCAAGATCTTGGTTAGCACAAAAGGATAGCAAGCACCTGAAGGACTTGATTTAGGTGTTGGAGAGTAACTGAATTGAGATCTGTATGAGATACAATCAAAGTAGGACATATACTTCATGAGGAAGAGATTACACCATAGCACATGATTTATATAACACATGTGCTAGAATGCTT
The DNA here is from genome assembly GCA_900491605.1 of Calamus simplicifolius. Classification (NCBI taxonomy): domain Eukaryota; kingdom Viridiplantae; phylum Streptophyta; class Magnoliopsida; order Arecales; family Arecaceae; genus Calamus; species Calamus simplicifolius. The sequence continues at coordinate 1,054,447 of UESW01004198.1, forward strand.
AATAAAAGGGAATCGAGTGAATGCATCCCTTCTATATTGTGTGAGCCCTTCAGGCAAAAAATAATCGCATATAGTGCCCTAAGTGACCTTAACTATATCATAAAGAGATAAATTATTAGTTGCTACTTTAGAATATTACCAACAAGTCATGATTGATTCAATCTTATAAGACATATCTAGAAAAGTGTTTAGTCTATTTCTAAGTGGTACAAGGGTAAAGGGAAAATCATTCATTTACATAGAAAGCATGCATTCCTTGGTTGACCAGTTATGTTGCCTTAATAGTAATCTTGACATAATTATCGATGGGATAAATATACTTTATCGCCTAAGATAAGGCCCGATTTTACTTAATCCACCTGAGGTCAGTTTCTATTCATGGTTGTTAGTTGCCATTACCCAACTTGTTCATAATGATTCAAAAAAAGAGATGAAAACAAAAGGACCAACAAAAGGTGGACAAGACAATCCGGGATCAGTTTTTATCAAATTTTCTTCAAAAAATGGCACATTCTTGCATCCTTAACAACTTCTATTATAATTTGCCAAAATAAGAGATATCAGGTAGAGATCTATTGACTAATAACTGTTGGGTGTGCAGATGATGGCTACCTAATTGATAAGACCAAGGCTAGAGTTATACTTTATGTCCTTAAGACAATTTCNGGAGCCAGTTGACCCCATGGAGAATAAAAAAATTTTGGACGGCTCCAAAGGCCGATGGCCCCAAAGGTCGACAGCTCCAAGACCGACACATCCAAGACCGGCACCTCCAAGACCGGCACCTCGAAGACCATCGGCCCCAAAGGCCGACAGCTCCAAGATCGGCACCTCAAGGCCGGCACCTCCAAGACCGGCACTTCCAAGGACGGCAACTCGAAGACCGTCGACCCCAAAGGCCGACAGCTCCAAGACCGGCACCTCCAAGACCGGCACCTCCAAGGCCGGCACCTCCAAGACCGACGGCCTCCAAGGCCGGCACCTCCAAGACCGGCACCTCGAAGACCGTCGGCCCCAAAGGCCGATAGCTCCAAGACCGGCACCTCAAAGGCCGGCACCTCCAAGACCGGCACCTCAAGGCCGGCACCTCGAAGACCGTCGGCCCCAAGGCCGACAGCTCCAAGACCGACACCTCCAAGGCCGGCACCTCCAAAAGGCACCTCCAAGGCCGGCACCTCGAAGACCGACGGCCTCCAAGGCCGACACCTCCAAGACCGGAACCTCCAAGGCCGGCACCTCGAAGACCGACGGCCTCCAAGGCCAACAGCTCCAAGACTGGCACCTCCAAGGCCGGCACCTCCAAGACCGACGGCCCCAAGGCCGACGGCTCCAAGACCGACGGCCCCAAAGGCCGACATCTCCAAGACCGACGGCTCCAAGACAGTCGGCCCCAAAGGCCGACACCTCCAAGACCTGCACCTCCCAGTCGGCCTGACGCTTCCATCCCAGCCGGCCCCGCCTGATCACAGTCGGCCCCGACGCTTCCATCCCAGCTAGCCCCGCCTGATCCAAGTCGACCCCAGCGCTTCCATCATAGCCGGCCCCGCCTGATCCAAGTCGGCCCCGTGCTCCATCCCAGCCGGCCCCGCCTGATCCAAGTCGGCCCCGATGCTTCCATCCCAGCCGGCCCCGCCTATCCAAGTCGGCCCTCGGCGCTTCCATCCCAGCCGGCCCGGCACATCTCAGCCGGCCCCGGTGCTTCCTTCCCAGCCGGTCCTGCCTGATCCATCCCAGGCGGCCCCGACATCTCCTGTTCCGCCGAGTCGGCCAAGGCCATCCCCGGCCGGCCCGACTCGGCCCCGGCGTCTCCTGTCCCACCGAGTCGGCCAAGGCCATCCCCGGCCGGCCCGACTCGGCCCCAACGTCTCCTGTCCCGCCGAGTTGGCCAAGGCCATCCCAGGCCAGCCCGACTCGGCCCCGGTGTCTCTAGTCCCGCCGAGTTGGCCAAGGCCATCCCCGGCCTTCTCGACTCGGTCCCGGCATCTCCAGTCCGCCGAGTCGGCCAAGGCCATCCCCGGCCGACCCGACTCGGCCTCGGCGTCTCCAGCTCCACCGACCCGACACTTCCCCCGATATCTCCAGTTCCGCCGAGTCGGCCAAGGCCATCCCCGGCCGGCCCAACTCGGCCCCGGTGCCTCCAAGTCCATCAACCCGCCCCGGCACTATTTGCCAGCGGGATTGGTCCCAGCCATCTCGGGTTGACCCGGCTCGGCCCTGATAAGTCGGGATCTCCCAGTTCCCACCAGATCAGCCCCAGCGGCTCAAGAAACTGCCTCTCTGACGCACGCCGCCCGACAGTGCCTGACGCGCGCACCCAACAGTCCCGCCGGCTGATGGGACGTAGCCCACTGATCAGCCCAGATTCATGCAAGGGCTCAGCAGATCTTCTGACTCAAGCAATCCCATGTGATCATGCCAGAATCAACCCCTATAAAAAGGTGAATCCACACACCAAACAGGTATGCGCGATAACCCCCAAAATTGCCATCTCTACTCTCAAAGGGATTCCTCCTCTCGGAGATCCCTCTTCTCCACACAAAACGGGGCTCACTCGAGCCCTTCTTCAGCTGTGACCTCAGTCACTAACTTGGCCGTCGGAGGGTCCCGCCGGAGCCCCCTCCGGCCCCGGGACTTCCTTGCAGGCAACCCGGCGAGGTGAGGATTCGAGGAGCGCCTCCGTTCCCGACATCCAGGAGAGGTGATCGAGCGTCATCAGATTGGCGCGCCAGGTAGGGGGCATAAGAAAAAGTAGCGAACGTCCTCCCCGAGCTACATTTTTCGTCCCCCCTCTTCTTCCAGAAGCCATGGTGGTGACCTGAGCTCAGGACGCCTCCATCAGCTGCCCAGCGGGGCTTCCCCCGCTAACTAGACAGCAGGAGGCTAATCCTCCTGCTGCCGACCCTTCGGTCGCTTGCCCGCCGCCAGACGCCGCTGTCCAAACAGCGGAGCGGCTGGCGACTCTTTCTCAGCAAGTCTAGAATCTCACCGCCATGATCCACGGGCTCCAGCAACAACAGTCCATGGCCACCCAGCATCAAACTGCTCCCCTCGCCAGTCAGCAGTCGGCGAGGGGAGGCTCCCCCGGCGGGAGGCCGGTCGGCGAGAGACCGGCCGACGTCAAGCTTCCCCCAGGAAACCTCGGCGCGAGCCCTCCAAGCGGCCGCGGTCAAACGAGTTTCCTCCCAAGCCACATCATCATGAGGAACCCAGGCGAAAGTCCCGACTTCCGTCTCCATCTCCTTCTGCCTCCTCTTCTTCTTCTTCCTCCGAGCCACCTCGGAGGGCCCCGACGATCAGCCGCCAGGCGGAGGAACGCCTGGAGGAGTACAACCGGCACCTCGACGAGCTCGCCAAGAAGATCAACCATCAGCCGGAGGAAGAGTTCAACACTCGTCCTCCCTACACTCGCCGCATACGGGAGGAACCGGTTCCCTCGAGGTTCTGCTTCCCCCATGTGGACTCGTACGACGGTACGACCAACCCCCTCGACCACCTCGAGAGTTACAAGGCTACGATGCAAATCCAGGGCGCCCCAGATGCCCTCCTCTGCAAGGCCTTCCCCGCAACTCTGCGGAGGGCCGCACGTGCATGGCACTCACACCTGCCCCCTCACAGCATCGACTCCTTCCGGAAGTTGGAGAGGGCATTTTTGACCCACTTTGATGCCTGCCGTCGGATTCCAAGGGTGGCAGACAGCCTCTTCTCCGTCCGTCAGAAGGAAGGAGAGTCACTGCGGGACTCGTGTCCTGATTCAAAACCGCCGCCCTCGAGGTCTACCATCTCGACGATGCGGTGGCCTCCCTAGCGTTGAAGCGGAGACTCCTTCCGTCCCGCTTCACCTTCTCCCTGGATAAGAAGCCCCCAAGCTCTTATTTGACCTCCTCCTCTGGGCCCAGAAGTACATCCGCGCCAACGAGGCTGACTCGTCCAGAAGGGAAGCCGGCAGGAGTTCCAATAAGAAGCCACACCCACGGAACCAGCTGAGGGACGATCCAGGCAGCCCGAGCCGCCTAGTCGCTTTGACCAATGGCCCAGGCGCTGCTGGTTCCTAAGGGGCGGTTTACTCCTCTCACGGCTCCGATCTCCCACATCCTGCTAGAGATTGAGGAGGAGCCTTACTTTCAACGCCCACATCCCCTAAAGTCAATAAACCCCCACAACAAAGAGCCTTACTGCCGGTATCACCAAGACTATGGCATGACACCGAAGATTGCCGCCAGTTGAAGAAGGCCATTGAAAAGTTTGTCCAGCAGGGCCACTTGGGCAGGTTCATTCGACGAAACCTCGCGGCCCCAGGTGCGTCGGCACCTCCAGCACCTCAGATTTGCCCCAACAATGCTCCAACGGAAGGAACAATAGCATGACCTCATGAGGGGCGAGCAGCAACTCGGGGAGCCAACGGAAGGAAGCAAGCTGGCATCAAAATGGGAAGCTTCTCTCCCACATTCGGAATGCGGACGGTATTATCAGTAGCTTGCTGATCCTTTAATAAAGTATTATTCAGAATATCCTTGTCTTATCACGCTCTTGGGATGAGTGTATTTCTTAGACAGAGACCAACTCCGTGTTGGCAACAAAGACCAACTCCGCGTTGGCACCGAAGACCGGCTCCGCGTCAGCACCAAAGACCGGCTCTGCATCGGCAACAAAGACTGACTCCGCATCGGCACCAAAGACCAACTCCGCGTTGGCAACAAAGACCGACTCCGCGTCGGCACCAAAGACCAACTCCGCGTTGGCAACGAAGACCGGCTCCGCGTCGGCAACAAAGACCGACTCCGCGTCGGCACCAAAGATCAACTCCGCGTCGGCAATGAAGACCAACTCCGCGTCGGCACCAAAGACCAACTCCGCGTTGGCACCAAAGACCGGCTCCGCGTCGGCACCAAAGACCGGCTCCGCATCGGCAACAAAGACCGACTCCGCGTCGGCACCAATGACCGACTCCGTGTTGGCAACAAAGACCGACTCTGCGTCGGCACCAAAGACCGACTCCGCGTCGGCACCAAAGACCAACTCCGCGTTGGCAACAAAGACCGACTCCGCATTGGCAACAAAGACCAACTCTGCGTTGGCACCAAAGACCAACTCCGCGTTGGCAACAAAGACCAACTCCGTGTTGGCACCAAAGACCAACTCCGCGTTGGCGCCAAAGACCAACTCCGTGTCGGCAACAAAGACCGACTCCGCGTCGGCAACAAAGATGACTCCGCGTCGGCAACAAAGACCCGCGAAGGCAAACAGCTGCAAAAAAAAAAAAAAAAGCTAAGTATACTACACTGAGAAAAAGTTTCTTTAGCATCTGAATGCGTTACAGAAAAACCAGCAAAGACCGACTCCGTGTCGGCACCAAAGACCGACTCCGCGTCGGCAACAAAGACCGGCCTCCGCATCGGCACCCAAGACCGGCTCCATGTCGGCACCCTCAAGCTCAAGACCTGCGGATTCCAATCAACAGAGTTTCCTGAGGGGGCAGATCAACCCTGCAGAAGGAGACCAATTTCTTTAAAGAAAAAGGCACCTTAGCCCAGCCCAAGCGCCCTCTGGTCACCCTCCGGGGTTCAAAAGGTTCTCGACGGCCTCAACTTTGCATCATCGGCTTCATCTTTGCCTCAACGGCTAACTGACGAGCATCACCCAAAAAAGTTAGCATACGCTACTTTCAGTGGCGGGTGTGAGGTAATCAATTCGCCTCCAAAAATTTCTTGAAATTCTACACTCCTTTCGCTTAGCTGATGCAGAGCACGCAAGCTCAAGGAGTGTGGGGGGCATTTGATGGAGCCAGTTGACCACATGGAAAATAAAAAAAATTTTGGACGGCTCCAAAGACCGACGGCCCCAAAGGCCGACAGCTCCAAGACCGGCACCTCCAAGGCTGGCACCTCGAAGACCGTCAGCCCCAAAGGCCGATAGCTCCAAGACCGGCACCTCCAAGACCGGCACCTCCAAGGCCGGCACCTCGAAGACCGTCGGCCCCAAAGGCCGACAGCTCCAAGACCGGCACCTCCAAGACCGGCACTTCCAAGGCCGGCACCTCCAAGACCATCGGCCCCAAAGGCCGACAGCTCCAAGACCGGCACCTCCAAGGCCGGCACCTCCAAGACCGGCACCTCCAAGGCTGGCACCTCGAAGACCGTCGGCCCCAAAGGCCGACAGCTCCAAGACCGGCACCTCCAAGGCCGGCACCTCGAAGACCGACGGCCTCTAAGGCCCGCACCTCGAAGACCGACGGCCTCCAAGGCCAACACCTCCAAGACCGGCACCTCCAAGGCCAGCACCTCAAAGACCGATGGCCTCCAAGGCCGACAGCTCCAAGACCAGCACCTCCAAGGCCGGCACCTCCAAGACCGACGGCCCCAAAGGCCGACATCTCCAAGACCGATGGCTCCAAGACAGTCGGCCCCAAAGGCCGACACCTCCAAGACCTGCACCTCCCAGTCGGCCCCGGCGCTTCCATCCCAGCCGGCCCCGCCTGATCCAAGTCGGCCCTGGCGCTTCCATCCCAGCCAGCCCCGCTTGATCCAAGTCGGCCCCGGCGCTTCCATCATAGCCGGCCCTGCCTGATCCAAGTCGGCCCCGGCGCTTCCATCCCAGCCGGCCCCGCCTGATCCAAGTCGGCCCGGCGCTTCCATCCCAGCCGGCCCCGCCTGATCCAAGTCAGCCCCGACGCTTCCATCCCAACCAACCCCGCCTGATCCAAGTTGGCCCCCGGCGCTTCCATCCCAGCCGGCCCCGGCACATCTCAGCCGGCCCCGGCGCTTCCTTCCCAGTCGGTCCCGCCTAATCCATCCCAGGCGGCCCCGGCGTCTCCTGTTCCGCCGAGTCGGCCAAAGCCATCCCCGGTCGGCCCGACTCGGCCCCGGCATCTCCTGTCCCGCCGAGTCGGCCAAGGCCATCCCCGACCAGCCCGACTCGGTCCGGCGTCTCCTGTCCCGTCGAGTCAGCCAAGGCCATCCCAGGCTGGCCCGACTCGACCCGGTGTCTCCAGTCTCGCCAAGTCAGCCAAGGCCATCCCCGGCCTTCCCGACTCGGCCCCGGCGTCTTCAGTCCGCCGAGTCGGCCAAGGCCATCCCCGGCCGGCCCGACTCGGCCCCAGCGTCTCCAGCTCCGCCGACCCGACACTTCCCCCGGCGTCTCCAGTTCCGCCGAGTCGGCCAAGGCCATCCCCGGCCGGCCTGACTCAGCCCCGGCGCCTCCAAGTCCGTCAACCCCGCCCCGGCACTGTCTTGCCAGCGGGATTGGCCCCAGCCATCTCGGGTCGACCCGGCTCGGCCTTGATAAGTCGGGATCTCCCAGTTCCCGCCAGATCAGCCCCAGCGGCTCAAGAAACCGCCTCTCTGACGCGCGCCGCCCGACAGCGCCTGACGCGCGCTGCCCAACAGTCCGTCAGCTGATGGGATGTAGCCCACTGACCAGCCCAGATTCACGCAAGGGCTCAGCAGATCTCTGACTCAAGCAATCCTACGTGATCGTGCAAGAATCAACCCCTATAAAAAGGTGAATCCACACACCAAACAGGTATGCGCGATAACCCCCAAAATTATCATCTCTACTCTCAAAGGGATTCCTCCTCTCGGAGATCCCTCTTCTCCATACAAAATGGGGCTCACTCGAGCCCTTCTTCAGCTGTGACCTCAGTCACTAACTTGGTCGTCGGAGGGTCCTGCCGGAGCCCCCTTCGGCCCCGGGTCTTCCTTGCAGGCAACCCGGCGAGGCGAGGATTCGAGGAGCGCCTCCGTTCCCGACGTCCAGAAGAGGTGATCGAGCGTCATCAACATCCACCAAGGCTAGTCAGAATGATTAGAGAGTCAGGTTGAGCCACCCTACTTCGATGTTGAGGAAAGGGAGGTGATTGCAGCCTTAACATAGATTTAGCCATTCTGAGATCTTAATCTTTTTCAGGAGTCGAGTCTAGTGCAGGTGGGCTTGACTTCTCTGTTCGATGGATCTTCACAGGTTAGGAAGACCTGATGTATGAGCCTATAGCTTCAATTCTTAGCTGATGTCTCTTATGGATTATTTAGAAAGCAAATTTGTTTCAATACTACACGGCGAACGCTCTCTCTCAAGACGCTATTGTCACTTACTCCACGAAAATGGATTTCATGCTGCGAGTTAATCCTGTATTTTGACACGTATGTGATTAACGTCCCTGTAAAACTTCTAGAGCTCTCTTCTCCTTTACCCCCCCCCCCCCCCACCATAAACTTAGGAGTAAATCTAATAAGCCTGGCTTGGGTGGGTTGTTTAGTTTGGCTTGGGTGGGTATCTCCTGCGCCACCATGTTCTGGATGCTCATTGTACTGTCATCGATAAAATTCTTAATTCGCTGGCTCGTAGGATTTCAGCGTCTGCTTACCTTTCAACTCCTTAATTATCGACATTCGATCTATCATCCTTCAAGAAGTTCAAAATGGTCTCATTCGACATATCTATAGGGAAGCTAACTCTATGGCCGACTATTGCTGCTAGGATTGCTGATCATTCTGTTATGATCCAATTTTTACTCTATGATATTTCAGGCTTGGCTCATCCTCAATTGATGTAATTATCCCTGTATCATTAAAAAAAAAAGGATTTTATGTCAGGCAGCATGACGAAAACGATTAAAACATGAGAATGGTTGAATATTGAGCAGTCAAACATTAGCGCATGGGCTGAGGAACTTTCCATGTGAAATAATAGGAGTTATGCCGAAGAATAAGTCAGACCGTGATCAGAGGGAGGTTAAACGAATACGTAAGGGCAAATCACAAGTAGATTTTATCCAGATTTGCTTCTTTAACTCGCTGTCTTTTTCCATCCCAACCTGGAAACTGGAACTGGACCAGGGAGGAAAAGAGAGAGACACCAATTCTTACGCACTTGAGGCCCCCACCACCTGATCAAGAGCAAGCTTTCTTCTCAGCCACGGGCATCCCATTCCCCCGGCACCATCAACGGAAGTTCGACGCGAACTTTTTTTATTATTATTATAAAAATGAAGAAAGAAGGCGGCAACATGGTGAAAAAGGGGAAGGAAGAAAAAGGAAGTCACGCGAAGAAAGAAACCAGTGGGCAAACGACAACCGAAAGGGAAATGAAGTGGCTAAAGCGAACAAAACTCCAGCGAGAAGACGAAAATAAAATGGTGTTGGAATCCGACGTGGTTATCACGATGTGGGCTGAGTCATATTTAAGTACGAATTGAGTGATCCGTGAAAGATCCTGCGCTCCTCCGGGTCGGTGCCCCTCTCTAACCGCCACGTTCTCTGTCTCTCTCCCTCTCGCGCGCGTCCCCTTCCGTCTCTCAGGGAATCGCTCTTTTCCTTCGGTGGGGGAGCAGCGACGGTTATCCATCCCCTCCAATCCACTCATCTGGAGGAACCTTAGTGCTTCTAATTTTTTTATAAAATTGATGGTTTTGAGTTAGCTCGTCGGTGGTGTCCACGAGGATCGGCGTTGGATATAATTCTGAGCTGCTGCGGAGCTGCAAACAGGTGCGTTCCGTTTGTTTCTGATGGAATTTTAAATTTTGATGGCCTCTTTGAGTTCTTGAGTTGGAGAATATCTAGCATGCATGAATAGATGTTAGGGAATTTGGTGAAAAATCGAATCTTGGTTTGGATCTTGCCCGCAGGGTTACAAAATTGATTGGGAGAAGCAAGTGTGAGGATGGATCCTTAGGGTTTGATTGGGGGAGCTGATATTTTCTATTGCAAAGTAGTTTTGGACTTCTTGTTTGGATAATACGTTGGTGCCATGGCTTTTTCTCCTGTGGTTTGATCACGTCTTGGAAAATTCTTGCTAGAGCGTTTGCATGGACTGCCGTGGATATGATGATGGATTTGTGGAGATTTAGAAGCCCAAAAATTTAGTGGAAGAGAATGCTCTAGATTGGAATGGTGTCCGATTATAATATTGCATTCTAGTTTCCCTCTTTGTGATGCTGCCTTGATCGAGCGACAAGAAGATATTATCCTCTTTCTGTTCAGAATTTCGCTTAAGGGGAAATATAAAATTATGCTCAATGAGTTAGAACGGTAATGGAGTGCCTAAATGCTCCAGTGTGATATCTTCTATATGCAGGAGGTGAGCTTGAATTATTTAAGGGGGTACTTATGCTCTTATTGAGTTGGAGTAGGAATCTGCTAACACAACCACGTATAGGATATTATAATCCATTAGAAAAGTGGTTTATGGCTTACTGAGAATCTTGGGATTGCAGGTTCAACACCCTCTTCAGACTCTCCTACTTTATTCTCCATTGGATGAAAGGTTAGACTTAAAAGATGGTTCCCACCTATATTATAGGATTTTATAATGAAGCATAGTAGCGCATGCAAATATCCTCTTAATAGATGGTTAAAGATAAAGGGAGTTCATTTAGTTAAATACTAAATTCTCACTTAAATTACCATAAATTTCAGTTCTATCTCTCTCTCTCTCTCTCTCTCTCTCTCTCTCAAATAATGTTTAGTTTGGCTGGCCAAGACAGGCACATGTATATGTGCTGTTGCACATGTTGAAAGCTGAGACCAAACCCATTTGCAAACCTCTAACCATACCCAATCAGGATAGCATAACATGTGCATGCTATAGAAATTTCCTTTTCCTTTTAAGGCTTACCAAACTTCAAGGGTCCAACATGATAAACCTCTCCACAAGACCTTTTAGAAATAAAATTTGACCATCCCTCCTCATATGCTTATATTTAATTCAAACATCGCTCTTATACTTGCAGTTATTCATTGTTGGAATTCTGGATTTGTTGCTTACCATATCTAGGCAGTGGAGGAACTATGTCCTTGCTTCAATATCATTTATGAATACTCATGCTTCCTGACAAGACAGGTATGGAGGGGTGCTATGAGGACAGTGAAAGGTGAACTTCACATCTTTCCTTATATATGCAGCTTTATCGGTATTTTTCTTATGCTTTTTCCTTTATCAAATTATGTAGTATGCCCTGCATAGAACAGCCTATTTATCATATGAAGTTATTAGACTTATAATTGTTTATTCTTTACTTAGATCTTGATTATCACTTTTTTACTAGGCATGGTGAGCAGGTCCTTCCTAATAAGGATGTCTACGTTGGAAACTTTAATGGATTACTTCCTCATGGGAGGGGAAAATATATGTGGTCAGATGGAACATCCTATGAAGGAGAATGGGAGAAAAGCAAAATGACTGGCAGAGGAAGGATTTGCTGGTCCTCTGGGGCCGCATATGAAGGTGACTTCTGTGGAGGCTTCCTTCATGGTTCTGGCACTTTTTATGGACCTGATGGCTCTGTTTACAGAGGGTCTTGGAGGATGAACATGCAGCATGGAATGGGAACTAAAACATATCCTAATTTAGACATTTATGAGGGTCACTGGAGGGAAGGATTGCAAGAGGGCATCGGTATGTACACATGGAGTAATGGAAACTCCTATAATGGAAACTGGAAAGCTGGAAAAATGAGTGGTAGAGGAGTTATGAAATGGGCAGGTGGTGATTTATTTGATGGTCTTTGGTTGGATGGATTAGAACATGGCTCAGGTTACTACAAGTATGCAGATGGGGCATACTATTTTGGAACATGGAGTAGGGGGCTCAAGGATGGGTGGGGAACTTTCTATCCAGCTGGAAGCAAAATACCTAAACAAAAGTGTTATGAATCCATGGTATGTAATGATGGAGCACAAAGTCTTTGTCCTGCTTCATTGATGAGTTCTGAAGAACTCAGGAATAAAACATTGCATAAGAAAAGATTCAGTTTTAATGGATGGAATATAAGTAGTTATCTCCGACGTTCTGGACGAATATCACATAGGTCTATGTCACTTGATGGAATTTGGAATTATGGTAATTCTGCTGGTAGCATTTTGTCACAAGACAGTTCCCTGACATTGCCTTCTTCATCTGATGAAGGTCAGCATGAGCTCCAAGATGGCAATGTTTTGGTTTATGAAAGAGAATATATGCAAGGAGTGTTAATAATGGAAAGAACAAGATTTTCTGACTCTGGTGTGACACCCAAAAATAAATGGCACCAAAAGATTCAAAGAAAACAACCAAAAGGACGAGGTGAAGCTATTTTCAAAGGTCACAAGAGCTATTATCTGATGCTAAACTTGCAGCTTGGAATTAGGTATGTCTTACCTTAGTTACTTGTGCTAGAGTAAGTGGGTCCAACTTTCTGTCTGTTTTGACTTGTATGCAACTTGAATTTAGTTGTATTGATTATGATGCACTTGCTAATTCTCTTTCTGTCTTAATTTTCAATTAACTTATGCTTTTTAAAAAAAAAAATCTGTTAATTCTTCCTTTGCCTCTTGAGTGAATATCGCCAGATTGCTTGTGGCATGATTAATCCCAATCTTAATCTTTTAGCTTCATTCCACTTGTCTAGGGTTGAACTCATGAACGTTTACAATATGGTAAAGTAAATCTAATTAAGAAAAGTTACAATCTATATTAAGTTTATGGGTTTTCTTTAAATAATTTTGTTGCTGTTCTAAAGTAATATGTTAAAGGTTTCATTTTAAAGTTGACAGGTACACAGTTGGAAAAATTACACCTGTGCCTGCACGTGAAGTTCGTTCCTCTGATTTTGGACATCGAGCTAGAATACGGATGTACTTCCCTAGCAAGGGATCCCAGTTTACACCTCCACACAACTCTATTGGTTTCTTTTGGAAGGACTATTGTCCAATGGTTTTTAGGTAATTCTTTTTGTCTTACTTCTTAATTAATATATCTGGAATTCTGGGTAATTCAACACCCACAGCAAGTTCATTTTAATATTTTTTGCTCCTTTCTGTACATTGTATGGCCTAGTAAGCAATTATATCCTTTCCTTTTAAAGGAATTTCTAGAGAGTTAACTTATATTATTATAATCATGCAATAAATATCCTGAATTTTCCATGAAGACTCTATTGTGAGTTATCTTCTTCTTTGCTCTCAGTTAGCCTGATTCACATAAGGAATTTGGGGGAAGACAAGTATTTTTGCATGTGTATAGTACCAATCACTGCAAAGATCAAATAAGCGAAGATTTGATTCTTTTTCTGTGCTCAACGTGTGCAATTCATCTCATAGAATTATAATCATGGAGGAACATTCAAGCATGAGCTTATGATTTATTTCCTATTTGATGAGGTTCTTATTACGTATGTAGTCCTTTGCCATTGAAGCTAGTTGCTTGTGGTTATCTAATGGGTACAATCTTACACTTGTAAGATTTTTTTTAACTATAAAAATTCTGTAGAAATAATTAAATGATTGGTTTCATGAAGTATGAAGAATGATGAGTTCAAGATGCATCTCTCTAAAGATGCATATTTATAGTTTCACCATTGTATTTTTAATACTGATCACTTGGTTTGGCTGCAGTTTATTGATTTTGAGTTCTCTTATGTGACATGATAGGATGTTTACTAACTTTACCAGAAGAAACTTCTTAATTAACAAGATCAAATTAATGTAAAATACTTTTTTCAGGAATCTACGGGAAATGTTTAAGATAGATGCAGCAGACTACATGATGTCAATATGTGGGGGTGATGGTCTGAAGGAGCTTTCTTCTCCTGGGAAAAGTGGCAGCATATTTTATCTTTCACAAGATGAAAGATTTGTAATCAAGACTCTAAGGAAATATGAACTTAAGGTTTGAATGATATGGAAATCCTTTTCATTGTCAGAGATTTTATTAGAATTTTTCAGTCAGGTGTTAATTAATTCTTGCAGTATCTTTTTTTGTTAATCTGAAAATTATTTCACCATGCATAACATTTTAATCATCTTAACTTCATATTACTAAAAAATCTCATAACAGTAGCATAGAACACTTCTTTTTTATGAACATTTAATAAGCATTTTTTATTGAAAAAATAGAGCAAGGCATAATATCGGCATGCTGGCAAACTAATATCTTGCAACCACATATGTTAGTCATGTCTTCCTCACAGATGAGTCAACACTACATCTATTGCGAAGAAATGTGCATGTTAACTGGCATAATTATGAATTGATATATTAAACATTTAAAAAAAAAATGCAAGATATTCTATTTCTGTTGCTCAGAAGTTCTTTATAAAATGCTAAATGTAGACTTATTTTTGACTACAGACAGTGACTGGTAATTTTTAGACAATCCTTCTTGTATGAAAGGTTACATGATGATTACTGTGACCTTCCCAACTTTATTCAGTTTCTGCTAGTGGTTTAATTTGTTGAAGGTTTCATAACCCTCCCATGAAGAATTGTATTTATAGTTGTTGCAACTTTTTTGATCCCTTTTTCATAAATTCCCCCTAGCAGAGCTTATATTGTCATCTGGTAGGTACCCAGAGGTATTATCATTGGATCTACAGTAAGGAAAGGAGCTGCTACCTGTATTTTATGGCTCAAACATAGATGAGACAAATTATGCAAAAGAAGGTTATGGTTCCAGTTACTTGATGCTAGGCATACATGAGAAAACTTCCTATCACATATAGGGAAGGAGCATTATATCTAATGTGAGGAAGGCCAAGTCTGTACTAGCCCACCTTAGGACTGTTGAGGGGACAGTGCCTAATTCTTTAGGTGTTTAGAATGCAGGCACCAAGAAAATAAACAAAATAAACAAAGAAAGAATCTGAGGGTGTCTAGGAGGGATACATGCAGCTAACTAGGAATTAGGATACATGCAATCAGCTTGAAAAACAGGATGAGGGCCCTTTGACAATTTTGGTTGTTTTGGGAGTCTTGCACATTGACTAGGCATTTGTGGTTATAAGTGGTTTGGAACAAAAAATTACTAAATAACATGTCCACATATTGATACAATTGTGCATGCGATCATGTTGTTGCTTCAGCAGAGATCCTGACTCTGTGCACTTGGGGTAGGGGGTTGGTGATCCTTGAGCTAGATCTAGTTTTACCTCCAAGAGAAAATGCCGAGGAAAACTCACAGTTGCAAGCCGTGGTATTCATTCCATGGATTGTAATTAAATTCAAGTAGCAACAAAATACTGAAAAATGAAAAATGTGTTAGGCTTCTTGATGTGGCATGATGGAGGCCTCTCAAGGTTTAGGAGGAAGCCCCAACCCATATGCAAGTTGAAAGACTGACGACAAACCTAGGCTGCTTGTTAAGCATCTTGGCATCTTCTTTGTATTGGGATTGTGGTGGAGTTAATCGGTGTTAGAAAAAGACTAGGCTAGGGGATGGAAAGATCCAAGGGCTATGTTTATTGATGGAGATTAGACATGAGGTGATCTAAAATTTGAACTTTATGATCTTAGGGATGAGTGGTGAAAAATGAACGCAGATCCTAAGATTATTGATGGTACAAAAGAATGAAAATAAGGAACCCTAGGGTTAACAATGGTGGCAATGGGGTGGATGGCATTGGTTGGCCTTTACCATCCATGCATTGGCCCTCTGGCTTCGTGGAACCCACCCAACGTGTTAAACTTGTCTGGCTTAAGCCTACAAGGGGGGCCTTTACTAGCTGAGGTGAAAGGAATAGGAAAAGAGTTGGTGTATAGAAGAAAAAGGAAGGGGTAAATTGGTGGTGGCACACTAGAGCAATGGCATAATATCAGGGACATAGGAGCTCTATGACTTCTAGCTCCTTAGGTTTTTATGATAATCAAAGTAACCACAATCTATCAACTCTATAATAATAATTAACTATTTGTTTGTATTCTAAATTGGTGAAGTTAAGTAGATTTTATCTTGGAATTGCATCAAGAGCCCCATGCTGGGAAATTTGCTGAAAATGTGGTTTTGTTATTGCAGATTCTATTGAAGATGCTTCCTAAATATTACAATCATGTTGGAGCATATGACAATACCCTCATAACAAAATTTTTTGGTGTTCATAGAATAACAATAAAAGGTGTTCAGAAGGTATTTCTCTCATATCTTCTAATATATTTCCTGACCTGTTAATGCTTTTGTTGATGTTTATGCTTAACCTTTGCAGGTCCGGTTTGTTGTGATGGGAAATATGTTTTGCACTGAGTTGCACATTCATCGTCGATATGACTTGAAAGGTTCAACTCAAGGAAGATCAACAAGCAAGCATAACATTAATGAAAACACTACTTTAAAAGATCTTGATCTGTCATATGTTTTCCATTTGGAGAAATCATGGCGCGAGTCACTTTTTAGGTCAGCTGCTTTCATGTTATTTAGTTTGAAAAATGCCAAATATTTGATCAAGTTCATGCTTTAGGAAGCTTAATAGCTCATAACTTACCAAATACTAGATTGAATAAGTGAAATAGCTGCAGGTTTATGATTAGGCCATTCTCCATGATCAAGAAAGATATGAAGTGTAACTTGAAAGTAAAGTCTGACAATAACAGGCATTATTTTCTGATGTATACTGTAAAAATAGTAAACTAGGACTATCACTTAGACTCGTTGGCTTGGACCCAACCTGGACTATGTCCCAACTCTGACTACATATAGACCCATAGACTTTTAGGTTGGGTAGGAGTCCAATGATAGGGACAAAGAATTTTAGGTCTAGTTCTAGCAAAAACATAACCAATTCAACTCTCAAACAACAATTTACTTGGTATATATATTATATATTACACTAATTAATATGTATTCAAACTATATAATTTGACTCTTACACCTCTTATTTTCACTATAAAATATAGCAATAAAAATCTTAAATTCACCTCCCACCACCTCCCTTAGTCCATCTTGTTGTCATTACTTATAGGCTCCATCACTATCATCCCTCCTTTGGCCATTGCACACCATCATCTCTTTTCCTTTTCTCCCCCCTTCTTTCACACATGGTAGACCTAGAACATAGCTCTGTAGATATCACAACTTCCAAACTTTGACTCAAACCCTACCTGTCCATGAGTTGAGTTAATTCTAGATCCAATTGTCTATGAAATTGCAAGGCCTTTCATGTCTATGGGTCCAATAAGGATTGACTATGGATTGGGTGCCTGATCCAGTACTAAACAAGTCCACTTGTGAAAAAGAGGGAACAAGAAATAAAAGTTAATGACAGTATCTGATGGTCACAAGAGGAATGGCAGTGATGGAGTTTTTAGATGGATAAGGGGCAGTGATTGGAGGCAAACTAAAAATTTTTAACATATATTTTTATAAGAAAAGTTAGAGGTATAAGGATAAAAAATATATTCTATGTTATATATATATAATAGATATGAGCTAAGTTAGTGGGTCTGGGTTGCACTGTGTACTCTATTAGTAGATTAGACCCAGAACCTTTTTATCGGTTAACCTTTGGACTCATATCCAACCCAATAAATAGTCTATTGTAGGGATTTGGTTAGGTAGGTTTTAGGTCTATGGATTTGGGCGATGGCCCATCTTCCCTCCTGCTTCTCTTAAATCTTCTTCAACTTTCCCAAACTTCAACAAGAATTTGAGCCATTCTCATTATTGCAGCCTCTTTAGGCATATACTATTTCTAAGCACCAATGTATTGGTTTTAGTACTTTGTTGCATTACTTAGACCTCTCCTTTTAAATACCAATACATATCAACAAGTCTATGTGTCAAACAAAGGTTTTAAGCCTTGGCATCATGCTTGTTGTCGGTGCCTTACTAGTCTAAGGTACAGTATGCCTCAATGCAGAGACACAACATAGTCCTCGAGTTGGCAGATAATACGTGCCATATATTAGTACTGGGGCATACCAACCCTCATTCCATACCGATACCATTTCAGGTTGATATAGCATGCCCCATATTGCCCAATACAGGTTGATATTTGAAATCTTGTGTCAAACACATCAGCTTTATGGAAAGAAAGTCAGTGCTTACATGCACAAACCTAGCTGATGAGGATGTTGACGTGGGCACAAGGCCTGTAGTTGCTAATGCCAACCATAGTTGCAGACTTGCAGCTACTCCTTTGGAGCATAACTGGATTTTCATATTATCACCTGCCTTTATGTTGCATTCTTTTGCACTATGTGCATGTAAAAGGTTCTGAATACTGAAGCATGCGACCTTCATTCAAAAAGCGGACTGCTGTGTGCTAATTTAGTTTCACGACAACATTTTATATAAAAATCTTGTTCTTAATTTCCATTCTATAGTTGTTCACTCTCATAGTACTTTCTTAGTTTAGAGTTATGCTATATAGCCAACCCCATATGTTTGGAAAAGGACTTGGGTATTGGTAATGAAGATGACGTATACTTGTCAAGGGACCAATCAAGTTGGATGATATCATATACCGTTATTTTAATAGAACCCATTGAGAGGCATGCTACCACTCATTTCTAATGCTGATTACTTGTCCATTACTAAGAGCTAGTTTATTCTATGATAGGAAAATTCTACGCTTATGAGGCTGCTACCGGGGCACAAAGCCCTTCATTCCTAATGTGAAACCTAAAATGTTAAATACTAACACTGCATTAAATAATATATTTTTTCATATATCTTTCTTTTATTTTTTCAATCTTGTCAGATTAGACACACATATGTTTCTGAATCCAACCTCCATGTGCCTGTCCATGCCATGAAAAATCACTACTTTATCCTTAACTGGGTTCAACTCCTACTTTAATCCTTCATCAAATTTTGTTTTAATAATATACATGATTGGCTTCGCACCTCTCTTTTGGTCTTTACGTGGTTTTCTTTCATTGAAATTTCCACTTTGAGTTTAGGAGCACATCTTTCAAGCCTTTGTTTCACTTGTAAGTTGTAACTATAAACTAAAACTATGAACCAACTCCTTTCATTGGAGGCTCACGGTG
Source organism: Calamus simplicifolius (assembly GCA_900491605.1). Lineage (NCBI taxonomy): Eukaryota > Viridiplantae > Streptophyta > Magnoliopsida > Arecales > Arecaceae > Calamus > Calamus simplicifolius. The sequence continues at coordinate 1,073,178 of UESW01004198.1, forward strand.
AGACCCTAGTTACATGACTTGATTCTTAGGTGGATTTGATGGTGTCATTTTCTCCAAGTTTGGATGAGTAGAAGAATAGGTGAAACAAAGAATACCTACGGTGAATATACTTCTAGAAGTGAGAGTAGACTATAGGTTCCCAATTAAGTGAAACAAAGAATACCTATGGTGAATATACTTCTAGAAGTGAGAGTAGACTATAGGTTCCCAATTAAGGACCGCTGAGAGAACCAAGAGACACAGTGCAGCTGCTTTCTTATATGCCTTGATGGTACAACGAAAAGTACTATGAAACATATTGTCCTTTAATTTGCAAGCAGCATGTTAAGACGTTACTTTATTTACTTCTTTTCTTTTTGAAATATTGATTAACTTTAACTACTTCATAATGATGTTAAAAAAAAAATCTTCAAGGCATATCGACATAGTAATTAAGTAGTATGTAGAAATCCAGAATCATAAATAATTTTAGATATTTGTGTAATTTGCCATTTATTATGCATCTTCCATAATTTCAAGCAAACAAGCATGTTGACATATTAACAAATACAAATAATATCAAAATTCATGATAAATACCACAGGGTGAAGATTGTACTTTAGCTAAACATGATGGATTTCTATGTATAATGTTAATAATTTGAAAGCTTATATCCCAGCTGTATTATACTCAACTCAACTTAACTCATCTAAACCTTTTCCCAACTACATAGGGTCAGCTACATAAATCTGCTTCCTCCACTCTGCTCTATTTAGGATCAAGTTGACATTTAAATTACAAATAGTTATATCTTTTTTAATTATTTCTGTCCATGTTAGTTTAGGTCTACCTCTACCTCTATCCTTACCATGAATTGTTAAAAGATCACTCTTTTTAACTAGAGCATCCAAAGGTTTACGTTGTATATATCCAAACCACCGCAATCAATTTTCTCTCATTTTATCTTCAATTGGGGCTACTCCTATCATTTCTCTTATATGTTTATTTCTAATTCTACCTTTAAAGTTTTACCACATATCCATCTTAATATATGCATTTCTGTTACACTTAATTTATTCACATGTTATTTCAATATTACCTAACACTCTGCTTCATATAGCATAACTGGCCTAATAGCAGTTTTATAAAAAAAAAATTTAATATTAATGGGATGCGCCGATCATACAATACTCCCAAAGTATTCCTCCACTTAATCCATCCTGCTTTAACTCTATAATTCACATATTCACCTATTTCACCTTCTTGCTAGATAATTGATACTAAATACCTATTTTTTTCATCTTTTGATATCTCTTGGCTTGCAATCTTCACTATTTCTTTATTTGTATTTCTACTTTTATTAAAATTACATTTCATGTATTCAGTTTTAGTTCTAC
>UESW01004198.1:1074644-1126797 GCA_900491605.1 Calamus simplicifolius
GGTGCTTCCTTCCCAGCCGGCCCCGCCTGATCCAAGTCGGCCCCGACATCTTCTCAGCCGGCCCCGGCGTGTCCAAGCCAGCCGTCCCCGGCATCCTCCCAGCCGGCCCGACGCTTCCATCCCGACCGGCCTCGCCTGATCCAAGTCGGCCCCGGCACTCTTCTCAGCGGCCTCGGCGTGTCCAAGCCAGCCGTCCCCGATCCTCCCAGTCGGCCCTGGCGCTTCCACCCGGCCGGCTCGCCTGATCCAAGTCGGCCCGGCAGTCTTCTCAGCCGGCCCCGGCGTGTCCAAGCCAGGCGGCCCCGGCACCTCCCAGCCGGCCCCGGCATCTTCCCAGCTGGCCCTGCCTGATCCAAGTTGGCCCCTTGTGCCTCGGCACCTACCTCCGCCGAGCCTTCGCCAGCCATGATGATTGAACCACAGCGTTCAAAACACCTCTGCGGAATCTGACGCGGGAGAGTTCAAATTCACTATAACAGAATAAGATTCTGAACAAGGAATCATACCAAGATGTGGCCTATGACCTACAATAGTGGCCTAGGGACCACGCAGCCACTGATTCTCGAGCCATCGGCCAGCTCTCCCTGCGTCGATCCTCTAACCAACCAGATACGGATCCTACCGGCCTGTAGCAACATGATTCGAATCCGTTTCGAATCCAACAACTTTCAGACCTCATCCAGGCACGTCCAAGAAGTCAGGTGACCGCCTATAAATACTACCACCCTCAAGCCTCTAGGTACGGCGATTCTATGCCCATTTTTCATTCACAGTTCTCACACTCCGCCATAAAAGCTCCCGCAAGAGCTCGGAGGAACTCTTCTTGGGGGATCCTTCTCTCCATATTTGTTGATTGCTGGTCTCCACTGACTTGGGCGTCGGAGGGTCTTCCGCAGAGGGCCACCCCCAATGCCTCTCGCGTGAGGACTGTCTTGCAGGTCCGCCCAAGAGGGAGCCCACGCTGCAGCCCGATCGCGCCTGAGCCGAAGGACAGATTTCAGCAGCAACAATATACATATGCAAGTCTTAAAGTTTGGAGGGGCATTTCAGTACTACCCACTTTTTGAAACATGAACATGCAAATATGGGATTTTGAAGGATACATATGCAAAAAAAAATGTCTTTGTTTTGAATTTTTTTCGTATAACCCTTAATTCTTTTTTTTTCAAAATTTTTATGGGGTTGACTTCTAGCCACTTTTTATCTGTAGCTATGGTAACAAATGACAGTTTCCTCCATTACCCTCTGTAACCACATTTAAAATTGACAGAAAATACATGACATAATAAGTTGGGAGCGAATAGACATCATAAATTACATTGTGCCCGGAAAGTTACAGTAAACATACCTTGCCATTATTATGATGTGAGACATTATTCAATCTTTTTTGTTATTTCTCCTTTGTTTGTGAAAGTTTAATATGCAATATTTATCTTCATTTTTCTTCATTTGATATCGTAGGTGACACCACGCCTTCAGGAGCTCATGGTATTCAAAGCTCAACAAGAGTCCAAAAATGACTTAACACTGTCCTCTAAGAAAGTTGGTTCTGTTTCAATGAACACCCCACAAAAGAGGAAAATGGCTAAAATGTCTAGTGATAAGCAGCCTCCTGCAAAGAGAAAGAAAGATAGTGTACCTAAACCTGTGGAAGCATCTGATGTTGATCAAAATAAAGCAACAGGGAATGCCAATGATACCGGAGCAGTGGATAAAGGTGAAATAGCTGCTTCACCAAGGACCACTGACTCTGCTGCCACCAACGACGAAGTGGCAGGAAATTCCCAATCCATGGAATCTAAGCCAAAGTTTTACAATGATCAGTGCACAGCATTTATTTCAAACCTTAGCCTTGAGGCAAGTTACTCTTTGATTGTTGATTCTTTGTATCATAAAATTACAAGAAGCAACTTTTTTTTCTTTTTTTGGTGCAGGCAAATGAGAAACATCTGCAAGAGTTCTTCAGCGACTGTGGTGGAGTGACTGCTATAAGATTGTTGAGGGAAAAATTCACTGGCAAATCAAGGGTCTCTCTCTCTCTCTCTATATATATATATATATATGTTGTTGAGTGACTGCTATGTTGAGACGCATTACTCCAAATGCCTGTACTGATACATGGAACACCAGTACTTATCAAAATTATTAGATGCCACATGGCATGCCTTCATTTAACTAATGAACATTATGATATATGTATGGGGATCTAATAATTTATCATTTGAATCATATGATGAAATAAAATAAATAGATCTATTTTGATATGTTGTCCAAATGTCTTCAACTATAGGGGTGTAAGCTTATGAAGTCTTGCTAGTTGCATAGTTTCAAATCCTGGTAGGATGTCTCATGGATGTTGAGAGGGGGTTGCCATTCCTAGAATTGGAACATGACTATCCCACCATTGTCCTAGCATACTAACCAGTGCATCCTAAGACTCCATCTTGAGTGTTGAGATGGCACAAGACAACAACACGTCTGCTTCCATAGAAAATCAAGATCATCCTATCCCATAAGATTTATAAACTTGGCTAATTGTTTGGCTTTCACTATAATCATGAACAATTATATTAACAAGAAAGAAGTGCTTAAACACATCAAGAGGTTGCTGTAGAACATTATTATAGAACACATAATGCACATGCTTATATAAATTAATACATACACTAGCATATCAATATACATATGTTTCTGATTAGAACTATTGTATGAGTGCCTATGCAACAGCACCTGTAAAATCAGCCCTAACCAGATGGCTGATTTTATGATTAGGAGATACCTAGATTATGGATCCAATGATAAAAAGCATGCATTTTTTAGTGTTTATTGAAATTATCCATTTTTGACAACTCAATGCATAGGCTAAGAGTCTCTAAATCAGATGATCTTTTATCTATAACTTGTTTACAGGTAGTAGATCCAATATGCATGTCCCAACATGGATACCTATGGACAATTTTTTTTTAATTTGTCATATCCACATCATGGTTCCAAACATGGGTATCCTGTGTCCTGGGCCTAGCCACCAATATCAATTGTTAGTATTTGAAAATTTAAAACATTTGAGAAGACTATGATAAAGGAGAGCAGCTAACTGAAAGGTGCAATATTTTAAGCATTGAATATGCTCAAAATTTTGCCAATTCTAGATGCAGCTGTCCAACCTCTCATGCATTAATATGAGCTCCTCATTTATTGGATTCCTAATTTTTTATTTTTTAAAAAATTAATAAAAGACAGGTAGTTGTAATTGATTATAACATTTTGCTTTGTTTCATAGAAAACTTTATAGATTTCTGAATTGTTTGCCCAGGAAAGCATAGGGTGGCCACATTTTGGTTTAAGAGAAATTACAAAACTTGCATGTGCCTTTTCTTTGATGCAATCATGCAAAAACAAGGGCAACACAGATTTTGCTAGTTATAGACATGGCAATTCTTATGCTGCTTGCATGCATAATATGTTGGTCATCAAACAGATGTGTTAGCATAATTCAAATCTCTTTTACATTTAAATTAGGTCAAAATTTTGAGTCCTGACCTAGTTCACATCCAATTGTATCAGGTCCTGCCATGTTTAAGTTTTATATGGTTATTTATATTAAATTTGGTTAGTAGGTTGTGTTCTCCATATATTAAGCAATCGATACTTATAACATGCGGGCTTTACCAAAAAAAATGATTCTACATAATTAAATGACAACTGCATACATGTAACTGTAAAAAAGACTAATTGGTGATTTTCTACATTAAAATTAATGCTACAGAATATTGGTGACTTAAATTTGAGGAAGATCTGGGGTTGGTGGGGGAAAATATACTATGTAAATTTTGGATTGGATCGGATTTCACATGATGGAAATCTGATCCATATCTAAATTAGCTCAAGATTTTCTTTTCGAGCCTGAGCTATATAGGTTTTGGTTCAGATTTTGGTGGACCATTTTCAAATCAATTGTGAAACAGTTCAATCTGATCCACTCAAGCCCTCGTGAATGTACATGCGTGTTGCAACTGATAACTTTTTTCTGCATAGAGACATACACTTGCCAACGCATGTTCATATTGTACATGCTATGCTTCTCTTGTAAGTGGGGAATGAAGCCTTTTTTCCTGTCTCCATGGCATGCATGTATAACCATTGAAAATCAAATTTGTTGTATTATTTTGTTTTATGTCTGTTATGTTGTTTGGAACTGAAGGAATGCACATATGTAATGTTTAATTTGTTTTAGTTAACATGAATTCTGTGGTTAATATGGAATAGAGTGCTGGGCAATACTGAAACAATATGTGAATACATTATGTGTAATAGAAATGTGTATGTTAAGATGAATATATGGTAAAACTTTAAAAGATGGAATTAGAAATAAACATATAAGAGAAATGGTAGGAGTAGCTCCAATTGAAGATAAAATGAGAGAAAATTGATTACGGTGGTTTGGATATATACAACGAAGACCTTTAGATGTTCTAGTTAGAAAGAGTGATCTTTTAACAATTCATGGTAAGGATAGAGGTAGAGGTAGACCTAAACTAACATGGACAGGAATAATTAAAAAAGATATAACTATTTATAATTTGAATGTCGACTTAGTCTTGAATAGAGCAGAGTGGAGGAAGCAGATTCATGTAGCCGACCCCATGTAGTTGGGAAAAGGCTTAGATGAGTTGACTTGAGTTGAGTACGCTGTGCTTGTTCAGAGACATATTTGAATTCATCATGTCTCATCTGTCTTGGATTTTTGCAGGGGTTGGCATATGTGGACTTTTCAGATGATGAACATCTTGCAGCAGCCATTACAAAGAACAAGCAGACGATGCTAGGCAGGAAGTTAAGTATTGCACGTTCAGATCCAAAGCACAGCCGGAAGAGATCAACAAATGATGGTAGTTCATCCAAGGGACGTGGTATGTTAATTAGCTATAATCTCGTCATATCTTGTTCTTTTTGAGAATGTATGTGACAAATATTAATTCAAGTAGTGTGGTGTAAAATAACAACAAACATTAGCATACAAAATTGGGCAATCCTTGAATGTGTCCTTATGGCATAAGAATGGCCGCTGCTAAATTAAATAAAACTTCCATTTTTGAACTTTTTGATGTTTAAGAGGCACATGTGCTGTGCAAGCCAGTCAGGCTTTGATGTAGGACAGTCTATCTTGGGGGTCTATAGGGTCTAGGGAAGCAAGCTCAACCCTCTAGGTTGCTGGTAAATTCAATTCAGACCTAATTTCTGATTATAGTTGAACTGAGAAAGTTGGAGTTCCAATGCAAATTTGATAGTGGACGCTGAGATGAATATTAAATATTAAACTAGGACCAAAATAGGGAAATAAAAGAATTTGGTAATATTTAGGAATAGATCTAATTGCTTACTGTTCATTCTGAAAGCAGATCAGAATTACCAAGTTAAGTGAATTACCAAGACAATTTCTGTGAGGAAGAGGAATCAAATAAAGAGAATCCATTGTTGTTAAAAGTGTTAGGCCCACTTAAGCATAAAGTGTTCTTGGAGTCTAGGTGCAAGACGCAAAGCATAGGTGTGCGCTTGAGTGAAGCAAGGTGTATATTTTTGAAATAAATGATGGAATAATTTACTATTTATATAATCAAGGTTTATCAACTTAACTCAACTAACATAAATGAGGTATAATTTACTATTAAGTTGAGTTGGGTTGAGTTGAGTATAATCAAGGTTTATAGCACATAAGAAAAGAAAGGTGAAAAAATCATAATAGTAATATATGTATCTTATTAGCTCAATGAAAAGCCTCTTCTTTCTTAACTCAAATTTGTAGTCCCTTGATATCTTTTTTTTTCTCAGATGATAGCATAATTTTTTATGTTTCATCTCTGTCTTCCAAATTTTAGCTTTTTTTATAGGATAAGAGAAATAATTGTGTATGAGATGGTGTATTATAAAGTCAACACAGTCTAATAAATATAATAGATTTAAAAAATACTATAAATATAGCTTAATAAGAAAGGTGTGCTTATCTTATGCCTCAAATCAGATAAAAAACTAGCGTATTTTCCACATCATATGCGTTTATATGAAGATACTTTGCTAAGGGTATAAGAAGCATCCAACTTTTGGCAACTTGTGCCCTAGAGTATAAGTGTCTTAACTTTTAGCACCTTGTGTCTTAGGGTATAAGAAGCGTCTAACTCTTTGACAACATGGAGAGAACCCATCCTAAAGTTGTGGGATTTAAGGTTTAGAGATCATCCTACCATTATCATGACATTCTAATAAGCACATCTTGCGCATCTTTTATCCCAAGTATCAGGACAGTGATACATCTCATTCCATAGAAAAATTGGGATGGCCCTATCCCATGAGATTTAAAACTTGGTTTCAAGGACTTGGAAATCATAGCTAGAGGTTGGTCTCCTACCAAATCCAGGCCTCATGTAGGGTAGTAAGTACATGAGCCATTAATTTCTGCAACACTCTTTTCATTCAACAATAAATAATATTTATAGAGCATTAAATCCATAAATAGAAAACCCTAACTCAACTTTATTTCAAAATCTGAAAACTCTCCCTACCAAGGCATGGTAACCGTGGCATGGACATTGTCATGCATGGTAGAATAGTAGCACTACAATAATATGAGCCATTAAACCATCTAATAAAATGAGATCTTTTAACCCTTTGATTCCAAACAAATTCGCTAAAAACTAAAAATAACCAGAGAGATAAAGAAAAGAACATTAAACTAATAACTACAATTAAAAATATTAAAATCCCTAAGTTGCAGCCCTTGATGATTATGGCAGTCTTGGGCCTGTATCAAGCCCTTAATGAGGTGATGTGTGAGCCTAAAGGCTAAAGTGAAGCCTTGATTATTTTTCTAGTTGGCTTAAAGTGTTGCTACTATTGCTCTACTGCAACAGCAGTAGCAACAACAACAAAGCCTTAATTCTAAATTAGTTAGGGGGCGGCAGCAGCAACAACAACGCTTTAATTCTAAATTAGTTGGGGTTGGCTATATGAATCTAATTTCTCCATTTTGTTAAGTTTATAAGATGCAGATATATCAAATTTTTCTTTATTACTTCCTTTCATGTAACCTTCGTTCTACCTTTACCTCTTTTTTGTTTATGCATCAAATCTTTCTCTTGCACTAATACATTCCTTAATTTATGTTATAAATGTTTAAACCATCTAAGTCATCTTTCTCTTGATCTATCCTCAAATAGTGTAATCTCTACCTCTTTATGAATGACCTTATTTTTTTATTCTATCTTTTCTTATATTATCATACATCCATTTCAACATTCTCTTTAATCACTCATCTTGTGCACATATAGTTTTCTAACCATCCAGCCAAGTTCCGCAAAATTAGTAATACATTATCGGTTGGGTATGGTACAAGTACATTATGGTGTGCACCCAATATTGAGACATGATGCCTATTTTTTTCTTTCTTAACTGTGTACCACTCGGTACCGAGTGGTACATATCGATATCAAGTGGTATTGGGCGTTTCAGCTTGGTTTGGACTGATTCAGTTCATATTGAATTGAAACTCAGTACCGTATTGGTATTAACTTGGAGCAGTCAGTATGGGCTAGTACGACAGTTTTGCATTCAATATTCTATGCCATAAAGCATAATTGGTCCTATGGTTGTCTTATAACGTTAATTGTCTTATAAAATGCCATAGAAGATGACTGGAAAATATGAAACAGAGATGCAGGTGTTGGATGTGGACTGCATGTGAAATGTTTTACTACGAACCATCCATTCCAACTAACCTAGTTTACATAAATCCTAATGATTAATGTGCGGTAATGTATCTTGTCATACTGGTATTTAGATTTTGAGTTTACTTAATATCATGGGCAGATGTGTGCAAAAGAAAGATGCATTTTCTCCCTTACGTTCCATGATTGCTTGTGGTAATAAGAAAAGCCTAAATTATGTCAACTATATAACACACGTGGCGTACCTCAATGAGTTCAAGGAATTTTTGGAGAACCTACCTCGAGGCATGAGGTGAGGTGAGCTACAATTAAAACTGATTAAAATTCCTTATAAAATGTTGATTCTTAGTCTACTTGTTATGCATTAAAAATCTCATATGTATATTTGATATATGATTTTGATGAAAATGCAATTCTTATTGACAATTGTTTTCATCTTCCAAAAGCCTTTCTTCCATAATTTGTTATATGGAAGATGTACTGGTGAGAAAAGTTCCATGGAAAGATCTTACTGTAGAAGTTTTTAGAATTTTTTTTATTGTCCTTGGATTAAGTCGTTTGCTTAATAGTTGACAAAAATGGCATGAAATTGATCTCGAATATTTTGCCATAATCTTTGCCAATATTCTAGTTATGTTTAAAGATCATAGTATGCCATCATTTTGTTTGGAATATCTCAATTGATGATCAATACGAATTAATATTCTGTAGTTTATACATTTTGTCAATGTTGCTAAGATCAAGATTGAGGCTTAAATTGTAGGGGTTAGATCAGATCGAATTATGGATTGGATTGTGGATCTTATGATTTTTTTTTGATTTCTTAAAAATTTGAAATATAAAAAATATTCAACATTGCAGAACAAGTCAGTTACGAAGTAGAAGAATAAAAGGCTATACATGCAAGTACAGTTTCCTTCATCATAATTCCATATATAGTATGTCTAATGGGACATGTATCATGTCTAATTATTTAGTATTTTTTTATGTAACCTATTTTACATAGAATGTTTTAGGAAATAAAGGATCAGATTTCAACAAATGGTTGTAAAAATATGAAAAGTGCCTCTTGATCTTAATTGCACAAATGTAAAATTTTCTTTGAGTTTTGCTTTTTAAGAGTTAAAAATTGTAACAAGTTTGCTAATCTTACAATCTTGGACCTTTTAGAGATGAATAAGTAATTCTAAAGACACATTTGATAAATTATATAAAATAGATTTGCATGATATAATAACTAAATAGCATGATAAGCTTGATAATTATAATCAAAGGGTTTGTATGACTGTTGATATAAATCTAAATCTTATGATACTAATTGATCCCTGATCCAATGATAGGTGCCAGGCATCACCTTTTCTGCTTGTCTACTGCCTGGTCTTTCAAAACATTGCATGACCAGTTGTAAATCAAATGCATTCCACGTTCTCATGCTCATGTTTTCTCATATCCTGCTAGGACTTTCTTTTGCTTGGTTTCATGCAAATTTTAATCTGTGTTTTCTTGCTGCATGGAGCAAAAAACATTTATGGCATTAAAATAAAGTGATTTTTTGTAATTGCTTATGAGAACTCGAGAGCATCGGATAATCTACTTAATTGTGGAGTTCTTGTAAAAATCTTGATATTTATTTCTCAAGAACTGTGGAAAAGATGGGAAAGTTCTGTGCTTACTCAGAAACCTAGAGATAATTTTCTTTATGATTTTTAGTTTAAACTAGTACTGCAAAGTGGACCTATTTTAATCAGTTTAGATTGTCTTTAAAATTTTGCACGTACCAAAAATGCTATCCTTCATGACAGATTTAGCTAGGGTTCGAGCACTGCTTGTTACTTGTAAATGAGTTCAATAAAATTAGGGAGACTTTCTAATTGTAAGTTGTGGTCTTAGGTTGCCGATTTGGTGTTAAGTTAGAACTCTCCTTGAGGGAATCCCCTATCATCTGGTGCACCTTGCCTACTCTGGGCCTCAAATTGAGGGCATAGGTCTCACCATTTGAAACACATGTGATTGTAATTCTTGAATTGAAGGAACACAAATATGATTATTTACAATTGGTTTCAGCGAAAGTGTAATGTTATTATCTACAATAATTTCCATACTCTATTTTAAATTAAGACTGGATTTAGTATGGATAATATTTTAGGCGACTCTAAAGGTAGCCTGTGAAATAAGTTCTTTGGCTGGCAGCTACCTCCATTTGAAATTAGTGAAGACTCTAGGATGATGCAATTTTGCTGTGAGAAGAATGGATAAATGATCCTCCTGAGCAGTTGAAGTGATTCAAAATTGCTCGAACAATAAATGGATACCGATCAAAGAAACAAAAAGTTGACCCTAACATTCCCATAGTCTTTGCTGCCCTCTTTATTGTTATCGAGGTTTGAAATCTCGGCGAGTCAACTTTTGACTCTGTTGATCCAAGTCATCTTATAAGCTAGTCAAGATTTCATTTTGTTTTCTAGCCTATGCAACAAAAGGGCAAAAGATTGTTTGGATGGACTCAGATGAAGTTTTGTGACTTGAAGGAGCTTGTTTAATAATATTTGTTCAAGTCAAGTTCTTGTTGTCATTAATGATATTTCTAACATTGTTAAATTTGACTCAGTCAGTTGCCTTAAGTTGAAATGAGTTCAAACCCACCCAATTATTCATATATGCTTCTCAACCCTTTTTTTATGTAATTTGTCTCAGTAGTCTCTTAGGCTCATAATAACTTAATACATTACTGCATGTGGCTAATTAGTAACATATGGAATCTGTGTTTACAAAATAGAGAGCTAAATTGGTCCTTCGATTCATAAACTTGGAATCCTGCTACATATTGTATTTATATTATAACTATGGTTGCCAACTTGTCATTATATATGTAAGGTAATATATTTTCTTAATGCTTATCATCTCTTAATATGTTCAAAATGTACAAAAAAAATAAATTATGCATTTTGAACTACTCTAATGCTTTTTAGGTTATTCATGATAGGAAAGTTACTACTTCGACCTCGTGATTATTCATTGAAATTTTCTTTGTGCTTTAACTTTTCTACGAATTGAGTTGACGAGTGTTTAGAGGGAAAATATCTGAAGCTCTTAGCCATTTGTGACCTTTTTTTCTCCAAAGAATTTATGTTTTTTTGACAGAACTTGTGTTTTATTTTTCCTGAAGATTTATTTTCTTGTATTTTTGTTTCACTTAAATGTTTAATTTAAAATAAAAGCTAGTTGATTTTCTGATGTATGCTTTTCGACTTTGCTGGCCTGTTTATAATTCGTTTCTGCAGGCCAAGGAGCCCAAGTTAGAAGTGACCATAGCCGTTCAGTGGAGGTATCTGAAGGAACATTCAAGGAAAGGCATGGAGGTAATGTGAAACTCATGGGAAAGAATACTTTTGCTGCACCCAGAGCTGTTATAAGACCTCTTGGGCGGAGTGACAAGCAAGCAAAGGTCAATGGAGAATTTGAAAAGCCCAAATCAAATGATGAATTTAGAGATATGCTTCTGAAGAAATGAACATTATATTTCTGAAAATGGTGAGTTTTTTGTTTGCTTGTTGAAATTTAAAGTATTTATTATGGCCGAATTTTGTGACAAGCAACTAATTAACTTGGTTTTGGTTGGTTATATCACCTTCTCAAATGTTCTATCGTATAGTTTTTCACGTGTTGCTAAGCAGTCCTAGAAATAATTATGTTTATATTTCCCCTTTTAGTTGCCTCATTTATTTTAATACTCTTAAATGACCAAAAATTAATCATATTTCTAGTTGAACTGTTGTTTCATGATCCAAGTATTCATATTTATATATGTAAGAGCGATCTGGAATGATCTGCATTTTTTCTTGGATTGGTCCCTTGAGATCGTAGTTACAAGCTTCTTTTGTCAATAAAAATGTTGCAGGATAGAAAGGGTGATTGTTCTTGTACATTGGGTGCTTCTATCATTTTATATGCTAACCTGAAATGTTAGAAGCATTGTCAACTTTCCTGGCTGAATTGACCTCTCCACCTTGAAGTACATTGGGTGATTATAATGTCTAATATTGCCGTTTAGAACAGGGCACTTAATGTGCTTACCATTTATAAAGTAAAGTGGTGTTCTTTGAACTGACAGTACAGGCATCCTTCTATTTCATTGCCATTTGCTAACCTTTCATCATTTCTCTCTGTCTTGTATCCATGATACTACCAATTGGTAATGATCAAATCACTTGACACTTTTATAGCGTGTATAAATGAATTTCCATCACATAAGTGCATGTGACATCCTTACTCAAGAATGTTCTACAGATTGTATTTGTACTAACTATTTCTTGTATTTTCCAGGGTGAGTGCTAATAAAGTATAGTCATGAAAGCTTTGCAAAGTTCTTGTCTCTCGTTCTGGGTATGCTTGCTGTTGGCGTATGTTAATTTTCCTCATGTGGCATATGTCAGGGCAAAGAAGAAAATGGTACTTGAGAAAAAGAGAAGGAAAACAGTATGGAAAGGAGCAAGAGAAGCCTAGCATTGCTTGTCTTAATACAAGCTTAGTTTGTATATAAGTTAAACTCTTGGAATGCATGTGTGCATTTTTGTCCTAACATGCCAGTTCTTTCTGGCCGTTACCAACGCTGAACCTTGTTCCTCCGTATGTAACAGATGGTAAGTTAGTTTGGATTTTGCGTGTGCTATTGCTAATCTTGTTTACTTCTAACCCCGTTTCCAATCTGCTGGCAAATTCTACTTGTTAAGTGGCACAACGTGTCATGAACTTTTTATTCATTTATTTAGTCTAAAGAACTATTCGCCAACTGCCAAAATCGATGATAGGATATTCAAATCAAAGTTCAGCACTATTAATCATGATCCATATCCCTAAAATTGTCAAAAGAACAAATATCATATATTCATATGTTTTGACTGTCTTTAACCCATGCATCATGAGAACACAATAATAATAGTAGATGGCTTTTATTTAGTATACCATAACATATGATTAAGAATTTAAATTGAGAATTTATCTTATTTATTATGTTTTGCCTACATATAAAGTAAAAATTAATAGATTTTAGTGCTTAGTTCTTGGCAAAACTTGGTGTCATATGATCTTTGCAATCACTTATAACGCATATAGGTTAGATGCTAATAAAATATACGATATTTGTTTTTTTTGGCATTTTAAATGGTACAGACAGTGATCAACAATGCTGGTCTTCAGTTTGTTGATTTTGGACTCAAGGGAAGAGGGTATGCTACTCTCCCGGAGGAAAAAAAATTCATCTTGAATTCTCGTGTCTAGTTTCTACCTTCTACAAGGATGAGCAGTATTCTCTTACTTAAGCAATTGGCCTTCATATTCAGTAAACGATAGCAGTGATTGCATGGATCATTTAGTCCATCTAGTTTCTTTTAATTTAACTTTCTCCTCACCAATTTCTTTTGTTTTTGATGATGCCCGATCATCTTGCGTGAACGTTCCTTGAGTTGCTTGACGAAGCTTCTCTTTAGATGGGGACTTGCAAGAAGTCCTCGAGAGTGAATATTTCGGTGGGGACCCTCTGACGTTCAAGCCTGTGATCAGAATCAAAGCCGTGACTTGAGGAAGCTCGAAAGAGATATTTTGAATTGTGAAGCTCTCTAAGTGCTTGAGTATTCATACCTGATCGGGAGTTCCTCTTATTCGTTTTATGGATATTCCTTGTCATTTAGCGATGGAACGAGTCATATGGAGTCTTATGATGGATGATGATTTTTGGGACAGATGATGACTTTTAATGCGGAATGTCAGAATTAGTGGGGTTTGTCCCATCTGATTTGAGTGATTTGGGCTTCATGAAGGATGATGACTTTTTGGACGAAATGTCAGAATTAGTGGGCTTCGTTCCATTAGACATGTGGACGCAGGCGGTTGGTGGGCTAGTCTTATCAGGCATGTGGGCTGCAGGTAGTTGGTGAGCCCCGCAGGCAGTTGATGGGCCCTATCTTGTCGGAGATGAGGCTGCCTTGGAAGCTGGGGCCGAGTCGAAGATGAGGCTGCCTGAAAAGCAGGGCCGAGTTCGGAGATGAGCCGCTTATGAAACTGGGGCCGAGTCCGAAGATGAGGTCGTTTAGGAAACTTGGGCCGAGTCTGAAGATGAGGCCGCATAAAAAGCCAAGGCTAAATCCGGAGATGAGGCCGCCTTGGAAGCCAGGGACGAATTCGGAGGCGAGGCTGCCTAGGAAGCCGGGGACGAATTCGAAGATGAGGTCGCCTTGGAGGCTAAGGCCGAGCCTGAAGGCGAGGCTGCCTAGGAAGCTGGGGTCGAATCTGGAGATGAGGCCGTCTTGGAGGCTGGGGCTGAGTTCGGAGGTAAGGCCGCCTAGGAAGCCGGGGCCGAGTCGAATCGGCAGTATCCTTTGACCTCCGCCGTCAGGTAGTTTCGGCCGTTAACTTACACGTGGCTTTATCAGCCACATCAGATGCCCTCCGCTCCTGAGCTTTAGTGGTCACGTATTCCACGCCCGCTAAGCGAAAGGAGCGTAAAGTCTCTTACCATCATTGAGCTTTGTGTGCCATTAATCATCGGGGGTGGCCACGCGCCCCTCAGGAGGTAGGGTCTTTTCAAAGTTTCCTCCTCATTTAAGGATAGGTACAAAAAGGAACGTCGCCCGCGAGGAGATTAAGAAAATGCTTCTCGAGTGACGAAAAAGCGGGGTGCCATTATTGGATCACTATCACCAATGTCCCATCATTAGCCATGGATCGCGCTCTCCCGCATGTCATCGAGGCATTGTATCTCGGGTGGTGAAGGGTCCTTTGACAGCTGGACATCATCTTCACTCGCGGGAGTCCATGTGGCACTGCATCAGGCGGGACGTTTCAAAAAATATATAAAGATCGTCCTGCCTGTCCCTTCGAGCCTTTTACGCCTTTGGTACTTTCTCTGTGCTCCTTCTTTGTCCCCTGAGTCCTGAGCTTTCTATTCCATCTTTCTAATTCCAGGTCAGTCATCCTTGCTTTCTTTTTCTTCATTTTTCTCCTTTCATGACCCTCGCACCAGTAGGAAAGGTAAGAGTCCCATGGTTGAGCCTTTCGAGGATGAGATCCTTTAGGCACGGCATCGGGCAGCTGGTGGTATCTCCATCCGCGACCATTCGATGACCGTGACCCAGGTGCTACCTAGGATTTCTCCATCATCACCAGTCCGTTCAGCATCTTCTTCAGCCGCCACTTCTAGTTCGGCGGATCTGGAAGGGATCGCCTCCACCATGTTTCCGAGGAAGTAGAAGACCTTAGGGCTAGGTATAAGGTCCCTGATAGTGTTTCCTGTTTGCTCTTGAATCCAACGACAGGGTGACCTCCAGTCGATCTGGTGGGGTTGCCCTGTACGAGGAATTCTTTAAGAGTGGGATCCGCCTTCCTTTCTATCCCTTCATTCTCAATCTTCTAGATAGGTACAACCTTATTTCAGCGCAGTTGAGTTCGAACTCCATTCGGATTATCTGCGCCTTCATTGTACTTTATCATTTTCATGTTCTTTCTGCCCGAGTTTCTCTGTTCCGAGTTTTGTATAAACTCTGCTACCCTAACAAGGTTGGGTGGTAGAGCTTCACCTCCAGACCTAAAAGGGCCCTTAAACTTGACCTGCCCTCTAAAATCAAGGGATAAAAATCTGCTTTTTCTATGCCCATATGGACAGAGTGAGGATGGGCTGGGGGAGTTCCGATATTAGTCCGAATAAAAATTCGATCGTAGATGAGATAGACCGGGAGATCTTTGATTTGCTGATATCTTCTCGTATTCCATCCTATTGGGAGTTACTGTCCAAGAGTAACCTTCGCGAGGCTGGCGTAGCACTGGCGTCGCCAGCACCAGCGCCTGGTGAGTGCAATACTCCTTCATCATTCATTCATTCATTTCATCACTTTTTTTTTTGACCTTTGACCTCCTGCGCAGCAATGAAGTTTTTGTCCGAGTAGCTGAGGATAGGTACCCGAAGGAGGAGGAGGCTGCTGGTGATGTGGTGAGGCCAGCATCCAAGAGGCTTTGCCCAGAGGTTCAGAGTGAATCGGCTCGGGCCTCCGCGGTTCCATCCAAGGCCGCACCCGCAGGGGAGCCGAGAATAGAGAGTTCCCCGATCGAAGTGCCAGCAAAGGGGGGCTCTTCTGTTGGAGTTGAGGCGGAGCCAACGAGGAACAGTCAGTCGGCTCTGGCAGAATTGACAAGGGACGAGACCCAGCCATAGCTGGGCTGAGAGAGGAGGCCGCTCCGGAGGCCATTCCGAAGGTCGGGGGCAAGGCACCGCCGGTGGTGTAGATCGAAGATGAGGCGCCCCCGACAGCCCAGCCGGCACCCGGTGGAGAGACCGCCCCCGCCACCACTACGGCGGCTCACCCCGGGGCCCCACTGTCAAGGCTGTCGGTGGTGCATAGCAGTCGATTGGCGGAGCGCCTGTTGGAGCACGTCCGCCTCCCACACTTCCAGGAGGATCTCTTCTGCCAACCAATCACCGACGCCCTTGATACCTTATATACTGTCATGCTTCATGTAGTATTTTTGTGTTATCTCTCTTTGTATTGACATGGATCAGGCTTTAACTGGTTGATTTTTGCAAATGGCGAATGACATTTTTGTCCTCCGAGACACTTGCCTCCGAGCCGCCAATAATTGCGGGCTTGCTCGGAAGGAAGCGACTACCGCCCAAGCCAGGGTCGGCAACTTGGCCATGGAGATGGCCGAAGTCTGGGCCCAAGAAGCAACAACGGCCAGCAAGCTTTGAGTCGCCCAAGAGAAGAACAACGGCTCGGAGGCGCGGCTCGAGGAGGCCGAGAGGAAGGCCAGGGTCGCCGAGGCCAAGTTGGGGGAGGCCATGGTGAGGCTGAGGTCCACCGAGGAGAAGTTGGAAGACGTCCTCTTCAAGCTGGGCGATGCCGAGGAGCAGGTCGAGAAGGTAGAGTCCGAGGTTTGGGCCATTGAGAAGAAGGCAATCATCATAGAGACGGATTCCCGGGCTACCTGGGAGAAGATGACTGCCGCTGAGGCCCAAGCTTGGGAAGCTATGGAGTGTTACAAGGGCTCCACTGATTTTGCCACAGAGATGAGTGAGGCAGCGATTGACCCCTACTTCAAAGGCTTCGAGTGCTGCCAGGATAAGATCTCTCGGGTCTTCAAAATCGGCGATCTTGATGACTTCCAGCCTAAAGATCTTGAGGAAGAAGAGGAGCCGAAAAGGGATGGTGCCAAGGATGGACTGAGGCCCGCCGAGCCATAGACTCATGTATTCTTTTATTCGTTTTAATATTTTGCTTTTGATGTAATCGGACTTGAGTCGGTCTTCTTGTATGGCATTTTAAATATCAATAAAAAAATATTTTGCTTAAGTATAATGTACTTAGCTTTTTGTAGCACCCTTGTTTCCTTGCATTTACGTCTTAGCTTTGGCCTTTAGGCTTGGTAGGGTGCATTCCCAATCTTCTTGACTGACCTCGGGAGTTGGCAGTCTGACTTGAGGCTTGCGTAGACTTTAGGGATGGCTAAGCTCGCTTCTGCCCTTTAGGCGCTCGCTAGAGTGATCTTAGGGTGCTGATGCCGGTCATGGACCACTGAGCCAAGATTGAAAGCTTTTTGAGACTGCATCGAGGGTTTATTTACGCCAATCCGAAAGGTGATTTGAGAGCTGCTGAATTCGTCAGCATCTTCTGGAACCACCTCGAGGGTTTCTTTGGTCAGCCCGGGGTTGACTCGAGAGTCGCCGAAACCATTGAAGGTCTTGAACTGCCTCAGGGGTTTCTTTGATCGGTACGAGGGTGACCTAATGATCGCAGGACCGTTGAGAGCCTTTTAGAACCGCCTCGGGGATTTCTTTGGCCAGCCCAGGGGTTGACTCGAGAGTTGCTGAAACCATCGAAGGTTTTGAACCATCTCGGGGGTTTCTTCGGTCGGCCCGGGGGTGACCTGATGATTGCAGGACCGTCGAGAGCCCTTAGAAATCACCTCGGGGGTTTCTTTGGTCGGCCTGGGGGTTAACTTGAAAGTCATTGGAACCATCGAAGGTCTTGAACCGCGTCGGAGGTTTCTTCGACCAGCCCGGGGGTGACCTGATGATCGCAGGACCGTCAAGAGCCTTTTGGAACTGTCTTGGGGGTTTCTTCGATCGGCCCGAGGTTGACTCGAGAGTCACTGGAACCATCAGAAGTCTTGAACTGCCTCGGAGGTTTCTTCGACCAGCCGGAGGTGACCTGATGATCGCAGGACCGTCAAGAGCCTTTTGTAACCGCTTTAGGGATTTCTTCGGTCGGTGACTCGAAAGTCACCGAAACCATCGAAGGTCTTGAACCACTTTGGGGGTTTCTTCGGCCGGCTAGGGGTGACCTGATTATTGCAGGACCATCGAGAGCCTTTTGAAAATGCCTCAGGGGTTTCTTCGGTTGGTCTGGGGGTTGACTCGAGAGACACCGGAACCATCAAGGGTCTTGAACTACCTCGGGGGTTTCTTCGGCCAGCCCGGGGGTTGACTCGAGAGTTGCCAGAACCATCGAAGGTCTTAAACCGCCTCGGGGTTTTTTTGGCTGGCCCGGAGGTGACATGATGATCACAGGACCATTGAGAGCTTTTTGAAATCACCTCGAAGGTTTTTTCAGCCAGTCCGAAGGTTGACTTGAGAGTCATCAGAACCATCGAAGGTCTTGAACTACCTCAGGGGTTTCTTCGATCGGACTGGGGGTGAATTGATGATCGCAGGACCATCGAAAGCCTTTTGGAACCATCTCGGAGGTTTCTTCGACCAGTCCGAGGGTTGACTCAAGAGTCACCAAAATCGTCGAAGGTCTTGAACCGCCTCAGAAGTTTCTTCGGCCGGCTCGGGGTGACCTAATGATTGCAAGACCATCAAGAGACTTTTGGAACCACCTCGGGGGTTTCTTCAGCTGGCCTTGGGGTTGACTTGAGAGTCGCCGAAACCATCAAAGGTCTTGAACCGCCTTGAGGGTTTCTTCAGCCAGCCTGTGGGTTAACTTGAGAGTCACCGGAACCATCGAAGGTCTTGAACCGCCTCAAGGTTTTCTTTGGCCAATCCGAGGGTTGACTCAAGAGTCGTCGGAACCATCGAAAGTCTTGAACCACCTCGAGGGTTTCTTTGGCTGGCCCGGGGTGACCTGATAATTGCAGGACCATCGAGAGCCTTTTGGAACCATCTCGGAGGTTTCTTCGACCGGCCCGGGGGTTGACTCGAAAGTCATCAAAATGATCGAAGGTCTTGAACCACCTCGAAGGTTTCTTTGGCTGACCCGGGGGTTGACTCGAGAGTCACCGAAACCATCGAAGGTCTTGAATCACATTGGGGGTTTCTTCGGCCAGTCCAGGGGTGACCTGATGATCGTAGGACCATCGAGAGCCTTTTGAAACTGACTCGGGGGTTTCTTCGATCGGTCCGGGGGTTGACTCGAGAGTCACTGGAACCATCGAAGGTCTTGAACCATTTCGGGGGTTTCTTTGGCCAGCCTGAGGGTGACCTGATGATCAGGACTATCGATAGCCTTTTGGAACTACCTTGAGTGTTTCTTCGACTGGACCAGGGGTTGACTCGAGAGTTGTTGGAAACATCGAAGGTCTTGAACCATCTCGGG
Organism: Calamus simplicifolius; assembly: GCA_900491605.1. NCBI lineage: Eukaryota > Viridiplantae > Streptophyta > Magnoliopsida > Arecales > Arecaceae > Calamus > Calamus simplicifolius. The sequence goes on from UESW01004198.1 coordinate 1,093,945, forward strand.
GGTTTCTTCGGTCGGCCGGAGAGTGACCTGATGATCGTAGGAGCGTCGAAAGCCTTTTGTAACTGCTTTAGAGATTTCTTCGGCCAGCCCGAGGGTTTACTCGAGAGTCGCCAAAACTATCGAAGGTCTTGAACTGCCTCAGGGGTTTCTTTGACCGGCCTGAGGGTAACCTGATGATCGCAGAACCATTAAGAGCCTTTTGAAACTGCCTCAGGGGTTTCTTCGGCCGGCCCAGGGGTTGCTGAACTTCCAAGTCAGATAAGAAGGTAGCATTTGGAGCTCCTCTTATTTTCATCAGCTGAATGCATACATCATTGATAGTATTGGCAAAGATTGTCCGCATTCTAGGTGCGAGGAATTGGCCGCCCATCGAGCCTTTCGATCTGGTATGCTCCTTGGTGAAGTGCGTTAATGACTTGATAAGACCCCTTCCAGTTTGGAGATAGCTTGCCTCTCTCCATTGGTTTGGATACTTTCGCCCTTCTGAGGATTAGATCTTCGGGGCTGTTGACCCACTTATTGATTTTGATGATTAACAAAAGCCATGAGTATATTTCTTATATTACTAATGAAATTAACAAGTGTTTCAGGAATTTAGAAAGGTTAAATATTCAAATGTTACACAAAAATAAGTTTGAATCAGTTTTTTAATGGTATAAGTCAAAGTTCAGAACTTGGAGCCGACACCCAGAGTCATTAGAGCCGACTCTAGAGCGTATCGGAGCAGTTTGAAACTTTTGGCACGGTTTAGAGTCGACACCTGAAAAGTTAGAGCCGACTCTAACCTAAGATACATAGAACTATTTTATGCGTCAGAATTTGGAGCCGACACCTGAACATTTAGAGTCGACTCTAACCTGAGAACAAAGACTATGTTTTTTTGGAATTCTGCTAGAGCCGACACTCCAAAAATTAGAGCCGAGTCCAGATCGCGATGTGTCGACACCATAGTATCTTGTAGCCGACTCCACGATGGACTTATTATTATTTTTGGAAACCCGACTTAGAGCTGACATCTAAAAAGTTAGAGCCGACTCCAACCTGTCAGAGTCGATTTTCAAATTTGTCAGAATCAACTCCAATAGTTATATTTTTCCACCTACCCTCCATCGGATCTATTTCTTTGCGTAAGGAACTAATCCAAGTATATTACAATGGATATTTTTTACCAAATCTTGGATTAAGAAGGATTATAAAAAGGGGTTCCGTTCATTAAAAACAGAGAAAGAAAAATCGAGAGGAAAAAGAGAAATCAAGAAATTTCAAAGAAGAAATTCTCTAAGTCAAAGCCCATCTGTTGAAAAGAGAAGAGAGAAATCCAATAGCTCTCCAAGATAAAATTTGAAGGATTTCCATTGTTTTGAAGAAGAAGAGCAAGAGCCTTAAATTTTTAACCTTCTCTTCACCGAGCCTCTTTCAAGAATCTGAGTTCAAGCTTTGATAGTCCATTCAGAAAAGAAGAGGAAAGAAGAAAAGAAGAAAATCTCAACTTCACATTGCTTTAAAATAGGCTTTTCTATTTTCATTTTATTCATATTGTTTATTTGCTCATTTAAGGAGCTTTTGATTTGCTGTAAACATATATTTGAATTGCTTGTTTCCTAATTCAATCAGGGGGATTAAATTAGTTGAGGCAGTTGACCTTGGGCAAGCTAAGATTAGCTTGTGTTAGGTTTTATGCTGGTGAACTATGAAAACTAGCTGGGTTCGTTGTGACCCCAGTGTAAAATAACAAGTTCGAGTTGTGATCTTGAAAACAACTCAGCTGTAATCAGGGTGATTATAGTGTGGACCCAAGAATTGCTTGGGAGTGGATGTAGGTGTAGCTAACACCGAACCACTATAAACCTCTTTGTTTGTCATGCTTATTGCTCTCTCTCTCTCTTTTATATTGTGTTCATCATTTATTGCATCACTTCACTTGTGCACATTAATCTTGTGTAATTGGTTTTAAGTGTAAATTTTTTAAAGAACCCAATTCACCACCCCTCTTGGGTTGCCATCTGGGCCAACAATTGGTATCAGAGCAAGTGCTCATTTGGGCTTGATCTAACAATCAAGATCTAAAGATCCAAATGACAGCTCAAGCTGGATCATCTTTTTTTGAAGGTCAATCCACAAACCGACCACCTTTGTTTAGTGGCACAAACTATTCATATTGGAAAGCTAGAATGAGAATCTTTATTCAAGCTTTAGACTATGAATTATGGAGTGTCATTATCAATGGTCCTAGCACTCCCACACACATTGTAGATGGATCTATTATTTTTAAGCCCGAAAGAGATTGGAATGAAAATGATAGAAAAATGGTTCAGCTCAATGCCAAGGCCATGAATGTCCTATACTGTTCTTTGGATGCAAATGAATTCAATACAATATCTACTTGCATTTCAGCCAAAGAAATATGGGATAGGTTGGAAGTTACTCATGAGGGTACCAACCAAGTTAAAGAATCAAAAATTAACATTTTGGTGCACAAATATGAACTTTTCAGCATGGATCAAAATGAATCAATTACATGCATGTATACTAGATTTAATGATATATTAAATGGATTAAAAAGTCTTGGTAAGACTTATACTAACTCTGAATTAGTGCGAAAAATTCTTAGGTCTTCCAAGAACATGGGAAGCCAAAGTGACAGCAATCCAAGAAGCCAAAGTGACTTGAATATTCTACCTTTGGAGGAGCTACTTGGATCCCTTATGACCCATGAACTTACAATGAAGCAACATCAAGAGGAAGATGTGAAAAAGAAAAGGACAATAGCACTCAACTGCATAAAATGAAAAGAGCAGCAGTGAAGAAGATGATGAAACTGCTTTCCTTGCAAAAAAATTTAGAAAATTCATGCAAAGAAGGAGACCCTTCCACAAGAGAAAATCTGGTATTAAAATGAAAGGAGAAAAAGAAAAAGAAAAGGATCCCTTGATTTGTTACGAATGCAAAAAATCAGGACATTTTAGATCAGAACGTCCTCAACTAAAGAAGGTATACAAAAATAAGAAGAAAGCTTATGTTGCAACTTGGAGTGACAGCGAGGAATCTTCATCCGAAGATGATCAAAAGGAGGTTGCCAACATATGTTTCATGGCAAATGATGAAAATGAGGTAAATTTTGAAACCCCCAATGATGATTTTACTTTTGATGAATTATATGATGCTTTTAATGAATTAATTAGTGATTTCAAGATTTTGAGAACAAAACAAAACTTTGAAAACTGAAAACTTAGATCTTCTCAAAAAAAAAAAAAAAAGGTTCTTGAGATCAAAAATTTAAAATCTGAAAAGAAAGACATGTTAAAAAAAAGAATCAATTTCCACTGAAAATCTTAATTTAAAGAAAGAAATTAAAAAATATAAGAATATTGTTGATAGATTTACAAATAGCTTAGAAAAACTTAATCTACTTTTGAACAATCAAAGAGCTATTTTTGACAAAGCTGATTTAGGATTAGACCACATATGAAATAAAATGTGTCAACAATTTCTTCATAAAGAAACCAATCAAAAATGATACTTCATGTTACCATTGTAGCAAAAAGGGACATAAATCTTATGAATGTAATTTCAAAATGACTCATAAGAATTTAAATCATAAAGGTAAGAAAATATGGGTTCCAAAAGGAACGGTGTTTATTGCTACTAACCATGAAGGACCCAAGAAGGCTTGGGTACCTAAACAAAAGATTTGATTGCCTTGCAGGAGTGTCTTGCGGCCAAAGGATTAAAAAGAAAATGGTATCTTGATAGCGGCTGCTCAAGACACATGACGGGTGACAAGGAGCAATTCATCACCCTTGAAGTTAAAAGAGGAGGATTTATAACTTTTGGAGATAATGGCAAAGGCCAAATCATGGGCTTTGGTAAAATTCAAATCACTCCATCCACTTTTATTGAAAATGTTTTATATAGATGGATTAAAGCATAATTTAATTAGCATTAGCCAACTTTGTGATAAAGGTTTCAAAGTTTCTTTTGAAGTTTCTATTTGCATTGTATCAAATCCATTGACAATAGCATTATATTTATTGGAAATAGTAATGACAATGTATACTTAATTGATTTGGACAATTTGTCTACTAGTAGTCATTGCCTAATTGCTGATAATGCTAAGGTAAATGAGATTGGATGGCTATGGCATCGTAGACTAGGTCATGCAAGCACACACTTAATTTCAAAATTGCTTAAAATGGATTTAGTTAAAGGACTTCCAAAATTGGATTTTGAAAATAATAGAATTTGTGATGCATATCAATTTAGAAAACAAACTAAAAATTCTTTCAAATCTAAAAATATTGTTTCCACTACTAGACCACTCGAGCTACTACATATGGACATTTTTGGACCTACTAGAACCACTAGTTAGGAGGAAAGAAATATGGTCTTATGATAGTAGATGATTACTCTAGATTCACTTGGGTATTATTTTTAGCTCACAAAGATGAGACTTTCTCTATATTTCTGAAATTCTTCAAGAAAGTCACAAATGAGAAAAACACTACCATAGTGTCTCTTAGAAGTGATCATGGAACTAAATTTGAAAATTATTTATTTAAAATTTTTGCATTGAAAATGTCATTCATCATAACTTCTCATCACTTAGAACACCTCAACAAAATAGAGTTGTAGAAAGAAAAAATAGAACTCTAGAAGACATGGCCCGTACCATGCTATGTGAAAGCCAACTCCCAAAATATTTCTGGACGGAAGCTATAAACACGTCATGTTACATTCTAAATAGAGCCTTAATTAGACCAATCTTTAAGAAAACTCCCTATGAATTATGGCATAATAGAAAACCCAATATTAGTTACTTTCATGCATTTGGTTGTCGATGTTTCATTCATAATAATGGTAAAGACAATCTTGGGAAGTTTGACGCAAAATCTGATGAAGGTATCTTTTTAGGATATTCTACTTCTAGCAAAGCTTATAGAGTATTTAATAAGAAGTATCTAATTGTAGAAGAGTCAATTTATGTAGTATTTGATGAATCTTTAGCATCAAGTTCTGAAAAGATAGATGATGAGGAAGATATAAATTTGCTTGAGAGAGATATTGAAAAATTAAATGTAGATGTATCTTCAGATCATGAACCAGAAGCTAAGGATGATGACTCACCTAAGGATGATGGTATTGATACTACTCGTAATGATGTAGATCTACATAGAGATTGGAGATATGCTTATGGTCATCCAAAGGACTTGATCATAGGCGATCCATCTCAAGGTGTAAGAACTAGATCATCAATGAGATATATCAATAATCATCTTGCATTTGTATCTCATATAGAACCTAAAACTATTGAGGAAGCTAAAAAAGATAGTAATTGGATGTTATCTATGCAAGAGGAATTAAATCAATTTAATAGGAATAAAGTAGGGACCCTAGTTGATAGACCCAAAGGTCATTCTATTATAGGATCTAAATGGGTATTTAGAAATAAAGCTAGATTAGTTGCAAAAGGATATAATCGGGAGGAAGGAATTGATTTTGATGAAACTTTTGCACCTGATGCTAGATTAGAGGAAATTAGGTTGTTACTTGCATTTGCATGTTATGAACAATAATTTATTTTAAATGGATGTGAAAAGTGTATTTTTAAATGGATTTATAAATGAGAGTTTTTATTGAACAACCACCTGGTTTTGAAGATCATGAATTTTTAAATCATGTTTTAAACTGCACAAAGCAGTTTATGGTTTAAAACAAGCACCTAGAGCTTGGTATGACAGACTAAGTAAATTTCTAATTGAAAATAATTTTTCTAGAGGAAATGTTGATAAAACCCTATTTTTGAAAAGAAAAGATAAAGACTTATTGGTAGTACAAATCTATGTAGATGATATAGTATTCGGTGCTACTAACGATCTTCTTTGTCAAGAATTTGCAAAGTTGATGCAGGGCAAATTTGAGATGAGCATGATGGGAGAACTTAACTTCTTCCTTGAACTTCAAATCGAACAAGAAAGAGAGGGGATTTTCATCAATCAATCAAAATACACTAAAAAAATTCTTAAGAAATTTGGTATGGAATCAGTTAAACCTCTTGGAACTCCTATGAGTCCTTCATGCAAACTCGATAAAGATGAAGATGGTAAGCAAATTGATCAAAAATATTATAGAGGTATGATCGTTCTTTACTTTATTTAACAGCAAGTAGACCTGATATTATGTTTGCTGTATGCTTATGTGCTAGATATCAGTCTGAACCTAAAGAATCTCACTTAATTGCTGTAAAAAGAATTCTCAGATATTTAAATGGAACTAAAAATGTAGGATTATGGTATTCTAGAGACTCAACATTAAATTTAATTGCATATTCTGATTCTGATTTTGCTGGTTGTAAATTAGATAGAAAAAGTACAAATGGTGCATGCCAATTTTTAGGTAGTAACTTAATCTCTTGGTTTAGTAAAAAGCAAAATTCGGTTGCATTATCAAATGCTGAAGCTGAATATGTTGCAGCTGGAAGTTGCTATGCTCAAATCATTTGAATTAAGCGATAACTTCAAGATTATGGTATAACACCTGATAAAATACTAATTAGATGTGACAACACTAGTGCAATAAATTTGACTAAAAATCTTATTCAACATTCAAGAACTAAGCACATTAAAATAAGACATCATTTCATTAGAGAACATATAGCTAATAATGATGTTTGCCTTGATTATATATGTACTGATGAACAATTAGCTGACATATTTACAAAACCCTTAAGTACAAAGAGATTTTGTTATCTTAGAGGAGAATTAAGAGTCTGTGATCCATCGGAATGATTTTAAATCTCCTAAGAATTCAATTGTTTTCTTGAATTTTTTTTTTAATTTTAAGAAAAATTTATCTAGATATTTGAACCTCTTAATTCATCATATTCTAAGGATGATTTATCCAAAATTTGATGACTTTTGACAAGTTTCAGATTTTTGAAACTCTTATTTTTCACTGAAACTGGCTTGGAGCCGACACCATTAATGTTGAAGTCGATTCTAGTTTGTGTTGCTCTCTATCTGTGACTTTGGAGTCGACACCTGCCTTTGCGGAGCCGACTCTATTACGGGTTCTGACTGTGTTAGCGACTTGGAGTCGACACCTCGCTTTGCGGAGCTGACACCTTATGGTCCCAGGTTGACTTTATTAGGGCAGAGTCGACACCTCTTTGTTTCAAATCGACTCCAATCTCTTCCAAAACCTTCTCCACTCATCCCAAAGCTAAGAATCCCTCTAATTCATTTTTCTTAGCATTCAATGGCACCCAAGCGCCACGCATCAGCCTTTGGAGCAACTGTGACAACGGGAAGGAGAACGGCAAGGCATCCGGCGAGACAACCGTTGCCTAGCTCATCCTCTACCTCGTCATCCTCTACTCTAAGTGCTATTCCCTATCCATCCTCTCCCCAGATAGATCTCCTAGCCGAGAAGGTTATCACAATGGGTAGGAAAGTTAATTTTGGTTTCTTTGAAGCGGAAGGATTCACCCTAGGAAGACAACTCAAGGAAATGGGTTGGGAAAAGGTATGTTCTTTGGATGTTCCTACCTACCCAGCTTTAGTGAAGGATTTTTATCATAATTTAACAAGAGGAGATGGAGGTATTATCAGTTTTGTTAGAGGAACAAGAGTTCATTTGACTTCAAAAATTTTAGGAAATTTGTTGGAAATACCGGTTATTGGTTTGATTGCTAACTCTCACAGTGAGAGAGGTGAAGCATTGTCTAGAATTCTTGGTAGAGATGTGGCAGAATTTGAGAAAGTTAGGGCAAATCAATTACCATTAGAACTGAGGCTTTTACATAATATATGCAGTAGAATTTTATTCCCTAAGACTGGAAGGTTTGAATATGTATCGAGAGAGACATAGTTGTCATGGACTGTGTTGTGACTGGTCAGCCCTTAAACCTAGCTGGCATGATGATTGGCTACATGGCAGAGGCAAGCAGTAAGAAAAGATCTACATTACCTTATGGAATGATTTTAACAATGGCATTTCAAAGTCAAGGAGTGAATATTTTAGACAATGAACCTATGAAGAGTCTTAGACAACAAACTACTACAATATTGCTACTTTGCACCGTATGGACTTCTTGAAAGTTAATGTCCATTGGGAGAGAAAAGGGCATATGGATGATAGGGCAGCTAAAGTTGAGACTGTAGCTCCTGGTCCATCAGTGGCAGGACCATCAGTGAGGCACTCTTCGCCAGGTCCCAGCAGTTCAGCACACCCAGCAGCACCTGCACTGGCCCCTACATCCTTTACTCAAGTATCTTTTGGATTTTCTGAAAGACAGTTAGATCAGCTCAAAGCATTATTTGTAGATCATGAAATCAAAATAAAGAATGAAGTTGAAAACCAACTATTGGGGATAATGTAGCTTTATTATTCATTAGAAGAAAAAGTTAGTGGGATTTAGTCATCATTAAGCACATCTTCAGATGCCTTGAAGACTGACTTAAAGCTAATTTTGATAAACTCAAGGACATAGGAGGTGACTCAGACACAATGTAATGCAGAACTTCAAGAGAAAGTTACAATTATGCTGCATTGGTTGAAAAAATATTGAATGATTTCATGAAGATTCAAGAAAAAGGGATGGGGCAGATCTTAGAAGAACTTAAGAGGATTTTGAGATGATCAAAGCCATGCCAATTCAATCTTGTCAATTTCAAGCTTTCTTTAGTTTTTAGTTTGTAACTAGGATGTATTGTGATGGTATGATGCATTTTGATGCTTGTTGTAGTGAATGATATATGAATGATGTAGTTATGTAATTTGTAATGACTTAATGAATATTTTGACTTAATGAACTTGTACTCAATGAATGAATTTTGAACTTTGAGTTACTCAATTCTTGTGTTTGATGTTGATATGCACCCTTTCTTAACCTTTTTGTTGATAACAAAAAAGGGGGAGAAAGAGTGTTTATGTATATGCATGGGAAAATTAAAGAGTGTATGTACTAATATGTGCATGGAGCTATGTTAAATGAAATTAAAGTTACATGAATTAAAATATGCATAAGGAAAAAGAATGAATGTATATGCATGAACTTTAAAATGAACTTAAATTAGTTATTATATGCATATCCATAGGGAAAGCTACCTCATTCAGGGGGAGCTTAACCTTGAATTTACATATTTTGGCAATTATGCATGCATATACTCAATGTTTTTGTCATCATCAAAAAGGGGAGATTATTGACCCACTTATTGATTTTGATGATTAACAAAAGCCATGAGTATATTTCTTTTGTTACTAATGAAATTAATAAGTGTTTCAGGAATTTAGAAAGGTTAAATATTCAAATGTTACACAAAAATAAGTTTGAATCAGTTTTTTAATGGTATATGTCAAAGTTCAAAACTTGGAGCCGACACCCACAGTCATTAGAGCCGACTAGAGCGTATCGGAACAGTTTAAAACTTTTGGCATGATTTAGAGTCGACATCTGAAAAGTTAGAGCCGACTCTAACCTAAGATACAGAGAACTATTTTCTGCAGCATAATTTAGAGCCGATACCTAGAAATTTAGAGTCGACTCTAACCTGAGAACAAGACTGTTTTTTCGGAATTCTGCTAGAGCCAACACCCCAAAAATTAGAGCCGAGTTCAGATTGCGATGTGTCGACACCACAGTATCTCAGAGCTAACTCCACAACGGACTTTTTATTACTATTTTTGAAAACTCAACTTAGAGCTGACACCTAAAAAGTTGGAGCCGACTCTAACCTATCAGAGTCGATTTTCAAATTTATCAGAATCAACTCCAACGATTATATTTTTCTACCTACCCTCCAACAGATCTATTTCTTTGCGTGAGGAACTAATCCAAGTACATTGCAATGGCTATTTTTCACCAAATCTCAGATTAAGAAGGATTATAAAAAGGGGTTCCGTCCGTTAAAAATAGAGAAAGAAAAATTGAGAGGAAGAAGAGAGAAATCAAGAAATTTCAAAGAAGAAATTCTCTGAGTCAAAGCCCATCTATTGAAAAGAGATAGAAGAGAAATCCAATAGCCCTCTAAGATAAATTTTGAAGGATTTCCATTGTTTTGAAGAAGAAGAGCAAGAGCCCTAAATTTTTAACCTTCTCTTCACCGAGCCTCTTTCAAGAATCTGAGTTCAAGCTTTGATAGTCCATTCAGAAAAAAAGAGGAAAAGAAGAAAAGAAGAAAAGCTCAACTTCACATTGACCCAAAGCTGGGGGGAATGGCCCAAGGATATCTATTCCTTATTGAGTGAAAGACCAAGGGGCCAAGAGCGAGCTCAGTTGAGAGGCAGATTATCGTTGAATATTGGCATGTCAATGGTAGCTGTCATACTTTTAGACTAGCTTAGCAGCATCTTTTTGCATGGTGAGCCAGTAATATCCCTGGCAGAGAGCCTTGTATGCCAGCGATCTACCCCCGGTGGTTCCCGCATATGCCTTCATGAATCTCTCTGAGGATATAATCGACATCTGCAGACTGACGCATCTGAGAAGGGGGTAAGAGAAGGACCTCTTATATAGTTGCCCATTTAGCAGTACAAACTTGGAGGCCCTCCACTTGAGCAGCCTGGCTTCCGCTCGATCGGTGGAAAGAGTGCCGTCAGTGAGGTAGTGGATGTAGGTATCCATCCACATCAACTCCTGTGTGACTCGTAGGACCTCTTCTATGACGTCGATGCTTGAAGCTTCTAGATGCTCTACATAAGTTCTCCCCCTAGGGTATTATCCGCTGAAGTGGCCAGCCGTAATAGGGCGTCGGATCTGGCATTTTTGCCTCTGGGAATATAGCTGATGCTGAAATGGGTTAATGAGAAGGTTTGTGACTAACCTGTTTAAATACCAAGACATGATAGGGTCTCAAGCTTCATACTCTCCAGTGATTTATCCAAAGATGAACTAGGAGTCGGTGAAGGCTCTAAGATGCTTTACTCTGAATTTCTGTGCAAGCTTTATCCCAGCCAATAGGGCTTCATACTCAGCTTGATTATTTGTGGCTTCGAAGAGGAACCGGAGGACGTGTTCCACCATTGTGCCAATTGAGCTTGCAAGAATAAGACCTGCTCCGCTCCCTTGAAAGTTGGAGGCACCGTCTATATGGAGGACCTAGGTCTCTGTTGCACTCTTGGGCTCAATGTATGAGTGCACCATTGGGGGTTCTTCATGCTGCTCCTTGGTCCAGGTGCATTCAACCAGGAAATCCGCCAAGACTTAGGACTTCAGGGCTGAGACTTAGGACTTCAGGGCTGATCTCGACTGGAATGAAAGATCGAACTCTCCTAATTTGATTGCCCATTTAGCCAATCGACTGAAGGTGTCAGGATGAGCTAGGATAGCTTTAAGGGGTTGGTCCATGAGCACCACGATCGATGGCTTGAAAATATGGCCTGAGACGCTGAGTGGAGTGATTAGAGCAAAAATAATTTTTTTGGTTCTGAAGTACCTGACCTCCACATCATGGAGCACTTTGCTAGTGTAGTAGATGGGTTTTGTGTTCTATCGGAGTTGAGGCACAGGATGAAGCTAACTACTTCCAGGATGTGGCGAGGTAAAGAAATAGGCTCTCCCCCTCTTTCGGCTTTGACAGCAATGGTGGGAGGGACAAAAACCCTTTTAATTCTTTGAAGGCTTTCTGGCAATCCTTTGTCCACTCGAAGCCATTCACTTTGCGCAGAGCTTTAAAGAAGAGTAGACATCTTTCTACTGATCTTGATAGAAAATGGCTTAGGGCGGCCACTCTTCCAGTGAGCCGCTGCACTTTCTTCTTATTAATTAGTTGCCTCATATCAAGAATGGCTTGAATTTTCTTCGGGTTCGCCTCCATCCCCCACTGGGTCACTGGGAAACCCAAGAACTTCCCAGCGGTGACCCCAAATGCGCACTTGTGAGGGTCGAACTTGATTTGATGGCACCAAAGATTGTTGAAGGTCTCCCCTAGATCGACAACATGATCAGTGGTGCAAGTACTCTTGGTCAGCATATCATCCACATACACTGGTGCGGGCACTAGGATCAAGCAGAGGATTCTTAATCCTCTATGGATTTCTGATTAGGTTTATAGGGTTTGATTCAGTTGAGAAACTAGGTTTAGTTTATTTTATTTTAACTTGGGTCCAATTTTATTTTTGTTTGGGCATTTGAGTCCTGTCTTTTGAGTTGGTACTTGTTATTAGCGTTTGGGTCATATTGAGTCAACTCATCATGAGCTTGGATCAATTTGAGTCCTATCCAGTCCAGTTGGTCTTATATGTGTCATGTCCAGTCTAGTTGGTATTATATTAAGTTCATTCAGCTTATAAAGGAGACACCAATATTAGAGCAGAAGACAAGGCCATCACAGTCAAACAGAGCAGCTGCTGAATTCAAGTTGGTGCCACACCTACATAAGAAGTCACATGCCAGCCACACACCTGCCACCCTTCAGCACAAGCAATTCACACGCAACCTAGTAGAGCAAGCAGGCCAACAAGATAAGCCTCAATCCCCCAAATCATGCAACCCTATTTGAAATAATTTTATCCCAAAAAAGCAGGCATTCCATATACCACATAGCAAAGCAAGCAAGTCAATAGGATAAGCCTCAATTCCTCAATTCATGCAACCCTGTTTGAAAAAATTTCAGCCCAAAGAAGCAGCAAAGGGATGCTCCATTTTGCCGCCCATAAATTATCTTTTTGAAAGGAATTTATATGGCATGAAGTTTTTTTTTCGTGTAATCTAATCCACACTTTAGAAAGAAAGTGGGCAACCCTTTTCTTTCCATATCTATATTTACTTGGGACCTAAGTATCTTGCTCTATAAAAGAGACCCTCTTGTATGAATTATGCATCTTATAATTATTAATCAATCAATCCAGTTTTGAGTTATTATGAGTTTTGTTATTTGGTTCTTTGGTGCTCTTGATTCCCTTCTCCTGTGTGTGCTAGCATCCCAGTCTCCAGGAGAAACCCTGGCCGCCATTCTTGTTTTCCTCTAGTGGATGCCCAAAAACCTCTTGGCTGCCCCTCCTTCTGTACTTCTTCCTTGCCTCTTTGCCTATAATCTGACTTTTTTCTCTTGTTCTTTAACCCTTGGATGGTGTTCTTGCAGGTTCCTTTGTAACCGTGAATCCAGGATTCAAGGTGATCGCCATCCAGGTCAACGGATAATTAGCTGCAGATCCACGGGCTCGGGGCTTAGTCATCCAGGGCGCATCCGCCGGGCAGAGCAATCCCTTCAGCATCTCGATCTCCTTATCCTATCAGGTACATCCCCTCTAATCTGCTAGTAGCTTTATTGTGGGAGAGCAAGCCCTATCGGTGCTTCTTAGCCTTGGCGATCCTTCTTCTCAGATTTTCTGTGGAACTATTTCGCGTGCTGAAAAGTACTGTGAGTTTTTCTGAACTCCTCTTAGGCCCTTACTTTGGGAAACTAATCAACTAAAAATCATAAATCCTCTAAATCTACTTGCATGCGATATTAGTCCTACATCAATTGGTATCAGAGCAAAGTTAGGGCTTGATTTTTCATTCACGTCCTAGTTAGTATATCATCTGTTAATTGAATTGTTTTTGTCTACATACACAGCAAAAAATTCCAAAATTTATTTCTTTGGATTTAGTATAATTGAAGGTATTTTTTTTTTTTAAGAATTTAATTCAATTTGTGAATTAATTGCATACCTGATTACTCAGAGAGAATAGATTGCCCTATTTTTTTGTATCCAGAATATCTGAATTGATCTAAAACTTTATACTAAAAATCATGATAAACTTTAATCTAATTAATGCAATAATTTTTTTGAATAATCTATGTTTAATCCACTATTTGCAAAAAATTTTCACATTAATATTTGATCTAAATAATTTCTAAAAATTCATGCAGCATTATTCTATTCGGGAGTCCTAAGAAATCTGAACTGATTCATGATTTCTTGATTAAAACATATTAAATATTAATTAAATCAAGAATTTTACTACACATTTTGCACAAGACTTACCACCAGCACACCAAGTTTTAGAACTAAAATACACTCACAGAAAACATGAAGATTCCTGAGATTTGCTACTATTTCTAGATTTCTGGATTAGGGTTTACATACCATTCATTTGCATTAAACTACTCTTAAGGGCTCTCATTGTTGTTAGATAAGTAAGGGATTGAGACCCCTTCCTTGGCCCAAAACAACCACCTATGCATTCCGAACCTAAGCCTTTAATCTAAAAGTGAATAGCAACTTAACTTATATTTGCCCTAGAGAGCTAGGGACACCAATAGTCGGTCTAGTGTACTGGAAGAGACTAGTACAACTCAATCTGGAGTATGCTCTAAAACTAGTGTCTAGAAGGAAAGTCAAATGTTAAATGACTTAAGCGGAGTGTTGGGGTTACTCTAATTAGGCCCTTGCAATTTACAGGAAGAACCTTTCCCTCCTCCCACCTATCCTAACTGACCAATTGAAGAGTTACTATTAGATTGGCTTGCATTAAGCCAAATCCTTTACTCTGGTTGATTAGGTCTAGCATACCGTAGTCTGAGTCAATTTGAGTCTTGTGTGCTTGATTTGTTTGCATGTGCACTAGATCAGGAGAATCTTTTCATCCGTCACCACCTCCATTACAGGTTGAATCCATGGCTAATCAAAACATTGAGGATTACTTAAGGATCATCCCTGAACAACTAGCCCAAATAAACAAGACATCAAACAATCTAAGGCTAGATTAGGATCCAGGTTCTATCAAGTTGAAACTAGGTTAGGCATCCTATAAGAAGACCATAAGGACAACACTGAGTCTGATCATGAGACCCCACCTCATCCTAGGAGAGCCCATCAGCCAGACCTTTACATAAGGCCAAACCCTAGGGGACCTCCACACCACGATCCTTACTTTGAGGATGGGCCTAGGAGACCCAATCATGAGGCAGTAGACCAAGAAGAAAGAGCCTTTAGAAGTGTCAGACTTGAGGCACCTACTTTCGATGGCTCTATGGATCCTAAGGACTACCTAGATTGGGAGGAAGAGATGGACCGGTACTTTGATTGGTACGACATGTCTAAAGAGCGTAAGTTTAGGTTTGCCAAACTCAAGTTAGTACGATAGGTTAGGTTATACTAGGCCACTGTCAAATACTGGAGGGTAGAGACCCCATAGTCACCTGGTGTGCCATGAAGGCTAGACTTAGGTCCAATTATGTCCCCACATCATATGACCAGAGCCTATTGGACCAGTGGCAGGGATTAGTTCAGGGTAGCAAGACTATAAATGAGTACATTGCTAAATTTTAAGAGTATGCCATGAGGTGTAATATCGTCTAGTCTAAGAAAGTCACCCTATCCAAGTTCAGGTATGGCTTGAGAGCACATATTCAAAGAGAACTCTATCTGAGAAGGGTACACGACCTAGAAAAAGCTTACCAAGTTGCTAGGAATTATGAACATTTTCAGAGAAGGCCATCCTATCATATACCAGAGGCTACTAAGAGCCCTAGCCCATATTCAGGATCTAGCCAGGCCTATCTTAGTCATCCCAAGCCTACCCAATACTTAGGCCCTCGCCAGACTTACCCGAGTCGACCCTACACTAGCCGACCCAGTACAAGCTGAACCGAGTTGAGTCGACCCTAGAATAATATCCCTATACCCCAGAGAGAGGATAAGGACAAATATGTAGAGGTCCAGAGAAGTCCTAACTCCCAGGTCTTATGCTTCAAGTGTAACAAACCAGGACATATGATTAGCCAATGCCCAGTCAGATCCCTTCATATAGATGAGTTACCTGAGACTGAATCTGAGCCCATAGTTGAGCCTGAGGGAGAAGTCTACAAGGCTGATACCCATCTGATAGATGAGTACAATGAGGAGGAGAAAACATTTGAGTTTGAAAATCTACTAGGAGTGGTTAGATGTATCTTGACCTAGATCCAAACTAAGGACAAAAAGATTGGCGTAGGACTAACATCCTACAGACCTTTGTCAAGATAGGGGATAATGTTGGCCCAGATGGCAACTCAAGAGGGGGGGTGAATTGAGTTCTTTAAAAATTTAACTCTTTAAAAACTATGTACTATGGAACAAATTAGATTGAGTGCAAGATAAATGCAAAACACAAATAAAGAGATAGAGAAAGATAGAAAGACAAGGCACGACAAACACAAGGATTTTATAGTGGTTCGGTGTATCTAACACCTACGTCCACTCCAAGTATCACTTGGGACCACACTATAATCCACTTGATTACAGTTGAGTTATTTTACAAGCTCACAACTCAAAACTTGTTGTTTCCCTTAGGATCACAATGAACTCAGCTGATTTTTCGAGCTCACCAGCACACAACCCAACCACAAGCTATCCTTAGCTTGTACCAAGGTATACTACCTCCACTAATTCAATCCCCCGATTGAACTAGCAAACAATAATGAAAACTAAAGTTTTGAATACACGACAGCTCCTCAAATGAGCAAATAAACAATAGAATAAACAAGGATAAGAAAAGCCTGTTTGAAGCTCTTTGAATATATGCTTTTCTTCTTTTCCTCTTCTCCTTTGAAAGATTGAATCAAGGCCTCAGCTCAGATTCTTCACTGAAATTTGCAGTTGAAAAGTTGAGGATTTGGGGTTTTGCTTTCTTTCTTCTAATGATGGAAATCTCCTTGATTTGAACTTGAGAAGCTTGTGGATTTCTCTTTGAACTTTCTGGGGTTGTTGGATTTGAGCTTTGAATCTCTCCTCTTTGATTTCTTCCTCAAGATTTTTTGGATTTTTTAATTTATTTTCTCTCTTTTTCTCTTTTTTTTTTTTTTTTCCTCCAAATGGATGGTTTTTTATATATAAATCTTAATCCAAGTTTAGGTGGGAAATATAGCCGTTGTGAGATGCTTGGATCTTTCTACACACAAAGAAAAATAGCTGTTAGAGGTTAGGTAAAAAGAAATCATACCGTTGGAGTCTGTTCTGACAAATAAAAATCCATTCCTGATAGGTTGGAGTCGGCTCTAACTTTTTAGGTGTCGGCTCTAAATCGGGTATCCAAAAATAGCAAATAAAAAGTTATTGAGGAGTCGGCTTCGAGAAAGTTAAGTGTCGGCTCGTCGCTTTCGGGAGTTGGCTCCGCAATCCAAAAGTGTCGGCTCCAGAAATGTTCATAAAAATACGCTCTATGTTCTCAGGTTAAAGTCGGCTCCAAAAACTCAGGTGTCGGCTCTCAAACTCTCAGGTATCGGCTCCTGAATTCTAGGTGTCGGCTCCGAAAACTGAAACAGAATGCCCTTCTCTGTATCTCAGGTTGGAGTCGACTCTGAAACTCTGGGTGTCAACTCCGGACCGTGCCAAAAATTCAGAAATCTTCTGATACGCCTTGGGGTCGGCTCCTGACTATTTGGGTGTCGGCTCCAAGCTCTGAACTTTGAAAAATTCTTTTAACATTTTGATTCAAAACTTATTTCTTTATTCCTTTTGATTGATTAAACATTTTTAATCCCTGAAACACTTATTAAATCTATCAGAAACATAGTGAATATACTCATGTCTTTTATTAATCATCAAAATCAATAATTGGGTCAACAATCTCTCCCTTTTTGATGATTATAAAAACATTGAGTATATGCATGATTTAAACAATGAGATTTTCAAATCAAATTTCTCAAATATTTAGTTCTCATTGGTAAGCTCCCCCTGAACGAAGTAGCTCCCCCTATGATACTCAATTTAACATCTATTCTTCCCTTTTAATAGTAAACTTTTAATGTTTGAAACCAATTAAACAATCATATCAAATTGTATCAAATTAACAGTAAACTTTCAATGCACATATGTCAATTACTTCTCCCTATATGCAATACCAATTGATTAAGCTTATTTGTTCCAATGCATATACAAATACTAAATACTTCTTCCGCTTTATAACTTTCAATGCATATACGACTATCAAATACTCAATTACTTCTCCCCCTTTTTTATAATCAACAAAAAGGTTAAGAAGTTTCAAATTAAATGACAAGATTAAGAGATGCTTCAAAGATCAAATGATATTCATTAAGTACATCATATTACAAAAAGAAACTTCATTACATCAAAATTTCAAACTAAACTAAACTTCATTACATCATATTTTAATAACATTAAAGGAACTTCATTACAAGATAATCAAAAATTAGCTCTAAGAAGTCTTTGCAATTCTTCTACTATTTTTTCCATTCCTTCACTTTGAGTTTAAACAAATTCCTTTAGTCTTCTATCAACAAATGCACATGCAGTCATAATTTTGTCCTAAAGCTATGCATTGCATTTGGAATAGGTCTCCGAATCTCCTTCAATATCTTTAAGTTCTTCAAAGATATTCTTGAGATCATTCTTCAAAGATTCAGCGGAGGCTCCAAGTGTGGATTCTATTTTACCAACTCTCTCATCCAAAGAATAATACATTTCTCTTAAATTCATCAAACTATTATCAATTTCTATTTTTATTTCTTCCTTGTGAGTAGCAAATAGACTTTTAAGTTGTTCTAACTGAATATCAGAAAAACCAATGGATGACATAGGCAGTGGTACATGTGCAGGAGCTGGAGTAGGTGCCGGTGGTGGTGATGATCTGCTAGGCTCTGGTGATGGATGCCTCACTGATGGACCTGCCTCAGATGGTGCAGTGGCTCTAATGCCAGCTGCTCTCTCATCTAGATGACCTTTTCTTTTCCATCTACCATCCATTTTTACAAACCCCATTCTGTGCACAGTAGCCAAGCTGTAATAGTCAGTGTGCCTTAGATTTTTCGATGGCTTATTCTCAGAAATAACAACTCCTTGACTTCTAAATGCCATGGTTAGGATCATCCCATAGGGCAATGAAGATCTCCTCTTGCCTCCGGCCTCAGCCATATACCATATCATCATTCCTGCTAGATTGATTGGCTGACCCATCAAAATACTATCCATAATCACTATGTCTCGCTCTGAGACATACTCAAAACGTCCGGTCTTGGGAAATAGGATCCTACCACAAATGTTATGTAACAGCCTAAGCTCAAGAGGTAATTGATTTGCTTTAACTTCCTCAAACTCAGTTACTTCCCTTTCTAACATCCTTGATAAAGCATCTGATCTCTCACTGTGAATGCTTGCAGTAAGCCTAGTGACAAGAATCCCTAATAGATTTCCTAAAATTTGAAATATGAGATGAATTCTTTTCCTTCTTACTGAACTGATAATTCCACCATTTCCCCTTGATAAATTGGAGTAAAATTCTTTAACTAGGGCCGGATATGTAGGAACGTCCAAAGAACATACCTTATCCCAACCGAGCTCTTTGATTGTCTGCCAATGGCAAAACCCTCGGCTTCAAAGGAATCAAAATCTACCTTCTTTCCCATGATTATGACTCACCTAGCTAGGTGTTGACCCCAGATTGATTTTGATGATTACAAAACAAATTAAGCAATTCTAAGATTGATACAGGGAAGTTCGGTCGCCTTGCAAGTAAGTATCTTCATGCAAAATCGACTGGTAAGAAAGTACTTTGCTTTGAATATGATTATAGCTTGGAGTTAACTGGCTAGCTAGCTTGTTAGTTTATTTAGTTAACTGGCACGCCTTTCAGCTAGTTGGGAATGTCTCACAGTGCATGGGCCGAACCGTCTTGAAATTTATCTAGCTGTCTAGCTAGCTTGTTAGCTAGTTGAAGCTCTCTCAGCTAACTAAGGAACTTGTCTCAGTAAGCTGGCCGAAGGTCCCTTTATTTCAGCTAACTGATGAGTTAGTTTGTTAGCTAGCTGGAGCCTTTTCAGCTAACTAAATTTCCTCTCACAGTTGCCTGGCCAAATGTCACTTTATTTCAGCTAACTGGTGAGTTAGTTTGTTAGCTAGCTGAAGCTCTTTTCAGCTAACTAAGGAACTTATCTCAGGTGCCTGGCCGAACGTCCCTTTATTTTAGTTAACTGGTGAGCTAGCTGGTTAGCTAGCTGGAATTCCTTTCAGCTAACTAAAAATCCTGTTACAGTGGTTCGGCCGAACACCCTTCCATTTTAGCTAGCTGGCTGGATGTCCTGTTAGTTAATTGTAACTCATTCTAGCTAGCTGACGCCTCTTTTAGTTAACTGCTTAGCTAACTATTTCATCCTGGAGCTAACTGGATAGTTAACTATTTTTCACAGGGAATGTTGCAGCCGAATGGATTTGAATTTTAGTTAACTGGAGAGCTAGTTGCCGGTTGGCTAGTTAGCTGGAGAGTTAGCTACTTTATTCAGTTGCCTGGCTGCCTTTTTTCTCAGTTAGCTGGAGAGCTAACTAAGCTGGACAGATGGCTGAGTGTTTTTGCTTCTAGTTAGCTCGTGAGCTAACTGACCACTCTTTAGTAAGCTGTTCAACTAACTAGCTATCCTGCTGCCGTTTGGATTTCAAATGGAGTTAGCTGGCGAGTTATCTGCCGAGCTAACTAACGTGCTGTTCTTTTGCTGTGTTGTCTCTGGTTAGCTAACTGATTAGTTAGCTGGGGGTTATTACTTTACTATTGGACGATGGCATTCATTTCTCAGCTACCTGGAGCTTCTTTCTTCAAGATCACCGCCGCCTAAAGCTCTTTCTCTCTCTATTGCTATTTCAAGCTATTGTTAACTTTTAATTTTTGAATGTTTACAGTGCTCATCCTTCCTCAAATGGAGATCTGCATTCAATGCTTAAGGGAAACATGTTTAACGGTTATATTTTCTTCCCGTTATTATTTCCATTTATTTCTTTTGTATCTAATAGATATTTTCTTGTTAGATGATTATAAATAGCTGGGATTAGAAGCACACCTTGACGACGACAATTTTTGAAAAGAAATTTCTAAGAGAGAAAAATCCAAGTAAAGAGCCTTCATTAAAAATTTGTTGAGTGGTTGCTGTGCATTCAAGCTCATTCTTTGCTCCGAAAGGTCATCCGAATCATTGAAGCTTTTCAAGCATTCAAGACTTCAGCTGCTCCAATCAAGTTCATTTATTGCTGAGTTTATTGCTTCAAAAAGTTGTAAAGTATATTCTGAATATTTGCTCTTTGTAGGAGCTTCTTCTTTACATACTCTGATTATCTTGTAAAAGGGTTAGTGAACCCTGGTTTGTTGGATTCCTTGTGCCATTTAAACAAGAGGACTAGCCTAGGTTTGGCTAGGGGTTCTTGGCTTCCTTGTGCCATGAAACAGAGGACTAGCCTAGGTTTGGCTAGGGATTTTTGGCTGCCTTGTGCCGTATAAACAAGAGGGCTAGCCTGGTTCGGCTAGAGGTTGTAATCGTTGTGATACGATTAGTGGAATACCCAAAGGTTTTGGGGAGTGGATGTAGGTGCTGAGTTTGGCACCGAACCACTATAAACTTATGTGTGTTTGTGATTGCTTATTTTTGTGTTGATATTATTCTGTGCACTCCTCTTCCCCGCTGCAAATCAAAATTAGGGTTGAAAGCATATTTATCTGCATATCAATTAAATTATTTTTTAAATAACCCAATTCACCCCCCTCTTGGGTTACTACATCTGGAAAACACTAGGGTATCTACTTGTGGAGAGGAGGGGCTAGGATTATCAGAGTAAGTTGAAGAAGTATCGTTGCTCAGAGTAGGTTCACGGATAGGACGCCGAGCCGTACGCTTTCTCATAGCTATGGGAGCATCAAAAACCGATCCCCTACGCTTAGGTGCCATAGGAATCTTAGGGAATGGTTGATTTGAGGAGTATTTGGTTTTGGAAGGTTTGGAGAGGTTTTAGAGAGGGTTTGGAGAAGATAGTGAATGAGAAGGTGTCGACTCTGCCCTAATATAATCAATTTGGGGCCACCAGGTGTCGACTCCCGCAAAGTCGGGTGTCGACTCCAAGTCGCTAACACTGTTAGCGCCCGAGCTGGAGTCGGCTCCGCTTAAGCGGGTGTCGGCTCCAAGGTCAGAGACCGAGAGCGACACAGATAAGGTGTCGACTCCACAAATTAAGGTGTCGACTCTGCTGACAGTTTCAGAGAAAAATAAATGAGTTTCAAACAACTGAAACTTGTCAAAATAAAATCAATAATTTTTTGAAAAAATCTTTAGAATGTGGAGAATCAAATTGATCAAATGTCTAGATAAACTGTCCTTAAAATCATGAGAAAAATCTCAAGAAATTGATTGAACTCTAGATAATCATTCCTTAGGGTTTTCAAAATCATTCCAAAGGATCACAAATCCCTAATGAGACTCTAAGATAACAAAATCTCTCTTCACTCAAGGTTTTGTAAATATGTCAGCTAACTGTTCTTCAGTATTAACATAATCAAGGCAAATTTCATTGTTAGCTACATGTTCTCTTATAAAATGATATCTAATTTCAATGTGCTTAGTTCTTAATGTTGTATTGGAATCTTAGTTAAATTGATTGCGCTTGTATTATCACATCTAATAGGAGTTTTTCAAGTGTAATGCCATAATCTTCAAGTTGTCGCTTAATCCAAAGGATTTGAGCACAGCAACTTTCAGCTGCAACATATTTTGCTTTAGCAGTAGATAATGCAACCGAATTTTGCTTTTTGCTAAACCAAGAGATTAAGTTACTTCCTAAAAATTGACATGCACCACTTGTACTTTTTCTATCTAATTTACATCCAGCATAATCAGAATCAGAATAAGTAATCAAATTTAGTGTTGAATCTCTAGAATACCATAATCCTACATTTTTGGTTCCACTTAGATATCTTAGTATTCTTTTTACAGCAATTAAGTGAGATTCTTTAGGTTCTGATTGAAATCTAGCACATAAGCAAACAACAAACATGATATCAGGTCTACTTGCAGTTAAGTAAAGTAGAAATCCGATCATACCTCTATAGTATTTTTGATCAACTTTCTTACCGTCTTCATCTTTATCTAATTTGCATGAAGGACTCATAGGGGTTCCAAGGGGTTTGATTGATTCCATTCCAAACGTCTTAAGAATTTCCTTTGTGTACTTTGTTTGGTTGATGAAAATCCCCTCTTTGCTTTGCTTGATTTGAAGTCCTAGGAAGAAGTTGAGTTCTCCCATCATGCTCATCTCGAATTCACCCTGCATTAGCTTAGCAAATTCTTGACACAAAAGATTGTTAGTAGCACCGAATACAATATCATCTACATATATTTGTACTACTAATAAGTCTTTGTCTTTCTTTTTCAAAAATAGGGTTTTGTCTACATTCCTCTAGAAAAATCATTTTCAATTAGAAATTTGCTTAACCTATCATACCAAGCTCTAGGTGCTTGTTTAAACCATATAGTGCTTTGTGTAATTTAAAAACATGATTTGGAATTCATGATCTTCAAAACCAGGTGGTTGTTCCACAAAAATTTCCTCATTTAAAAAATCATTTAAAAATGCACTTTAACATCCATTTGAAATAGATTGATATTCATATGACATGCAAATGCAAGTAGTAATCTAATTACCCCTAATCTAGCTACAGGCGCAAAGTTTCATCAAAATCAATTCCTTCTTCTTGATTATATCCTTTTGCAACTAATCTAGCTTTATTTCTGATTACTATGTCATTTCATTCAATTTATTCCTAAATACCCATTTAGATCCTATAACTGAATGACCTTTAAGTCTATCAACTAAGGACCATACATTATTCCTAGTAAATTGATTTAATTCTTCTTGCATAGCTAACATCCAATTACTATCTTTTTAGCTTCTTCAATAGTTTTATGTTTAATTTGAGATACAAATGCAAGATGATTATTGATATTCCTCATAGATGATCTAGTTCTTACTCATTGAGATGGATCACCTATAATCAATTCCTTTGGATGACCATAGGCATATCTCCAATATCTAGGAAGATCTACCTCATTATGATTGTTGGCTTATGGGGGCCAGCGTCTCCCTTAGGGATTCACTGTCATGGGCTTATGGGGGCCTACATATGACATCGGTGCTTGACAGCCCAACCAACCGGTGCGTGCCATGTGTACGCATTGCGAAGCCCCTCATGTCCGCCCGCCGCTTAGCGTGGGGCTCTGCGCTGCCGTTGTGAACTATGGGGGTGCCCTATAGGAATCAGCCTTGGGGCTTAAGGAAATAAAGTATCGCCTTTACTGATAGCTATAGCTTTTGGTAAGATGGTAAGGGGCTTGATCCTAAAACCTGGTATCAGAGCGAGGTTGTTGGTTCGAATCCCCCGGGTGTCACTGGGGGGGGGGGGGGGGAGATTGTTGGCTTATGGGGGCCAGTGTCTCCCTTAGGGATTCGCTGTCATGGGCTTATGGGGGCCCACATATGACATCGGTGCTTGACAGCCCAACCAACCGGTGCGTGCCACATGTACGCATTGCGAAGCCCCTCATGTCCGCCCGCCGCTTAGCGTGGGGCTCTACGCTACCGTTGTGAACTGTGGGGGGTGCCCTACAGGAATCATCCTTGGGGCTTAAGGAAATAAAGTATCGCTTTACTGATAGCTATAGCTTTTGGTAAGATGGTAAGGGGCTTGATCCTAAAACCTGGTATCAGATTGTTGACCCAATTATTGATTTTGATGATTAATAAAGGAATTGAGTATATTTATTTGATTACTAATGGATTTGACAAGTGTTTCAGGGCTTAAAAATATTTGATCGATTTAAAGGTATTAAGAAATGAGTTTTGAATCAATTGCAAATCATAAGTTTCAAAGTTTCAGAACCTGGAGTCGACACCTAGAATTCCTGGAGCCGACCCCATGGCCAGTCAAATATTCTTTTGATTTTTGATACGGTCCGGAGCCGACACCTAGAGTTTCGGAGCCGACACCCAGAGTTTCGGAGTCGACACTTACAGTGTCTGGAGCCGACTCCGATGCGGGGACAGAACGCTTATTTTTGAGCATCTTGGAGCCGACACACAGTATTCTGGAGCCGACACCTGACGATGGCGAGCCGACACCTAACTTTTTTGGAGCCGACTCCTCGACGAACTCAGAACTTTCTATTTTTGGATAAACGACTTGGAGCCGACACCTGAAAAGTTGGAGCCGACTCCAACCTGTCTGGGACGAAAATTTAAAATGCCAGATCAGCTCTAACGGTAATATTTCCTTTTTACCTAACTTCTAACGGATATATTTTGTTTCCAGGTACACTCCAACGGCTAGTTTCTTCCCAAAAATGGATTAAAGAAAATCTATAAAAAGGGAGAACGTTTGAAAAAAACAATGAAAAGAAAAAAAAAAAAAATAGAGAGAATATTCAAATCAAAAATCCGAAGTCTTGAGCCTGAAATCCAAGAGAAAAGTATTCAAATTCAAATCCTTCCACTTCAAAAGCTCAAAGAGAATCCAAGGCGTTCAAACTTGAAAAATCGAAGGATTCACAAAAAGGGGAAGAAGCTCTGTTTTGAAGATTTTCCAACTTCTCATCTGCAACATTTGCAACGAATCAAAGCTGAGGCCTGATTCAACATCTCAAAGAGAAGAGGAAAAGAAGAAAAGCTCAAATCAATCCACTTCAAACAGGCTTTTCTAAACCTTGTTCATTTATTTGAATATTTGCTCATTTAAGGAGCTGTTTATATCTTAAACATTCTTTCTTGTTTTTGCTAGTTCAATCAGGGGGATTGAACTAGTGGAGGTTGTATACCTCGGGTCAAGCTAGTTTAGCTTGAGTTTAGGGTTTTGTGCTGGTGAGCCCGAAAACCGGCTGGGTTCGTTGTGATCCCGGTAAAACAACAAGTTTGAGTTGTGATCTTGGAAAACAACTCGACTGTAATCAAGTCGATTATAGTGTGGACCCAAGTGAATCTTGGGAGTGGACGTAGGTGTTGGATACACCGAACCACTATAAAATCTTTGTGTTTGCCGTGCTTCTATTATCTCTATCTCTATCTCCTTGTTTGTGCTTTATATTTGCATTGCATTTAATTTCATTTATCTTAAAGCCAATAGTTTTTAAAAGGTTAAATTTTTTTTTTAAAGAACCCAATTCACCCCCCCTCTTGGGTTGCCATCTGGGCCAACAATTGGTATCAGAGCTAGTGCTCATTTGAATTTGATCACACGATCAAGAGCTAAAGATCCAAATGGCAGCTCAAGTTGGATCTTCATTTGCTGAAGGTCATTCTACAAATAGACCTCCCTTATTTAATGGTTCCAACTATTCATATTGGAAAGCAAGAATGAGGATATTCATTCAAGCTTCTGATTATGAATTGTGGAGTGTTATAATTAATGGACCTAGCACACCCACACACATTGTTGATGGCTCTATTGTTCCTAAGCCCGAAAGGGATTGGAATGATAATGATAGGAAAATGGCTCAGCTCAATGCTAAGGCCATGAATGTCTTGTATTGTTCATTAGATGCAAACGAATTTAATCGCTACATGTAATTCTGCAAAAGAAATATGGGATAGATTAGAAGTTACCCATGAGGGTACAAACCAAGTTAAAGAATCTAAGATAAATATTCTTGTTCATAAATATGAATTATTTAGCATGGAGCAAACTGAAACTATAGCATGCATGTATACTAGATTCACCGATATTGTAAATGGTTTGAAAAGTCTAGGCAAGACCTATACTAATTCTGAACTTGTTCGCAAAATTCTTAGGTCACTACCAAGGACTTGGGAAGCAAAAGTGACAGCAATCCAAGAAGCCAAGGACCTCAACACTTACCCTTGGAGGAGCTACTTGGATCCCTTAATGACCCATGAGCTAACTATGAAGCAGCACATAGAAGATGTGAAGAAGAAAAAGACTATAGCTCTTAAGGCTGCAGAAAGTGAGGAGAGCTGCAGTGATAATGATGATGATGATGATGAGACAGCTCTTCTAGCAAGAAAATTCAAAAAATTCATGAGAAGAAAGAGACCCTTCCACAAGAAGAAATCTGGAATTAAGATGGAAGGAGAAAAAGAAAAGGAAAAGGACAAGGACAAAGAGAAAGACCCCTTGATATGCTATGAGTGTAAGAAACCGGGGCACTTTAGATACGATTGTCCTCAATTGAAGAAGACTTACAAGAAGAAGAAGAAAGCCTATGTTGCAACCTGGAGTGACAGCGATGAATCCTCTTCAGAGGAAGAACAAAAAGAAGTTGCAAACATTTGCTTTATGGCAAACGACGACAACGAGGTAAGTTCGAAAACCCTAGTGATGAGTTTGCATTTGATGAATTATTTGAAGCTTTAATGAACTAGTAGATGATTTTAAAGTTTTGAAAAAGAAATACAAATCTTTGAAAAATGATCAATTCTTATTAAAGAAAAAGATAATCTTACTAATGAAATTAAGATGCTGAAATCTGAAAAAGAAAATTGACAAAAGAAAAGAATCAATTTCCAATGAAAATGATAAATTAAAGAAGGAAGTTGATAAATATAAGAATATTGTTGATAAATTTACTTATAGTTCTGAAAAACTTAATTTATTATTAAGTAATCAAAGAGCTATATTGATAAGGCTGGATTAGGATATAGACCTAACATAAAACAAAAATTTGTCAAAAACTTTTTTAGAAAAGAACAAAATAGAGATAATGTTACATGTCATTATTGTAACAAGAAAGGCCATAAATCCTATGAATGTGATGCAAGAAACAGTAACAAAAAATTAAATAGTAAAGGCAAGAAAATATGGGTTCCCAAAGGAACGATCTTTTATGCTACTAACCATGAAGGACCCAAGAAGGCTTGGGTACCTAAATATAAGACTTAATTATTTTTGCAGGAGTGTCTTGCGGCCAAAAGATCAAAGCGAAAGTGGTATCTCGATAGTGGCTGCTCAAGACACATGACGGGTGACAAGGATCAATTCATCACCCTTGAGAGCAAAAGAGGAGGAGTTGTTACGTTTGGTGACAATGGCAAAGGCCAAATCATGGGGTTTGGTAATATTCAAATAACTCCCTCCACATATATTGAAAATGTTTTATATGTCAATGGTTTAAACATAATCTAATAAGTATTAGCCAATTATGTGATAAAGGTTTTAAAGTATCATTTGAAGCATCTATCTGCACTGTTTCTAATCCCATTGATAATAGCATTGTTTTTGTTGGAAATAGAAATGGCAATGTATACTTGATTGATTTAGACAATTTGTCTACTAGTAATCATTGCTTAGTTGCTAATAATGCTAATATGAATGAGATTGGTTGGTTATGGCATCGTAGATTAGGTCATGCAAGCACACACCTAATTTCAAAATTAATAAGAATGGATTTAGTAAAAGGACTTCCACAACTAGATTTTGAAAATAACAAAATTTGTGATGCATGTCAATTTGGAAAACAAACTAGAAATTCTTTCAAAACCAAAAATATTGTTTCCACTTCTAGGCCACTTGAACTACTTCACATGGATCTTTTTGGACCTACTAGAACCACAAGTCTAGGAGGAAAGAAATATGGTCTTGTGATTGTAGATGATTATTCTAGATACACTTGGGTATTGTTTTTAGCTCATAAGGATGAGACCTTTCCATTATTTTTGAAATTCTTCAAGAAGGTCACAAATGAGAAAAACAACACCATAGTGTCTCTAAGAAGTGATCATGGCACTGAATTTGAAAATCATTTATTTGAAAACTTTTGCATAGAAAATGGCATTCATCATAATTTTTCAGCACCTAGAACACCACAACAAAATGGAGTAGTTGAAAGAAAAAATAGAACTTTAGAAGACATGGCCCGTACCATGCTATGTGAAAGCAACTTACCAAAATACTTTTGGGCGAAGCTATAAACACGGCATGTTACATTCTTAATAGAGCTTTAATTAGGCCAATCATTAAGAAAACTCCTTATGAACTATGGAATAATAGAAAACCAAACATAAGTTACTTTCATGCATTTGGTTGTAAATGTTTCATTCATAATAATGGTAAAGATAATCTAGGAAAATTTGATGCAAAATCTGATGAAGGCATTTTCTTAGGATATTCAACATCTAGTAAAGCCTATAGAGTGTTTAACAAGAGAAACTTAATTGTAGAAGAATCTATTCATGTAATTTTTGATGAATCTTTAGCATCGAGTTCTGAAAAGATTGATGATGAGGAAGATACAAACATTCTAGAAAGAGATATTGAAAAATTAAATATAGATGTATCTTCGGATCATGAACAAGAAGCTAAAGATAATGATTCTCCTAGTGTTGATGTTGTTGATGCAAATCATAATGATGTAGATCTTCCTAGAGATTGGAGATATGCCTATGGTCATCCAAAAGAATTAATTATAGGTGATCCATCTCAAGGAGTAAGAACTAGATCATCAATGAGAAACATCAATAATCATCTTGCATTTGTATCTCAAATTGAACCTAAAACTATTGAAGAAGCAGAAAAAGATAATAATTGGATGTTAGCTATGCAAGAAGAATTAAATCAATTTACTAGAAATAATGTTTGGACTCTTGTAGATAGACCTAAAGATCATTCTGTTATAGGATCAAAATGGGTATTTAGAAATAAATTAGATGAAAATGGCATAGTAATTAGAAACAAAGCTAGATTAGTTGCAAAAGGATATAATCAAGAAGAAGGAATTGATTTTGATGAAACTTTTGCACCTGTAGCTAGACTAGAAGCAATTAGATTATTACTTGCATTTGCATGTCATATGCATATCAATTTATTTCAAATGGATGTTAAAAGTGCATTTTTAAATGGATTTATAAATGAGGAAGTTTTTGTTGAACAACCACCTGGTTTTGAAGATCATGAATTTCCAAATCATGTTTTTAAATTGCACAAAGCACTATATGGTTTAAAACAAGCACCTAGAGCTTGGTATGAAAGATTAAGTAAATTTCTGATTGAAAATGATTTTACAAGAGGAAATGTTGATAAAACACTATTTTTGAAAAGAAAAGACAAGGATTTATTAGTAGTACAAATATATGTTGATGATATTGTATTCGGTGCTACTAACAATTTGTTATGTCAAGAATTTGCTAAGTTAATGCAGGGTGAGTTTGAAATGAGCATGATGGGAGAACTCAACTTCTTCCTAGGACTTCAAATCAAGCAAAGCAAAGAAGGAATTTTCATCAATCAAGCCAAATACACAAAAGAACTTCTCAAGAAGTTTGGAATGGAGTCAATCAAACCACTTGGAACTCCTATGAGTCCTTCATGCAAGCTGGACAAAGATGAAGATGGTAAGAAAGTAGATCAAAAATATTACAGAGGTATGATCGGATCTCTTCTTTACTTAACAGCTAGTAGACCAGATATCATGTTTGCTGTATGTCTATGCGCTAGATTTCAATCTGAACCTAAAGAATCTCACTTAATTGCTGTAAAAAGAATCTTAAGATATTTAAGTGGAACTAAAAATGTAGGTTTATGGTATTCTAGAGACTCAACATTAAACTTGATTGCATATTCTGACTCTGACTATGCTGGATGTAAATTAGATAGAAAAAGCACAAGTGGAGCATGTCAATTCTTAGGAAGTAACTTAATCTCTTGGTTTAGCAAAAAGCAAAATTCGGTTGCATTATCTACTGCTGAAGCAGAATATGTTGCAGCTGGAAGTTGCTGTGCTCAAATCCTTTGGATTAAGAGACAACTTGAAGATTATGGCATAACACTTGATAAAACTCCAATTAGATGTGATAACACAAGTGCAATAAATTAACTAAAAATCCAATTCAACATTCAAGAACAAAACACATTGAAATTAGATATCACTTTATAAGAGAACATGTAGCTAATAATGAAATTTGTCTTGAATATGTTAATACTGAAGAACAATTAGCTGATATATTTACAAAACCTTTGAGTGAAGAGAGATTTTGTTATCTTAGAGGTGAATTAGGGATATGTGACCCTTTGGATTGATTTTGAAACTCTAAGGAATGACTATCTAGATCTATTAATTTCTTGATATTCCTTTCATAATTTTAAGGACAAATTATCTAGTCATCTGAGTAACTTGATTCTTCATACTCCAAAATTTTATCAAGATTTTATCGAATTTATTTTGACAAGTTTCAGATGTTTGAATCTCAATTATTTTTCTCTGAAACTGTCAGTGGAGTCGACACCTCAGAATGAGGAGTCGACACCTTGTCTGTGTCGCTCTCGGTCCCTGACCTTGGAGCCGACACCCGTATAAGTGGAGCCGACTCCAGTTCGAGCGCTGACTGTGTTAGCGATTTGGAGTCGACACCCGACTTTGCGGGAGTCGACACCTGGGAATCCCAAATCGATTTATTAGGGCAGAGTCGACACCTCGTCATTTCGTAACTTTTCAATCCTCCACCAAATTCTCCAAAACTCTCTCAAAGCCTCCCCATCTCTAATTCCACTCTACCCAAGCTTTCCTAAGGATCCAATGGCACCTAAGAGGAGAGGTTCGGTGATTGGAGCGCCTGTGGTGACCGAAAAATGCTCCGTGAGGCGACCCGTCCGCGAGCCGTCTCCAAGCGAGGATTCCTCCACCGATTCAGACAATCCCAACACCACTTCACCTCAGGTAGATACCCTAGCAGGGAGGGTAATACAATGGGTAGGAAAGTTGACTTTGAGTTCTTTGAATCCGAAGGTTTTCGATTGGAATCAACTCAAAGAATTGGATGGGATAAGTTTGTTCTCTTGATGTTCCTACTTACCCAGCACTAGTGAAAGAATTTTACTTTAATTTATCGAGAGGTGATGGTGGTTTAGTGAGCTCTGTTAGAGGCAAACGGATTCATCTTACATTTCAAAAATTAGGAAATCTCCTAAGCATCCCCATTACCGGATTAGCAGCCGATATGCACAGTGAGAGATCAGCAGCCCTATCAAGGATGTTAGGGAGAGATGTTGAAGAATTTGAAGAGATTAGGGCTAACCAGTTGCCCTTGGAATTAAGATTGCTACACAACATTTGCAGCAGATTTTGTTCCCAAAGACCGGTCGTTTTGAGTATGTCTCCGAGCGGGACATTGTTGTGATGGACAGTATATTGACCGGTCAACCTATTAATTTAGCTGCTATGATGATATTCTATATGGCCGAGGCCGGAGGAAAGAGAAGATCGTCACTACCCTACGGCATGGTTTTAACTATGGTATTCAGAAGCCAAGGGGTTGTAATTTTGGACAATGAACCCTCCAAGAACCTGAGACACACTGATTATTACAGTCTGGCCACTTTGCATAGGATGGGATTTGTAAAGGTGAACGGGCAATGGGAAAGGAAAGGTAACTTGGATGAGAGAGCCCCTGAGCCTAGACTTTCTGACCTTGTGAGGCTGGTCCATCTGTGAGGGTTTCCTCTCCGCAGCCAAGGAGTCCTGTTCCTGCCCCTGCACCTGCTCAATTCATGTTCAGCCATCTACTTCATCAGTTGGATTTTCAGACCTTCAATGGAGCAACTCAAAGACTTGCTTGCTGCTCAGAAGGATGAACTGAAGACTGAGTTTGATAATAAATTTATGAATCTTAAAGAAACTCTTTATTCCCTAGATGATCGCATTGCCAAGATAGAATCACTCTTAGCTCTTCTGCTGGATCTTTAAGTAGTGATTTGAAGAATATATTTGAAGAACTTAAAGACATCTGTGGAGATTCTGAGACCTATTCAAAGTGCAATGCAGAGCTTCAAGATAAAATTATGACTGCTTGCTCTTTTGTTGATAGAAGGTTGAAAGAATTTGTAGCCACTCAAAGTGATGGAATGCAAAAGATTTTGGATCATTTGACAAGATCATTAGAACAACTGTAGTTTTTTGTTGTTTAATGTTTGATGTAATGAAAGTTTTGATGTAATGAATGTTTAGTTTTTGATGTAATGAAGTTTAAGATGTAATGAAAGTATAGTTTTTTTTTGTAATACTTGACTTTTGATGAAATGAAATTATCTTTTGATCTATCAATTTATCTTTTGACTTAACTTTTCTTTATCTTTTTGTTGATTACAAAAAAGGGGGAGAAAGTTATGTCGTATATGCATTT
>UESW01004198.1:1127619-1154548 GCA_900491605.1 Calamus simplicifolius
CGATGAATCCTCTTCAGAGGAAGAACAAAAAGAAGTTGCAAACATTTGCTTTATGGCAAACGACGACAACGAGGTAAGTTCTGAAAACCCTTGTGATGATTTTGCATTTGATGAATTATTTGAAGCTTTAATGAACTAGTAGATGATTTTAAAGTTTTGAAAAAGAAATACAAATCTTTGAAAAATGATAATCAATTCTTATTAAAGAAAAAGATAATCTTACTAATGAGATTAAGATGCTGAAATCTGAAAAAGAAAATTTGACAAAAGAAAAGAATCAATTTCCAATGAAAATGATAAATTAAAGAAGGAAGTTGATAAATATAAGAATATTGTTGATAAATTTACTTATAGTTCTGAAAAACTTAATTTATTATTAAGTAATCAAAGAGCTATATTTGATAAGGCTGGATTAGGATATAGACCTAACATAAAACAAAAATTTGTCAAAAACTTTTTTAGAAAAGAACAAAATAGAGATAATGTTACATGTCATTATTGTAACAAGAAAGGCCATAAATCCTATGAATGTGATGCAAGAAACAGTAACAAAAATTAAATAAAGGCAAGAAAATATGGGTTCCCAAAGGAACATCTTTTATGCTACTAACCATGAAGGACCCAAGAAGGCTTGGGTACCTAAATATAAGACTTAATTATTTTTGCAGGAGTGTCTTGCGGCCAAAAGATCAAAGCGAAAGTGGTATCTCGATAGTGGCTGCTCAAGACACATGACGGGTGACAAGGATCAATTCATCACCCTTGAGAGCAAAAGAGGAGGAGTTGTTACGTTTGGTGACAATGGCAAAGGCCAAATCATGGGGTTTGGTAATATTCAAATAACTCCCTCCACATATATTGAAAATGTTTATATGTCAATGGTTTAAAACATAATCTAATAAGTATTAGCCAATTATGTGATAAAGGTTTTAAAGTATCATTTGAAGCATCAATCTGCACTGTTTCTAATCCCATTGATAATAGCATTGTTTTTATTGGAAATAGAAATGGCAATGTATACTTGATTGATTTAGACAATTTGTCTACTAGTAATCATTGCTTAGTTGCTAATAATGCTAATATGAATGAGATTGGTTGGTTATGGCATCGTAGATTAGGTCATGCAAGCACACACCTAATTTCAAAATTAATAAGAATGGATTTAGTAAAAGGACTTCCACAACTAGATTTTGAAAATAACAAAATTTGCGATGCATGTCAATTTGGAAAACAAACTAGAAATTCTTTCAAAACTAAAAATATTGTTTCCACTTCTAGGCCACTTGAACTACTTCACATGGATCTTTTTGGACCTACTAGAACCACAAGTCTAGGAGGAAAGAAATATGGTCTTGTGATTGTAGATGATTACTCTAGATACACTTGGGTATTTTTTTAGCTCATAAGGATGAGACCTTTCCATTATTTTTGAAATTCTTCAAGAAGGTCACAAATGAGAAAAACAACACCATAGTGTCTCTAAGAAGTGATCATGGCACTGAATTTGAAAATCATTTATTTGAAAACTTTTGCATAGAAAATGGCATTCATCATAATTTTTCAGCACCTAGAACACCACAACAAAATGGAGTAGTTGAAAGAAAAAATAGAACTTTAGAAGACATGGCCCGTACCATGCTATGTGAAAGCAACTTACCAAAATACTTTTGGGCGGAAGCTATAAACACGGCATGTTACATTCTTAATAGAGCTTTAATTAGGCCAATCATTAAGAAAACTCCTTATGAACTATGGAATAATAGAAAACCAAACATAAGTTACTTTCATGCATTTGGTTGTAAATGTTTCATTCATAATAATGGTAAAGATAATCTAGGAAAATTTGATGCAAAATCTGATGAAGGCATTTTCTTAGGATATTCAACATCTAGTAAAGCCTATAGAGTGTTTAACAAGAGAAACTTAATTGTAGAAGAATCTATTCATGTAATTTTTGATGAATCTTTAGCATCGAGTTCTGAAAAGATTGATGATGAGGAAGATACAAACATTCTAGAAAGAGACATTGAAAAATTAAATATAGATGTATCTTCGGATCATGAACAAGAAGCTAAAGATAATGATTCTCCTAGTGTTGATGTTGTTGATGCAAATCATAATGATGTAGATCTTCCTAGAGATTGGAGATATGCCTATGGTCATCCAAAAGAATTAATTATAGGTGATCCATCTCAAGGAGTAAGAACTAGATCATCAATGAGAAACATCAATAATCATCTTGCATTTGTATCTCAAATTGAACCTAAAACTATTGAAGAAGCAGAAAAAGATAATAATTGGATGTTAGCTATGCAAGAAGAATTAAATCAATTTACTAGAAATAATGTTTGGACTCTTGTAGATAGACCTAAAGATCATTCTGTTATAGGATCAAAATGGGTATTTAGAAATAAATTAGACGAAAATGGCATAGTAATTAGAAACAAAGCTAGATTAGTTGCAAAAGGATATAATCAAGAAGAAGGAATTGATTTTGATGAAACTTTTGCACCTGTAGCTAGACTAGAAGCAATTAGATTATTACTTGCATTTGCATGTCATATGCATATCAATTTATTTCAAATGGATGTTAAAAGTGCATTTTTAAATGGATTTATAAATGAGGAAGTTTTTGTTGAACAACCACCTGGTTTTGAAGATCATGAATTTCCAAATCATGTTTTTAAATTGCACAAAGCACTATATGGTTTAAAACAAGCACCTAGAGCTTGGTATGAAAGATTAAGTAAATTTCTGATTGAAAATGATTTTATAAGAGGAAATGTTGATAAAACACTATTTTTGAAAAGAAAAGACAAGGATTTATTAGTAGTACAAATATATGTTGATGATATTGTATTCGGTGCTACTAACAATTTGTTATGTCAAGAATTTGCTAAGTTAATGCAGGGTGAGTTTGAAATGAGCATGATGGGAGAACTCAACTTCTTCCTAGGACTTCAAATCAAGCAAAGCAAAGAAGGAATTTTCATCAATCAAGCCAAATACACAAAAGAACTTCTCAAGAAGTTTGGAATGGAGTCAATCAAACCACTTGGAACTCCTATGAGTCCTTCATGCAAATTGGACAAAGATGAAGATGGTAAGAAAGTAGATCAAAAATATTACAGAGGTATGATCGGATCTCTTCTTTACTTAACAGCTAGTAGACCAGATATCATGTTTGCTGTATGTCTATGCGCTAGATTTCAATCTGAACCTAAAGAATCTCACTTAATTGCTGTAAAAAGAATCTTAAGATATTTAAGTGGAACTAAAAATGTAGGTTTATGGTATTCTAGAGACTCAACATTAAACTTGATTGCATTCTGACTCTGACTATGCTGGATGTAAATTAGATAGAAAAAGCACAAGTGGAGCATGTCAATTCTTAGGAGTAACTTAATCTCTTGGTTTAGCAAAAAGCAAAATTCGGTTGCATTATCTACTGCTGAAGCAGAATATGTTGCAGCTGGAAGTTGCTGTGCTCAAATCCTTTGGATTAAGAGACAACTTGAAGATTATGGCATAACACTTGATAAAACTCCAATTAGATGTGATAACACAAGTGCAATAAATTAACTAAAAATCCAATTCAACATTCAAGAACAAAACACATTGAAATTAGATATCACTTTATAAGAGAACATGTAGCTAATAATGAAATTTGTCTTGAATATGTTAATACTGAAGAACAATTAGCTGATATATTTACAAAACCTTTGAGTGAAGAGAGATTTTGTTATCTTAGAGGTGAATTAGGGATATGTGACCCTTTGGATTGATTTTGAAACTCTAAGGAATGACTATCTAGATTTCTATTAATTTCTTGATATTCCTTTCATAATTTTAAGGACAAATTATCTAGTCATCTGAGTAATTTGATTCTTCATACTCCAAAATTTTATCAAGATTTTATCAAATTTATTTTGACAAGTTTCAGATGTTTGAATCTCAATTATTTTTCTCTGAAACTGTCAGTGGAGTCGACACCTCAGAATGAGGAGTCGACACCTTGTCTGTGTCGCTCTCGGTCCCTGACCTTGGAGCCGACACCCGTATAAGTGGAGCCGACTCCAGTTCGAGCGCTGACTGTGTTAGCGATTTGGAGTCGACACCCGACTTTGCGGGAGTCGACACCTGGGTCCCAAATCGATTTATTAGGGCAGAGTCGACACCTCGTCATTTCGTAACTTTTCAATCCTCCACCAAACTCTTCCAAAACTCTCTCAAAGCCTCCCCATCTCTAATTCCACTCTACCCAAGCTTTCCTAAGGATCCAATGGCACCTAAGAGGAGAGGTTCGGTGATTGGAGCGCCTGTGGTGACCGAAAACGCTCCGTGAGGCGACCCGTCCGCGAGCCGTCTCCAAGCGAGGATTCCTCCACCGCTTCGGACAATCCCAACTTCACCTCAGGTAGATACCCTAGCAGGGAGGGTAATACAATGGGTAGGAAAGTTGACTTTGAGTTCTTTCAATCCGAGGTTTTTCGATTGGAATCAACTCAAGGAGCTTGGCTGGGATAAAGTTTGTTCTCTTGATGTTCCTACTTAGCACTAGTAAAGAATTTTACTTTAATTTATCGAGAGGTGATGGTGGTTTAGTGAGCTCTGTCAGAGGTAAACGGATTCATCTTACTTTTCAAAAATTAGGAAACCTCCTAGCATCCCATTACCGGATTAGCAGCCGATATGCACAGTGAGAGATCAGCGGCTCTATCAAGGATGTTAGGGAGAGAGTTACAGAATTTGAGGAGATTAGGGCTAACCAATTGCCCTTGGAATTAAGATTACTTCACAACATTTGCAGCAGAATTTTGTTTCCAAAACCGGACGTTTTGAGTATGTCTCCGAGCGGGACATTGTTGTGATGGACAGTGTATTGACCGGTCAACCCATTAATTTAGCTGCTATGATGATATTTTATATGGCCGAGGCTGGAGGAAAAGAAGATCGTCCTACCCTACGGCATGGTTCTAACTATGGTATTCAGGAGCCAAGGAGTTGTGATTTTGGACAATGAACCTCCAAGAACCTCAGGCATACTGATTACTACAGTTTGGCCACTTTGCATCGGATGGGATTTGTAAAGGTGAACGGGCAATGGGAAAGGAAAGGTAACTTGGATGAGAGAGCCCCTGAGCCTAGACTTCTGCACCTTGTGAGGCTGGTCCATCTGTGAGGGTTCCTCTCCGCAGCCAGGAGTCCTGCCCTGCACCTGCTTCATGTTCAGCCATCTACTTCATCAGTTGGATTTTCAGACCTTCAATTGGAGCAACTCAAAGGCTTGCTTGCTGCTCAGAAGGATGAATTGAAGACTGAGTTTGATAATAAATTTATGAATCTTAAAGAAACTCTTTATTCCCTAGATGATCGCATTGCCAAAATAGAATCAACTCTTAGCTCTTCTGCTGGATCTTTAAGTAATGATCTGAAGAATATATTTGAAGAACTTAAAGATATCTGTGGAGATTCTGAGACCTATTCAAAGTGCAATGCCGAGCTTCAAGATAAAATCATGACTGCTTGCTCTTTTGTTGATAGAAGGTTGAAAGAATTTGTAGCCACTCAGAGTGATGGAATGCAAAGATTTAGATCATTTACAAGAATCATTAGAACCAATTGTAATTTTTATGTAATGATGTAATGTTTTGATGTAATGAATGTTTAGTTTTGATGTAATGAAGTTTAGTTTTGATGTAATGAAAGTATAGTTTTTTTTGTAATACTTGACTTTGATGAAATGAAATTATCTTTTGATCTATCAATTTATCTTTTGACTTAACTTTTCTTTATCTTTTTTTTTGTTGATTACAAAAAAGGGGGAGAAAGTTATGTCGTATATGCATTGAATTGGCATTTATTTAATTGGTATCAAATATGTAAAGCAACAATTGATAATTTGAACTTCATAGGGGGAGCTACCTTATTCAGGGGGAGCTTACTTGTGAGGATCACTTCTTGAAAATTTTAATTTAAGAATACTATGCATATACTCAATGTTTTTATAATCATCAAAAAGGGGGAGATTGTTGACCCAATTATTGATTTTGATGATTAATAAAGGAATTGAGTATATTTATTTGATTACTAATAGATTTGACAAGTGTTTCAGGGCTTAAAAATATTTGATCGATTTAAAGGTATTAAGAAACGTGTTTTGAATCAATTGCAAATCATAAGTTTCAAAGTTTCAGAACCTGGAGTCGACACCTAGAATTCTGGAGCCGACCCCATGGCCAGTCAAATATTCTTCTGATTTTTGATACGGTCGGAGCCGACACCTAGAGTTTCGGAGCCGACACCCAGAGTTTCGGAGTCGACACTTACAGTGTCTGGAGCCGACTCCGATGCGGGGACAGAACGCTTGATTTTTGAGCATCTTGGAGCCGACACACACAGTCTTTTGGAGCCGACACCTGACGATGGCGAGCCGACACCTAACTTTTTCGGAGCCGACTCCTCGACGAACTCAGAACTTTCTATTTTTGGATAAACGACTTGGAGCCGACACCTGAAAAGTTGGAGCCGACTCCAACCTGTCTGGACGAAATTTTAAAATGCCAGATCAGCTCTAACGGTAATATTTCCTTTTTACCTAACTTCTAACGGATATATTTTGTTTCCAGGTACATTCCAACGGCTAGTTTTCTTCCAAAAATTAAAAAATCTATAAAAAGGGAGAAAGCCCGTTTGAAAAAAAAACGAAAAAAAAAAGAAATATTCAAATCAAAAATCCGAGAAGTCTTGAGCCTGAAATCCAAGAGAAAAGTATTCAAACTCAAATCCTTCCACTCCAAAAAGCTCAAAGAGAATCCAAGGCGTTCAAATTTGAAAAATCGAAGGATTCCAAAAAAGGGGAAGAAGCTCTGTTTTGAAGATTTTCCAACTTCTCATCTGCAACATTTGCAACGAATCAAAGCTGAGGCCTGATTCAACATCTCCAAAGAGAAGAGGAAAAGAAGAAAAGAAGAAAAGCTCAAATCCAATCACTTCAAACAGGCTTTTCTAAACCTTGTTCATTTATTTGAATATTTGCTCATTTAAGGAGCTGTTGTATTTAAACATTATTCTTTCTTGTTTGTGCTAGTTCAATCAGGGGATTGAACTAGTGGAGGTTGTATACCTCGGGTCAAGCTAGATTAGCTTGAGTTTAGGGTTTTGTGCTGGTGAGCCCGAAAACCGGCTGGGTTCGTTGTGATCCCGGGAAAACAACAAGTTTGAGTTGTGATCTTGTAAAACAACTCGACTGTAATCAAAGTCGATTATAGTGTGGACCCAAGTGAATCTTGGGAGTGGACGTAGGTGTTGGATACACCGAACCACTATAAAATCTTTGTGTTTGCCGTGCTTCTATTATCTCTATCTCTATCTCCTTGTTTGTGCTTTATATTTGCATTGCATTTAATTTCATTATCTTAAAGCCAATAGTTTTTAAAAGGTTAAATTTTTTAAAGAACCCAATTCACCCCCCCTCTTGGGTTGCCATCTGGGCCAACAGTTGAAAATATGGTTATTATCATTATCCATAAGAATGATAGATTAGTTCAAAGCTATCACTATTATTATGAGTATAATTCTTCAATTCAAATTTAGGGTCACTATTTTAATCAATAAATAAGATCAGCTTATTCAAAATTATGACCATCATCATGATTAATTAATTTGAACTTATGGCACATATTGTCAATGTCATGTCTGCTCATTTTTAAAATTATAGCCTTTAATATGGTTAATGTGTATGGTCAACATGTTAGATGTCAAAATGATATATTGCAATCAAGATAATTAATCATTCACTAGCCTCTTATTATGACCAAAGTAGCTTTCTTTGTGTATTTCAATTTATGTTTACATCTTTTAACAAAAATATCTATTTTCATTAAGCTTCATAAGGTAGCATTTATGCCTAAAATTTTATCGATCATTGATTAACCATAATAAATGGTTAAAAATATAAGATTGATCAAGATTTAATTTATCATTGATGAATGTCAATTAGAAGAATTGTATTGGGCTACTTGCCACTTATACAATAGGCCATTCTTGGATAGTTAATTAGTTAAATTTACTTTCTAAAAAAGTTATTAAGATAAGACCAAGTTATTTATGGAGGTAACTACAAAGAAGCAAATTATCATGATAAAGAACTACTAAAGAAGGTCAATATTATTGAATATAACTAAAAAAATTGCATTATAAAAAATCTAGATGCGGAAATATTTGATTGGCTTGTCATTGGATAATGCTTTTATATATGTGCTTTGTATGATAATGACTATTGAGAGGATTTTGCACTCTATTTGAAGTTTTCTAATGGAACATCCTACCCAACTTGGATGAGTTTGGTTAGTCATCAAAAAAAATCTACATGCTAGATTTTTGTTGGCCGATTTGTCCTATTTTCTAGTATAATAGTCATTCCATTGAAAAATAATTGTGAGACATTTGTTAACCCAAATGGTATCATCATGGTGAATTTAGATCATTGGTGGTCCTTATTCCATCGTGATCTTATCTCTAGTGATCTCCTTTTATCATGTATATCCCAAAAATTAAAGATATCTAGATATTCATAGTTAGCCTATTTGGTATGGTATAGAAATCTAAAATCATAAACCATATAATACTAAAACTACTTTAATATACTTTGCAACTACTATGGTAATTTATTATTATGATATTTAGATTAAAATACAATATTATTTTTTACAACATTATATTCTAGTATAATAATAATATATTATATTATGATCAAATTGTAATATAAATATAATATTATAATATTTCATTTATAATATTGTATTATGATAATTATAATTTTATAACTATATTATTGCATAATAATATTATACTATATAAATATAATATAATCTTATAAAATGAAATTATATTACATTGATAAGAATATATATATATATATATGAGGAGTATTTAGGTGTTCACATGTTAATCTATCTACAATAAGAAAAAACTATCCTTCGAATAGATCCTATTAAGGTCGGTAAAGTTCACATATATCTGCCATCTATTATTAGCCTTCTTTATTAGGACGATGGTGGCTAGCTGCTTTGGGTAACTCACCTTCTAATGAATCTGGCATCGATCGAGAAGTTTACCTATTTCTTCTCGGATTGTATCCTATCATTCGGAGGACAAAACTCCTCTTCTTCTGCCTCAAAGGTCGATGGGCTAAGTTGACATTGAGCTTCTAGAAAATGATGTCTCAGTCAAGGAAAAGTCTTCCTGCACCATCTTCGATGCAGGAAGCGCACACCGGGTGTGCCTATTGGCTGCGCGCCCATACGGGTGCGCGGCCAATAGCCGCGCATAGCCCCATACACACGCCCGCATGGATGCATGGCTAATGGCGCGTGCACCGAACATGACTGGCGCGCACACAAAGTCGTTCCCCTCGGTCAATCCTAAGCATGTCAATTAGGCTCTAAGCAAAAGCATTCGCATTTGCTCATAGGAAGGACACCAACAAATTTTATCTTTGTCAGGCAGGGTGGAGTTGATGTAAGTCAGCTTCTTCGAATCCCCC
This sequence comes from Calamus simplicifolius, assembly GCA_900491605.1. NCBI lineage: Eukaryota > Viridiplantae > Streptophyta > Magnoliopsida > Arecales > Arecaceae > Calamus > Calamus simplicifolius. The sequence continues at coordinate 1,137,167 of UESW01004198.1, forward strand.
TCCACCGAAGGGATCCGGAAGAGATCTTTCACCAGCTTCCCTTGTCAAAGTTTAAAGCATTTATTTCTTTAATTGAAGCTCTCCACCATGAGTCCCTTATTAACTCCAGTTTTCTCTTCTAGGATCATGGCGCAGCATTTCTTTTGAGATCCTTGATCCCATGATTCATATATAAAGAATTTCATGGAGAATGGTAGCTTTATAAAATATGGCCTTCAAAGTATTGAAGCCTGGTCACCTTAGAATTGCATTATAGGGTAAAAATTGCTTATGATTGGCTATTATAGAAAGAGTAAGGATCTCTCTTTCACTGAGGCTGATTTTTTAGAGAAGCCGATAAGGGATCAATGAAGTGTTCTAAATGATTATGGCTAATTTTTATCTTTACAGCCTTTCATAGAGAAAGTTTGTCGAGCTTTCGTTACCGATTAGAATTTTTTTGTTTGATAGTTAATAATTATCAGTATGAGGGGCATGGACCTTTGCTAATTTTCATGAGAGGAAGAAATTAATATTTTTCATAGCTTTTTATTGAAAATTTTAGTATATTTTAATATCCAAAAGTTTTCTCCAAACTAATATCCAAAAGTTTCCCTCCAAAAGCTTTCCATTCTTTTGTCATAAAACTATTTTTTTAGTCCCACATGAAAAACATAATAAATCTTACTCTTATATATATATATATATATATATTTACTTTCTTACCTGGTTGAATGGTTGTGAGAATCTTACTCTTACTTATATATGTTACTTTTTTGCTTGGTTGAATGGTTGTGAGAAAGCTCATGCCTGCGCGAGCCGGACCAAGTCCAATGCAAATCGGTGAAGCCTATTTTGAAAACTAACGTTGGACGCTGACCGACCGACCTTTGGACTGATTCATCATTTCCAATACTCGAAGCAATTCATGTTGGATTGATTCGTTGCCTTCAACCAATGCTTGCTTCCGTATAAATATTCAAAGCAATACCGGTGATTATTTATTCAAATTATATGCTTTCCATCCTTATCCAGAGATCCATTATTTCGTCCTTATCCAGTCCAGATATTCATTCCTTTGCTTCCGTTCTTATCCAAAGAGAAGGAACTCATTCGATTGTTCATCATCTTCTGACATTGGTGTGTGTACGCCTGTTAGAAAACTCGCTGCTGTTGAAAATACCAATCTACTCTTAAGAGCAGTGTCGTACACGTCATAGCATCTTCTCAAATAAATTCAAATAAATAACATCATTCCAAATACTTCTTTTTCTGAACCTTATCCAACACTTTTAACATCTTCAGCTTCTCTGGCCTAGGTCCACGCATGGGTGCTCCTTCTCCATCGCCCGGCTACTGCTCCAAGTTGCACTATGCCACCGGTGATGACGTTAACCACCCTAGCAAAAGAGTTATAAGATAGATATTTATTCTTTCGCCATCCCACCGGTGACAACTAACATACCGCAAGGGAACCAATAGAAAATTAAAGCAGCACAAGCGTCTTGTTGAAGGCACGTTTGAGCCTTTTGAGGTTCTTTAATCTTTATACGATGGAAAGTTCTTGTTGAGTTCCGCATAGCTCGTTCGGCAAGTACAGGTGATCTGCGTCCATGAGTAGAAAGCGCAACTATTGCCTTAAAAGCTAAAAAATACACACCTTGCGTTTGGCCTTGTATGCAAAGAGATAATTAATGCCGGATCATCTCAACTTTAATTCAGTACTTTATGCTTCTTTTTGCCTTTTCCAATCACGATGAACTAACTTATTTCCTAGTTGTGCTCCTTGTCTGGAAATTAAGTAAAGTAAATCTGATCCCAAATGGTTTGGATATGATTCTAGTCTCAGATGCTTATATCAAGTACTTTTTATTACACTGAATCTATTCGGTGTGTGTAGGAAACTAACTTCATAATTTTGTCAGAAACTCAACACAACGTTTAAAAAAAAAAAAAAAAAACCTCTCGTGATTCCAGCATTTCCGACTCCCAAAAGATCCAACTGAAAAATCGAGGGAAGGTTACGCACCATCACACGTAAGTGCAAGTCGTTTTTAATGCTGGCCTAGGGTTGGGGGTTAGGCCAAACCCAACCTCTTCTTTATGTCATGGAATATCTTTCTAGGTTCAAGTTAACCTAAAGCAGAGTATCAATAAGCATAAGCTAGTGAACCTTGACTCAAGCTAAGCCTCATCAATGGACGCTAGATTTCTTAACCATGGCCAGTCAAATCAAATCAACCTATTAGATCTCTAATATTGGTATGATCACGGTTTGCACCTGGCCAATTATACCTATTACAATTGTAATTGATGTTCCTTTTTAGCTCTGAACTAATAGATAAGATTTCTTGATGAAGAATTAGTATAGTACATTAGCATGCAGAATTTTTACAGAAAGAACTTAGTTCAGGATCAAGAAACTAATTAGTGATGATTAAGAATTAAGAATATAGATCTTTGCAGTTCTTACACAAAAGGAAAAACGAGAAAACCTAAAATTTCCTTCAAAAAAGTCCAACGTTCAAGACAGCCCTCAAACTTAAGAAAATATAGCTAAATAAGAGAATACTAGAAACGATGAGAAAATAATGTGCCTTACATACCTCTTAAATTAAGCATTGGTCCTTTATCTATATGTGTTTGAAATGAGTTTATTATGTTAACCGTGGAGTGGGCCACTTAATGATAAACGGCTTGGGATTATTTATTAATTTTAGTGGGCCGGTTAGGTCAATTCTTGCATTGAAAAGATGGTTAGGAAGTAATATGTCACTTTATTTCAACCAACTAAATTTTAGCACATAGTTTTAAGATTTATTTAATATCTCTGATAGTTGCCATCATCATATATCGTCATACATATACTTTTATCCTATGCTTTTGGTAGTTATCAACACTCATCCAGTTGAGCAATTCTGTTCGCGTCCTATTATCCCTTGTCTATTCCTCGGTAAAGCAAAATATTCCCCCATTATCTTTAGGCTTCATAAGTTAGGGAAGCATTAGATGCCACGAAAATGCCCACCTATCCACTCCACCTGTCCCCTTCCCTAGAGTGGGAGACAAGTTCGAGCAGCTAAAAATTTAACTTAGCAAGTGTTCCTTAAAGAGCAGGAGAGGGGGCCACAGAATTTTGACTGGATCGGATCCGGTGCAGAAATCGGGCATCATGCGCAACCGAGTATCATGCATGATCACTGATTGTGCACGTACAAACATGTATGCCATAATTTATTGGACTGCGATGCGCATCATACGCGTGCTCATAAGCATGTGCAATCAATAATCATGCACGATGTGCACTTTCTGCATCGAATCGGTGCAGAAAGACTTTTCCCTATAAATAAGTCATGGCCACCTACATGGAACCCAACACAAGGAAGCTCTAGGCTCTAGCGCATGGCACCTCAGTCTCGGAGCGAGCGCCTTGCCAAGATTGGGACGGAGGCCTTTGAGATTCTGGATGAGGGCATGGGCCGGAAAAAAAGGCCGCCACCGCCACCACCTTATGCTAACCACTACTCCAAGCCATTCCAAAACGTTACTCCAAAGAAAGAGCCACTGGATAGCACCCAAGCCGCCACAGAACTCGGAGGGGTTTTGTTTGTGTCGCACTGGCACCGTCGCCGGGTCTTCGTTTAAGATTTGCTAATTGTATGCTCTATATATAGCTTAGCTTTCTTTCTCTTTTTTTTTGGCTTGCTTCTATGTACAAACCTTCAAGTTTTGGTGAAGTACTTTGTGCTGTGATAGAGAGAGTAGAGTCTCGGTTACTATACCTGGCGTATCTTCCTTGTATCATAGTATATATCATGCTGTATTAGAGTTCAGAAGCAGTATAATACTATATGCTGTTTGACAAAATCTAGTTCATGATTTGTTTTGATGGGCGTCTAGTCTTTATATGATCCCGGAACAGCTCTGCACTGGGGCTTCTGCAAAGGAGTGTGACCTCTATGTCTCCAGGACCAGAGAGGATGAAGCGGTGGAAAGGCCTGATGATATGAAAATAGAGGGGAATTGAAGGTTGCCTTAGCCATGGTTATCTTGAGCCAGATAGCCACTTCATCTTGGGGCCTTGTCTCCTTCTCCTGAGAAGTGAGAAGCCTCTTTACCAACTAGCTGAGTGCCTATGGCGCTGAGATGGCGGACAAGGCCGGCATATACGTGAATCACTGAGCAAATATTCCATAGCTTAATTACTAGCTTTCGTTGTCCATAGCAAATATTCCTTCAATATGATGAGTTCAAGTTTTAAGTTATATTTGGCTGCAAAGAAAATTTATTTTTTTGAGAAAGTTTGATTTTTCAATTTTTTTTGATATATAGAATTGATAGATTTAGAAAATATATAACTAGCTAGTTCTCCGTAAAATTTTTCCTTTCTAAAGAAAACGTCCTCGTCCTCTCTCATGAAAAGGATAAAAATAAAATAAAATAAAATCCAGGACTTGAGGAGAGGCATAGATTCTACTGTACCAATAATTTAAAAGCAAAAAAATTCCTCACTTTTGTACTGCTTAGTAAGATGCCCTGGAGGAGATCATTCAAATCCTGGTTATTACTTTTTTGAGGGAGAGAGAGAGAATCATTTTGGGCTCAGAATTTTTTTTTGATTATATTCGTATTAAATTATTATCTGGTATGTAAGGATCCCTTCGATCAAGAGTAATTTTTCTTATTAAATTTAGTTTACACAACTTTTTTTTAACCTATAACCTTTTTTATCATCACCATTGCTATTAGTTGCTATATTGCTGCTACCGCTAGTAGTATCAATAATGTTGCTCTTGCTCTTCTATTGCTTGTATTGCTATTTCTACTTTTGTCTCTACTAATTGTAAAGTATACATGCGATTACCTAATTATCTATTATTTTAATTTTTTTAAGGAGTATTTTTGGCAATGTTTGATGGCCCTTGCCTTTACCTCTCTCTCTCTCGGGAAAGAACACTAGGAAAGCATTGCATCCATAAACTGCAGGATCTTGGTGGGAGCTCCCATAGAAATGACGAAAGGCGCTTCTAACTTGATCGGCATTAATTTGGAGGAGGGATCCCACTCTGAGTGATAGAGATTTGGAAGACGGCAACTCGTTCTAGGTCGTGATGCAGACGGACGTGAGAAGTCTCCACTCGGAAGGAAGGAACATCGTACATGCTCTTAGGATGGCCACGGATTATAGACAAAGCCTCCTGTGAATCTATTGCCCCTCTTGCATAAAAAGTAGACAACCGTTTCTGCTGACACTCTTGAAATATAGCCTGTCTCTCTCCAAGCTACTAGAAACAGGCTTCTGATTTAAATGGAGAGGGGAGATGGAATGCTCTATCATGAGATGGAGGCCTTGGCCTTAGGGTCTTAATAGAGATTTGAGTGGAAGTGGCATTAACACCATTCTTACCATTCCACCCCACAATAGTTGGGACATTTAACTCTCTGAAAGAGGTTTTCTCAATAGGCTAGTGTTGGTTTTCAATATATATATATATAGCGAAAATATGGATCATTTAACATACATAAAATTAATATTGTTATATGAAAAGAAAAAATTATCATATAATTTTTTCTAAACATAAAAACATACCGATATGTTGAGATCTCGAAGGAACAAACGTGCTTTACTACTGGATTCGTAGCTATGGATGAAGTATCTCACTGTAGAGTTTAAGGGCCAAGGTACTTCATAACAAACCGGCAAAATTAAACCAAAACGAAACTAGAGCCTTCCTCACCTTTCTCAAGATCACCTTTATCAAGATCGGTATCGAAGAAACGAAACTAGAGCCTTCACCTTTTTATTTACCTTTCTCAAAATCGGTTTTCTTTACCTTTCTCAAAATCGGTATCGAAATATAAGAAATCGGTATCAAATTATGAGAGTGGACTCACTCTTGATTTTCTATATTTCTAGTGCAAGAGAAAAAGAAGGAAAGAAACTTTCCTTTCATTTTTTTTTTTTTTTAAAAGTTCACCTTATGCCATATTTATAGGCTCTAGATGAATAAAAAAATTTATTTTTAAATTAATTTAATTTAGATAACATTTATATGTTACAACATTTAATTTATATAACGTTTATATGTTACAACATTTAATTTAGATAACGTTTATCTGTTGCAACATTTAATTTAGATAACGTTTACAAATAATAATATAAATTAAATATATATCTAAATTATCAAATCTCATTTAATAATTTTAGATATTATTAATTTTAAATATCTAATAAATCAAATTTATTATTTTATTTTTAATATTCTCAATAATCATATTATTAAAATATCAAAAAATAAAATTTTTCTCTCTCCATTAACTCATAATATGTAGCAAAATTCTCTTGTGTGATGTTTCACAATAATACTTATGTGTAATTATTCATATCAATTATTATATGAACAATGTATCTAAAAATATTTTATTTTATCCAATAACTAATTTATATATCAAAAAAATATGAGAAAAATAATCAATCAAATTGATTATTTATCTTCATAATAAACTCTTTATTATAAAGTTTCAATAAATATTTTATCTAAAATAAATAAATAATTAATCACATTAATTATTCAATCCAAGAGTATGGGGACCATGAATCCATAATTTTAAGCTCTAATAAACTTGAATAAACTTAATTAAAACTCTTTAATTATTTATTTAGTTTATTAATCTCGAAGTTATTTAACTAAATTATAGATTAATTTTACTCGAAAACTTGAGTCGTCCATTGATATAATCATTACATGTAATTCAACCCTCCATAATTAGTTCATAATTAGAGCTAGATAAAATAACCATTATACCCCTCTAATTTTCTCTCCATTGATTCACTAGTTAAATAATTAATTTATGATCAGATCATAAATTGAGCGCATAACTGTTTAGCCATATAACCAACACTTAAGGAAACTAATTTTAAACTTCTTTTCAAAAGTCATGTATTTCATATCTTTAAATCATATTCCCAGTTATTAAACCTCCAAGATGTAAATTTTGGACCCAACATCAAATGAGCTTTAACAAACAAATCAAAAGATCCAATAGCACAATCAAGGAGTCTGTGATTAAATCAGGATTAAGATTGATTTATGTATAATCATCTTATGACATAAATTAAATTCTTTATAACCGTCTTAAATAAATATTGTCGATCCAAATCCTATATAATCTTATTATATATAATTCCTTCATTAAGTATCTCTACACAACAATCCGGATGAGATTGTTACATTCAGAATGTTCATGGACTGTATTAGTGATAGAAGATCCTTACTTCTATCAATCACGGACATATTTAAATATATTAGCTGTAATTTTAATCCTTTTATATACATTATACTAAAATTACAGCCTCATAATATATTTTGAATTTTCATATAAACATTTATCTTTTATATAAACGAGGCAAGATTGAAGAAAAATGCTTCTTTTATTAATTCAAAAAATTAAAAAGTATAAATACATATAATTTCAAGAGCACTATTCCTAATAGCTAGCGCTAGCAGAAGGCTTTAAATTTTCATTAACAGCATGAAGAGGAACAAAGGAAGACCTCCGTCCAGCAGATCTGGATTGGTTCTTAACTCTTCAAGCTGGTTCAGTCATGCCATTGTCTTGCATTGCATCCTCCCAAGGGGGTGGCATTTGCTCCGGTTAGCGGCGTCCTCACCTGCGGAAGTTTGCAAGGAAATCTTCCTTCGCTCCATTAGACCCATCGTCTTGGGAAGCAAGTTGCTTAGCAATGGCTAATTTGATGTTCGCTTAGCTGGTCGTCGTCTTGGGGACCTCCTTCTATTTGTGTTCGATCTAATTTGATGTGGCTCTATTGCCACTTAATTAGGTTTGACTAATCAGGTTCAACATAGCTTGATCTTTAATCTTTAGAGTAAGACTTTTATTTAAGCTCAACTAGAATTCATTTGAGAGTAAGACTCCCTTTTGAGCTTGATTTAAGCTTAATTGAGCTTGATGTGGTTCGATCACTGCTTGATTAGACTCGATGTCGCTCAATCACTACTTGATTAGGTTTGATATAACTTAATCACTGCTTGATCAGGCTCGATATGATTGATTTGGACTCAATTACTACTCAATCTATTTCAATATGAGAGCAGAGCTTCTCTTTAAATTCAACCAAGCTTAATTTGAAAGTAAGATATCCTTTTGTCCTCAGGGTGATATATTGGCTGCGGGTGGTTTTGGTACCCTTGATTCCTCTGTCCCTATGATTGAACTTTATGCAGCTTGGGCAGGTATTTCTTATGCCTCTCAGCACTTCCATACTCATCGTCTCGTTATCGAGGGTGATTCGATGACGGTTATCCGATGGCTGAGAAAGGAGAATTTTTCAACGGCCCCAGTATTCCTATTCTCAGGGACACATGGTCTATTTTACAGAGAGTTGGTTCTGTCCGGATTCGTCATATCTACCGTGAAGCCAACTCGGTGGCCGATTGGATAGCAGCATTTGTGGCTCAGCATGCTGCTGGTTGGATTTGGCAGCTGGGTGATTCCTGCCCCTCTGTATTACAGCAAATTTTGTATTCTGACATATCAGGGATAATTCGTACTAGATTAGTATGATTATCCGCTTGTACCAAAAAAAAAAAAAAAAGTAAGATATCCTTTTGATCTTAATTTGGGCTTCGTCTAGTTTGATTTGGGTTCGGTTTGGCTGAGCTAACTTGATTTGACTCGATCTGACTTGGTCTTGCTCAACTTAGCTTGTTCTGCTTTTATTATTGCTGGATATGAGTACGGCTTCCGATTCTATACTTAAAATCAACTTAGCTTGTTTTGCTTTTATCATTGCTTGATATAAGTAATGCTTTGATTTTGAACTTAAAATCATTGCTTGATCTAGGTACTGCTTTTGGTTTTGGAGTTGAGCTATTTTCATGAGGGAATGATTGTTTAATATGCATGAGTTGTTTGATGTTGACGAATTTCTTTTTCCTATGGAGGCTCCACAGGGATTTGAGGGACATAGGGCTTTGGAGGTTCCATCGGCTTACTTATGGAAAAGCTTTGGGTTTCTTTAGAATAAAGATGTTTTTTTTTTTTTCCCTCTCTCGAGTAAAGAGGTTTTAAGATATTAGAATAGGGTAGATGGGTTTCAGGATATCAAAATAGAGTTTGAGGCAAAGGGGCTTAAGGATGTTAAAATAGGTTCCAATGTAGCGACTTCAGGGAATCAACAAATGTTTCTTAGGGGATGGGGAAGTGAGGTAACTAGGGTAATTAGGATTAGGGGATGCGCACTTGCTTACTGGCCTACTCTTCTTCTACCTCTGCTCACCCCTTCCCACCATTAATGCCAATCAGGTGATCCTCTATAAATAGAACCATCTTCCGGCTTCTCAGGTATGCGCGCTTGCTTACTGGCCTACTCTCCTTCTACCTTTGCTCGCCCCTTCCCACCATTAACGCTCTGCTCAGAGCTCTCAAGAGGCCACCCCTGGAGAGACTCTTCAGTGAGAGCCTTCTCCTCATATTTGTTGATTGCTGATCCCCGCTGACTTGAGCGTCGGTGGGTCTTCCATGGAGGGCCTGTTAGGGTCCTCGGTCAAGGACTCCAAAACATTCACCAACTCCTCCGCGCGATCCGCTCCAACACCACAATCGATCCTCCCGAACCATTTCTAGTAACACACGAGCGTGGTAATTAGGATCTAACACACAAGAAATGAAGGATGCCTCACTGTTATTACGAAGAACGTGGTCTCAGGATTATTAGTCCTTCGAACCACCAGAACACAAGAACACTCGTACAAGGGTTATTAGCCCAAGCACGCCCAAACTTAAGAGGTTATCAGCCCCCAAGTTTACTGGCATAAACGTGCCTATGCCTGGCCAACATTTATAAGCTCTCTAAGCTTACAAAACCCCACCCCCGCTCCCCTATTGCTCCGGAGGAGTGCTTATATAGGCATCCTCAGGAGCTTCCAAAATCCTACCAACCCAATCAAATTAAATATAGATCAAATCTTCAAGATTCTAAGGAAACAATTCGAAACAATTCCTAGAATCAAGGAGATTTGACGATACATGCCTAAAACAACTTAACTGAAAAGGAAACTAATCTTCTAGAGTTTAGGAGAAACATCCTAAATCTAGAAGATATGATTTATTCAATCACTCCCCACAAGGAAATCAATCTCTGAAGATATATCCATAATGCACTTGATCTCACGCCGTCCGCCGCCCTACACGGTGGCGCCGCCGCCATTCTCCTGCATGGGTGGTGATGCTCCTCCGACTCCCCAGGCCATGCTCGTTACATCCCGCTTGGTCACCGCTAAGACTGGTGGTGCTCCGTCGCTAGAGGTGGCTGCTGTGGGTAGCCACTCTTGATCATCTGCTATGGTTGGCTAGGCTGGTGGCCAAAGTCTTGCTGTGGCACTTTGTCAAGGCAAGTCTGGGTGCTGGCCCTGGGCTTGCCATGGCATGGCTGTGGTGCTTCGGCCGCGCGCGCTATGGGCATATCATGTGCTTCGGCCGTGCGCGCTATGGGCATGTCAGGGGCGCCCATAAGTGTCACTGGGGCCGCATCTCGCAACTTATCCTCCCCGTCGTGGCCGTGTAGGCCATGGTCTTCGCTTGGGATCCTTTCATTCCCCCTTCATTAAGTGTACCCTTGTCCTCAAAGGTAAATTATGGGAACCTTAAGGCTATGTCATCATAATCCTCCCAGGTTGCTTCCTTACTAGGTAGCCCTCTCCATTGCACCAATACTCTCCAAATCTTCCTTCTAATCCTCCCACGTGGCACCATATTGTATTCAAGAATAGTTGCGGGCTGTAGTAGCATTCTACCTTCCTCATCGAAGGAAGGCAATTCCTCTACAATCAAGCTAGGATCCCCAACTCGTCTCTTGAGGAGAGACACATGAAACACTGGATGAAGTCTTGAGGTTGGTGGTAATTCCAGCCGATACGCAACTTCTCCGACACGGGCAGCCACTTTAAATGGCCCATAGTACCTTTTCTTTAGCTTGTAGCTTGCCTTTCTCTTTATTGTCTTTTGGCCATAGGGTTGAAGCTTCAAGTACACAAAGTCTCCGGGCTCAAACCCTTCTAGCCTTCTCCTTTTATCATAATATTTGTTCATGCTCGATTGGGCCTTCTTAAGCTCCCTCTTTGCCTTGGCTAGTATCTCGTCTAGTGATCAAGGCTTCCTCCACTTCCGCATTCTTAGCCGTACCCCTCTCATAAGCCACCAAGGTAGGAGGCTTCCTTCCATACACCACTTCAAATGGGCTAAGTGTGATGGAAGAGTGGTATGTTGTATTATACCAATATTCTGCCCATGACATGTAGTCCATCCACCTTGCTTGCTCATCTTGGCAATAGCATCTCAAGATTGTTCCAATGTACGGTTGACCACATCTGTTTGGCCATCGGTCTGCGGATGGTATAAAGAACTTATCTTCATTTTGCTCCCTTGCAGTGCAAACACTTCCTTCCAAAAGGAGCTCATGAACACCCGATTCCGGTCCGTAACAATGGTTCTAGGGAAACATGGAGCTTCATCACGTTGTCCACAAAGGCCTTAGCCACACTCTTCATTGTAAATGGATGCTTAAGGGGTATGAAGTGAGCATACTTACTTAAGCGATCCACGACCACCAAGATCACTTCGTACCCTTGACTTGCGGGCAAGCCCTCCACAAAATCCATGGACAAGTCTTCCCATATAGCTTATGGTATGGGTAAGGGCTGCAAGAGACCCGTAGGGGCCTTCGTATCATGTTTGGTCTTTTGACACACGTCACATTCCGCCACCCACTTCTTCACACTTCTCTTTAGGCCCTCCCAATAAAAGAAATGCTTGATCCTCATATAGGTCTTAAGCCATCTCGAATGACCACCTTCTTTGCTATGATGGAAGTGAGTGAGAATCTCCTTCCTCAGGTTTGGTACGTCAGGCACATAGACATAGGACTTGTAGTAGATAAGCCCATCACGCCATTTGAATCCAATCACCCCATTACATGGACTCTCAAGCTTCTCTATGATCTCTTGAGACCTTGCATCCAACTCCACGACCTCTCTAAGCTTGTCCCATATCCTCCATTCAGCTCCACTCAAGGCCATATGTTCAGCCTCATCTTCATACAAAGTCCACATCATTGGACTTCCCTCCTTCCTTGATAACGCATCAGCCACCTTATTCTCCTTGCCGGGCTGATATATAATGTTATACTCGAATCCCAGAAGCTTCACAAGAAACTTATGTTGCTCTGGCGTCACGATCTTTTGTTCTAGCAAGTGTCTTAATGCTTGTTGATCGGTCACTATAGTGAACTTTCTTCCCAAGAGGTAAGGTCTTCACACCTTCACCGCATGCATAACCGCCAACATTTCTCTTGCATAAGTGCTCCATGCTTTCTTCATTGGCCCTAAGGCCTTGGAGATATAAGCTATGGGTCTCCTTTCTTAAGCTAGTACCGCCCCAATCCCTTCTCCACTTGCATCAGTATATACTTCAAATGGTTTCTTGAAGTCGGGCAAGGCCAAGACGGGTGTCTTGGTCATGGCTCTCTTCAAGTTCTCAAAAGCTCTCCTTCCATCTTCGGTCCACTCGAAGCCCTCCTTTTTTAGCATCGAGGTAAGTGGCTTGGCTATCAATCCATAGCCTTGCACGAACCTTCGATAGTAGCCCGTCAAACTAAGGAATCCTCGTAGAGCCGACACATCCTTGGGTAAGGGCCAATCCACCATAGCTTCCACCTTCGCTGGTCCACTTTTACTCGGCCCGATATGATGTGGCCAAGGTACTCCAGCTCTTCTTGCATAAAGGCGCATTTGGAAGCCTTGATGAAGAAGTGGTGCTCCTTCAAGATCATCAATACTCGCTCCAATTGCTCCAAGTGTTCCTCCACATTCTTCGAGTACACCAAGATGAAGAATACTAATACAAACTTCCTCAAGAATGGCTTAAATATGGCATTCATAGCTGCTTGGAAAGTTGAGGGGCATTGTACAGCCCAAAAGGCATCACTAGGTACTCATAGTGGCCGAAATGAGTCCTAAATGCCGTCTTGTGGGTATCTTCCTCTTTCATCCGGATTTGATGGTATCCGGCCCTTAAATTCAGCTTGGTGAACACATGAGCCCCATGCAACTCATCAAGCATCTCGTATACTGTTGGTATGGGAAATCTATCCCTCACTGTTGCCTCATTCAATGCTCGGTAGTCGGTGCAAAAATGCCAACTTCCATCCTTCTTCCTCACAAGCAACACCGGTGATGAAAAGGGACTAGTGCTTGGTCGAATCAAGCCACTAGCCAACATCTCCTGCACTTGTCTTTCGATCTCACCCTTTTGAAAGTGAGCATACCGGTATAGTGGCACATTCACCGGTTTGCTCGCATCTTTCAGCACAATGCGATGATCAAATTCCCTACTTGGTGGTAATGAAGTAGGTACCTCCAATACTTCCTTGTGTCTTTCTAAAACCGTCTTCACACCTTGGGGTAGCTCCTCATTTCCATCACTATGCTTCTCTTCTTGCCCTTCATCTCCTCGGTTTTGGCCCATCACTATGGCGAAGCAATGAGCCCCACCCTTGCATAGTTTCTCAAACATATTGGCCTCGCAAGGCCTTGGCTCTTTTGATGCTAGAGCTGTCCACGTCCTCTTCTTCCCTCCAAGCTTGAACTCCATAGTCATCTTCTCATAGTCGGTGACGACCTTGCCAATGCCTCTTAGCCATGCATTGCCAAGACAACATCTAGCCGCACCAATGAGAGTACGTGAAGATCAGCCGCTATACGGACGCCTTGGACATTCATCTTCATGGTTCGCACTACCATCTCGCACCTTAGCTTTTCCCATTTGCCACCTTCACATCGAATGGCTCTACTTCTTCCCCATGCAATCCCACCTTAGAAAGGACGCGGGAATTGATGAAGTTGTGGGTAGACCCACTATCCACCAATAATGTCATTTCATGCTTGCCAACCCAAGCCATAAGTCGCATGGTTGAGGGCTTTTGTACGCCGGACATGGCATTGAGGCTCAACTCGGCTTCCTCACTTTCCTCATCGCTAGAGGACTCCTCATGCCCATGCTCTTCCTCACTTGTCTCCCCCAATTGCTCCTCCTCTATCCCGATCATACACATGACCTTGGCTTTCTTGCATTGGTGATCACAGCTCCACTTTTCACCACATTTGAAGCATAAGCCATTCTTTATGTACTCATCAAGCTCCTCACGACTAAGCTTCTTGACTTCCTTCCCTTTGCTCCTTGAATCTCCGTAGTCCCCTCCTTTCCCTTCCAAGACCCCGTGGAATACAAGGGTTTATAAACCTTGTTAGCCACTTGGTCCTTGACGTGTCTTTTCTCGAAGTGATGACTTTCTTCAAGGATTTCAGCCATCCTCATTGCTTCTTGCAGCCTAGTGGGCTGCTTCAACTTGAGCTCCTTGGCAATCCATGGTTTTAGACCATCCATGAAAGTGCCGATAAGTGCCTCCTCAGACCAATCCCTCACCAAGGTTTGAAGTTGTCGAAATTCCTCCACATACGCATGCACCTTGCCATCTTGCTTGAGCTTAGCTAGCTGGCCATGATGGTTGATAATGGGCGAAGGCCCAAATTGCATAAGCAGCTCCCTCTCGAATGCCGTCCACCCGAGCCTTCTTCCTTCCTTCTCATATTGGGCCCGTATCCATCTCCACCATTTGCTTGCCTTCCCATCAAGGAAGAAACATGCTGTGGCCACTCTCTCTGTCCTTGGTACTTCATATATATGAAAATAGTGGTCCGCCTTATCGAGCCACTCATGAGGGTCACCACCATTGAACTTAGGGAATCAATTTTTGGTCTCCTTGGTTCTCGGTTGTTAAACTGATTTCCATCATCATCTTCATAGTCACCTCCACGGTAATGTGGCCTTCTAGGTCCTCGGTGGTTTAACCGATTTCCTTCATCTTCATCATGATAGTGGTGGTCTCTTCTCGGTCTCTCATGTCTTCTAGCATCTTCATGGATCCAGTCATAGGGCATTTCTTTCCCATACCGACTCCCAAAATCTTTCCTCCGTCCTTGCATGGTTATCAACATCACAGTCAGACTCCTCTCTCGCAGCCACCTTTCCACTACCTCGTGCTCATTCCACACGCCCGCCCAATCTAAGAGGTTGCCTTGGTCTAGGCTCTCCCCTTGTGGACTTAGAAATGTGAGTTTCCCTCCCATCAACGAGTTTCTCCTCTTCCACCCTTGGGGTTTGTCCGCGGTTGGCCCCATTCGCTCCTCCAAGTCTTGCCAATATTGCTTGCAAGTCTCGTCTCATGCCTTCCACGCCTTCATGTTCTCCTCCATAGCATTAGTGACGGAAGTGATGGCTCCTTGCATGTGAGTCATGTTGGTGGTAGTCTTCGCCATCTGCTCCTTCATCCAAAGAGTGGATGACTCCAAAGCTTCAAAGCGGTCTCAGTTGGATGGAAAAGTACTTGATCCGGCCTCCATTGGAATATGGGCTGCAACAACAAGTCCACCTTGGGTTCTCTCCAAAATGAAGATCGAACCCCCTCCCACGAAGAACTTTGCACGGACAACTTCGACCTTGGGTTCTCTCCAGAAGAAGATCGAACCCCCACATCAAATAATAACTCCAACAAGAACAAACAACTTCTAACTATAACAATCTCAACAAAGAGAATCAAAGTAAGGTTTGCTCATGATTACCCTGCTTGAAGCATAGAGATCTTCAAGTAACTCCTCTCAACGAAAGCACCAATTTGTTAGGGTCCCCGGTCAAGGACTCCAAAACATTCACCAACTCCTTCGCGCGATCCGCTCCAACACCACAATCGATTCTCCCAAACCATTTCCATAACACACGAGCGTGGTAATTAGGATCTAACACACAAGAAATGAAGGATGCCTCACTGTTATTACGAAGAACGTGGTCTCAGGATTATTAGTCCTTCGAACCACCAGAACACAAGAACACTCGTACAAGGGTTATTAGCCCAAGCATGCCCAAACTTAAGAGATTATTAGCCCCCAAGTTTACTGGCATAAATGTGCCTATGCCTGGCCAACATTCATAAGCTCTCTAAGCTTACAAAACACCACCCCCGCTCCCCTATTGCTCCTGAGGAGTGCTTATATAGGCATCCTCAGGAGCTTCCAAAATCCTACCAACCCAATCAAATCAAATATAGATCAAATCTTCAAGATTCTAAGGAAACAATTCGAAACAATTCCTAGAATCAAGGAGATTTGACGATACATGCCTAAAACAACTTAATTGAAAAGGAAACTAATCTTCTAGAGTTTAGGAGAAACATCCTAAATCTAGAAGATATGATTTATTCAATCACTCCCCATAAGGAAATCAATCTCTGAATATATCTCCATAATGCACTTGATCTCACTGCCGTCCGCCGCCCTACATGGTGGTGCCGCCGCCATTCTCCTCCATGGTGGTGATGCTCCTCCAACTCCCAGGCCATGCTCGTTACATCCCGCTCGGTCACCGCTAAGACTGGTGGTGCTCCATCGTCGGAGGTGGCTGCTGTGGGTAGCCACTCTTGATCATCTGCTACTGGATGGCTAGGCTGGTGGCCAAAGTCTTGCTGTGGCACTTTGTCAAGGAAAGTCTGGGTGCTGGCCCTGGGCTTGCCATGGTATGGCTGTGGTGCTTCGGCCGCGCGCGCTATGGGTATGTCATGTGCTTCGGCCGTGCGCGTTGTGGGCATATCAGGGGCGCCCATAAGTGTCACTGGGCCATCTCGCAACTTATCCTCCCCATTGTGACCGTGTAGGCCATGGTCTTCGCTTGGGATCCTTTCAGGGCCACCCCCAACGCCTCTCGTGTGAGGACTGTTTTGCAGGTCCGCCCAGGAGGGAACCCAATCGCGCCCGAGTAGAAGGACATATTTCAGCAGCAACATAACTCTTTTTTTTTTCTTTCTTTCTTCTATCCAAACAAGATAATTGATATTATCTTTCTTTCTCCTTTCATCCTTTTTTAAATAAAATAAAAAAAATAATTTTTTCTTTTCCTTTCTTGCCATTTCTTTCCTTTTCTCCTTTTTTTACTTTTTCTTTCCTTCTCTTCTAAGGATCCAAACAAAGCCTTAGATGACACAAAATTCCCTCGCATCCACTCCACTTGGCTCCTTCCCTAGAGAGTGCGAGATACGTTCGAGTAACTGAGAGTTTATACCTAGGAAGTGGCCCTTAGAGAGTGGGAGAGGGGGCCATAGAATATTGACCGGAGTCAACCAATAAGATTCCTGTCTATAAATAAGGCATGGCCACCCACAAGGCCTCGGCAACTTAGCACAAAGAAGCTCTTGCCTCTCGTCCATGGCAAATCCTCAGACTCAGGGTGGACGCCTTGCTAGGATCGGGGCAGACGGCTTTGATTTGCTGGATGAGT